>BPTQ01000002.1:17121546-17337902 GCA_019973895.1 Chrysanthemum seticuspe
CAAAGCCGTGAGCCTGCGGGCAAAGCGGACAATATTGTGGTCTGAGGAGGCGGGGTGTTACAAGTGGTATCAGAGCCACTCCTGAGCCGTTCGGGATGGTGGGGCAAACCTCATCGAGGACGATGAGTCCCTAAGGGGGGGTGATTGTAACACCCTAGGCAAATCCCACATCGGCTGTGGCCTGGAGAGATGTTGGGCTCATAAGATAACATTCGCCTTACAATGACACAACGCGTTTTGTGGTCTACTGCGGGTGGAGTTCTTAGGAACTGGCAGTTAAGCGTGCTCATGTGAGAGTAGTACTGGCTTGGGTGACCTGCCGGGAAGTCTTCAAATGAGGCCTCAAAAACAAAGCCGTGAGCCTACGGGCAAAGCGGACAATATTGTGGTCAGATAAGGCGGGGTGTTACAAACATTCTGTCCCATCTGATTTCCAACATTCTGACCCAGCTGATTACCCTGAAACGGAACCACCTGATTACCCATGTGAAATCCAGTAGCATATCCCTGTTGGTTCCCAATAACTCCAACTATTTGTCCTTGATGACCCATATTCAAACCCGGCTGTGCAATTTGCCTGTTGCGAGTGTTTGATGAAATCCTCTGGTTGTTGTTAGTTGGTGTGGAATAGCGTCCTCTGAATGCTTTAGTCAAATAAGCAAATGCATTTGACAAAGCCTCTTCTTGTTCAGTTTCAAGATCAGTGATTCCTTATTCCTGGTATTGTTGATACTGTTGATGTTGAATGACTTGTTGTTCTGGTGGATAGAATTGTTGTTAAGGGATAACAGCTTATGGTTGAGGAATGTATTGCTGCAATTTGTTGTTAGTGGAAGATGATGAAGCTTATTGTTGTGTATTAACTGGAGTTTGAGTCTTTGCAATTAGTGCCAATGGATCATGATTCTTTGCCAATCTTTCTTTCCTAACTTCATTAACTTCAGTTTGGTTTTGTTTCAGAAAATCGTAGAGTTGATCAAAGTTAACCTAATGCAAGTCCTTTGTTTGGTTGACAATAGTGACATATCGTCCCCATTCTTCTGGAAGATTGTTGATAAATTTGATGTTACTCACGATAGTTTTGGGTGCCAACTTGTTTCTGATAAGCTCATTCATCAAAGTGAAAAACCTTCCATAGTAGGATTCAATGGATTCTCCTGGAGTTGATGTAAACCTCTCCCATTCAGTTAGCAGCTTGTTCTCTATGTCTTGTTTACCAATTTATGTTCCATAACATAGCCGTCTAACACGTTCCCACATATCGAAAGCAGTTTCACAGTTGTCTACAGCAGCAAAGATGTCTCTTGGTAAACCCAGTTGGACAATGTGAATTGCCATGTCATCTGCTTCGATCTGCTTCTTATCCTCATCAGTGTATTCTGATTCAGCTTGATCTCGAAAAGATGGTGGGACGGGAGGTGTTGCATTAGGATTTCCAGGGTCTTGGACTTGTCGTGGCTTGAAGGGTCCATTCGTAATGGATTGAATCATGAGCTTTCCATTAGGTTTGGTTTTGATGTAGCGGAGCATACGACTTGTCCATTGAAGATATCCACCTTTTTCCAGCATAGGAGGACGGTTTTTGGCACCGGCTACATGAATGTCTTGTTGAGTAGCCATTGATGAAGGTATTTGATGATAAAGTTGATGTAGGATCGATTCAACGATAAAGGAGTTGTGTTTGATGAAGATTAAGCTCGGTTGTTGTAGTGAAAATTGGGTCTAAAAACTTAAAAACCTCAATAACTTCTGTTCGGAGCATTTTTAGGACTCAAAGGTTGACCCGAATGAAATTTAGTTGGTACAGCGTGCTATTCTCCTCGTTCTCACGGTCGTTTTGATGGGTAGAACGCTGAAAACGGAGTTACGGTTCAAAAGTTATGGCCGTTTGAAGTTATGCTAAGAATCTTACTTGTAAACTTGTTCTTAGGCGTAGGATTTGGTGCTTATGCGTAGACTTTGGTGCTTAGGCGTAGAATGCTTATGCGTAAACTAAATCTTACGCGTAAACTGAAGGTTAAACGTAAGCTTATGCGTAAACTATAGACTTAGAAGTAGAGTACCTTACGCGTAAGAATGAACTTAGACGTAAAGGTGCTTACTCGTAAGCTTTAGGCTTAGGCGTAAGATTATGTTTGAAACCAAAATCCTTTACACTCGTGCAAGTGTAAAAGATATCCACAAGTTGAAGTGTTCTACAAACTTATCCAAGTGAGGGAAGCACTGAGTAACCGTTGTTGCACGAAGATTCTTCACCAAAAGCTTAAGCGTAGATTTCAATTTTTACGCGTAGACCTTACGCGTAGGATTAGGGTTTTGACTTTTCTTATGCATAAGAATAGGGTTTTGACTTTCTTGTACTTGGTTTCCTTACGCGTAAAATGCCCAGTTTGATGCAAAAACACGATTTTTTCACCTAAAAACACGTTTCCAAACGATTTCTTTTGCACAAACTTCTTCCAAAACACTTAAATAACAATAAAAGCTACAACTTTAACCTTAACAACACGTAAAAATCAAAACTTTATGAGAAAAGCATACGGTTTTAGAGAAAAAACGCACCTTTTTGTGTAAAGTTTTAACAAAAAACGTAACACAACACTCCTAAACCATTGTTAGGCGATTGATACCAATTGTAGGACCTTGTTTTTCTATCAACCTTATCGTGTATAACACTTTACCACACGAGTATAACACGTAAAACACTGTGTGTAAGATGAAGAAAGATTAAGAAAGATGGTGACTTAAGATGATATACGAGTATGTGGAGAGAAATAAGATGTAATAAGAAACTTGTTTTTCAAAGGGAAAACACACACACATACACACTCAAGCACACCCCTCAAATGACCATTTGGGGTATTTATACTTCCATACATATCACTCTTATGGGCTTGGGCTTGGGCTTGGATTGGACTTGGATAGGACAATAACTTACATAAGGCTAGATTAACATAACTATTAGCTATTTAGCTTAGCCCAATCCAAGAGCCCGTTGACTATTCTATCACGATATCTAACACACGTTACAAAGTTCCTAAACGTGAATGACCATCACTTCTATTAAATATTATTAAGGCTAACAATTGTCAAAACTGTGTTTAAGCTTCAATAAGCTTCATATTCTGTTTATATAAGCTTATATAAGCTATACATAGCTTATTCTAAGCTTCATTTAGATCTCAATTCAGTTTACACCCAAAAACACCAAAAACAGTCAAAAATTACCTATGCTTATCATGGAAAGCTTTGGAAGTGGCCTAAATGGATTGGCCAGATGGACTTTTACCAGATTATTCTCTGAATAAGCTGGAGCTTGTAGCTGCCATTTAGTTGGAGCCTTTGTTTAGCTAAGGCTAACAGTGAGTTGTTTTTCTTATTCTAGCTTAATATTGCATTATTAGCTTAGATTAGTTTAAATATGTTTTCAGTAGTTTACTTCTGACTAATTTAGCTTATTTGAATCTTATTTAAGCTTATTTGAATAGATATAGTAGTAATTTAGTTGATCTCATCATTTTCTCATATAATCTGTCCAAGTCTGTCATTCATTGGGACTTGTGGTTCTAGTGTGTTTTAATCAGTCAAACTACTTCAATAAGCTCTAAATTAGTTATTAGAATCTGTTTTGAAGATTGAATAAACTTGGATTACTGATTTACTTTGAAAAATTAGCAAAACAGTTTCTTCAAGAGTGTTTGGTTCAGTAGATGTAATAAGTGTTTTAGCTTGCATCTATAGTCAAAATTAGTCTAGGCAGTCTTAGATAGGTTAATATAGGGGATAGTTATAACAGAAAATTGCATTGTCATTTAGATAAAAGTCAAAATCAACTTTAATTCAACATTTATTGCATATCAGTTAGTCATAAGCTTGCATAAACTTTCATTTAGGTATAAAATCAGTAAGGTTAGTTTATTTAGATCCTAGTTCATCTTAAAACAACATTTAGATTAAATTTAGATCTGTCAAAACTCATTTTAGTCAATTTCTAAGTTTTTCTAAAAAGTAAAAAAAAATCCAGAAACAGTTTCAATTGGCTTCAATGTAAGTCTGATTTAGCTGTAACTTTGGGATAGTAGAGTTTGGAAGCTTGTCTTCAAGCTGGTAATTTTGTTTTATTTTTAAAATTTTCTTTCCTAGCTTTTTGATAGCTTAAACTTAGTCTTCTGTTAAAGTAGTGTCCTGTGTCAGCATACACTGACAGCAGAACACCACTTTCAAAAGCTCTCAACAAGCACTTAAAAGCCCCTCTAAACTCAAACTTGGTTTTATAAGCCGATTATATACCTAGCTTGGGTTTTCAATTGGATTCAGTTCACTAGCTTGTATAAATAAGTAGTTGAGTAGCTTAAAAGTTGCTTTTTGGTCAGTTTTGTGCTTAGCATCACTTAAGTGCTTATTAGTTTTTTCAGCTTTCTCAGAGGCTTATTTGTGCTAAATTTGGTATCATTAGCTTAGTCTAAGTTAGTTTAGTGCATTTCCTAGCTTATCCAAGTTTTCAATAGCTTATTTTAGTAAAAAAAAATTAGTAATCAGTAGCTTGTTAGATTTCCTTTGTTCATTTCAGTTTAGTATAGCTTATTTTCTTCTTTTCCCTGCTTATTTCAAAAGCTTTTAAGGTTTTCAAAAATTTTGCAAGCTTGCACAAGCTTAGTCTCAAGTTTAGCAAAAAGAATTTTTCAAGAAAAATAGCAAAAAGGGAGGCAGGGAGTTCCTGGGTGAACCTGGGCTCGAACCCAAGACCTCTACCATTCTCACCTTTTCACAACACCACTAAACCATCTGCGCCCTTGGGACTTTCTCATCCAAGGGTGCGTCTACTTTTCTTTTAAACGATTTTTGGTCCTTTGAAGCTAAATAAGCTTTTAGCTTATTTGTAGCTTATTGCAAACTGGAATTTTAGTGTTTGTGTTTTTCAAAAATCAGTTTTAGCATAAATAATTTTTGGAAAAAGTTTGAGATTTTTCCCATTATTTTTATATTTTTAAACAATTGATTTTTACGTTTTAGTTTTTAATTCATAAAAATTAAATAAAAAGTCAAAAAAATCTTCTGCCTTTTCCCAAAATATTCTTTTATCGTATTCTTCATGGGAAAATTAGTTTTAAATATCTAGGTTAGATTTTCCTTAAATTCTACTTTTAGCCTCGGGATTTTCCCGAGGGTGAGCGTTTTTAGGATTTAGTTGCGTTTTAGGCCCCCGTAGTTTAGATTTTGCAATTTGCTTGCATATTTAGTTTATTTTAACTATGGTTTGCATAAATTAGCTTAATTCCCCATATTTTGTCCAAATTCACTATTCAAAACCCGAGTAATGCGAATTGAGTTTAAACTCCATTCATCCTTCGCTAGGAACGATCCGGGGATTCAAGCCTAATACGTTTGAATTTCCGTATACTATAATTGCTTTACTTGGAAGAAAGATAAGCAACTAAGAAATAAAGAGATTCTTTTGGTTAAAGTACAATGGAGACATCGAAAAGGTACAACTATTAGATGGGAACCGGAAGAAAGAATGAAGAACAAGTATCCTCAACTTTTTCAAGCATGATTTCGGGGACGAAATCAAATTTTTGGAGGGGTGAATTGTTACACCCGTATCCTGTCAAGGTATTATTAAATGTTAGTACTGATCTCTTATGTTATGTTAGTATTTCTATATTACTTAAAGGTTTCAACTAAGAAATAGAACTAGGAACTTTTGTGGCCAAAGTATAGAATCTTATAATAAGGGGACTTAAGTTGTCAATTGAGCTAAGTAAATTAAATAAAAAAGGAAAAGTAGTCTTATTAGAGACTTATCCAGAAATTTGAGTGGAAACCTTGAGATGAAGAAAGGGTTTTAGTGAGGAAGAAGAAAATATATCAAGAAACCTTCAATTGAGTCTAATTTGGACTTGTTGTGGTGACTGTCAAGATTAGGAGACCTTAATTTCATACCTCTAAACCAAGTAAGTATCTTCCCCAATCTATGTGATAAAGGTTTTGGAATTAGAAGTTTAAGGTAGTAATAGAAGATGTTTAATTCATTGAAATTGCTAATTATAATCTCTAATTAAGATTAATTATTTATTAGAAACCTTAAAGGAGTTGTGAGACTACTTGGTAGAAAACCTATTGAGCAATTTGAGGTAAGTATGGTGGGTTATTGTTGTATTGTGTTAAATTATGAATTATTGATTGTTGTTATAGTCTGTTGGAGCTTGTAATAATAGCTTGGATCCATAGCTTTTATTATGTCAAGTACTGTAAATATCAAATTAAAGGTATGTTCTCATGTTATAGATGCTCCATGAATCCTTTTATGTTGATAAAGTTTTACTTGCACATGATCCATTTACTTACTAAGCAATTCGCTTACATTATAGTTGATGATGTTTTGTAGGTTCTAGCAAGGAGGATAAGGGTAAGAATCAAGTATAGGATGGACCATACTTGAGCTTTTGGATCAAGGTGTTGAAGTTGGAAGCCCCGAAGAGTCAAATTCTGTTTTGGGTATATGTTCGGGTCATAAGGTATTTTCCTTACTTTTGGTTGTATATATATATTCTTAGTGATGTCTAAATGTTTCTTAACTAATAGAGTCAATCCCTTGTAGTTATGGGTCAAATTAAAGGTAAAACGATGTTTTGCGCAATGTCGTTTGACTTGTTTTGAATGATATGTATCAAGGGTTATATGGTAACAGTCTTGGTATTTTATGTTGGGTCAATTTGGACTTCTTGGTGCTATTTCAAATAGTTGAGTTATAAATTTGAGTTAATGTGTAGAAAATCTGCACTGATTGTGCAGGTCTGGGCACCAGACGGCGTTACCAACTAGGTGACCCCGTCTGGTTAAAATTATTCTGAGCCGTCAGGTTATTTCCTGTTTCAGACGGCGTCCCAAGTAAAGGGTGACGACGTCGCATTTAGAGCTGACGCCGTCGGGTTAAAATTGTTCTGAGCCGTCAGGCCTAAATGTTGGTTTTTGATCTGACATTCCATTAAGGGCAGACAGCGTCACATAATGTGGGTGACGACGTCTGCCCGTCAGGATGAAATATTGAGTACCTTCTTACAAATCAAACTAAAAAGGAAACTTTTCTAGTCTTCTTTCCTTCATAGTTCGTATCTAAGGTTATTTATCAAAGTGTTTTGAAAGTCAATTTAATTTACGTAGGCATGGTTGAAATGACCAAAACCTGAATGGGTTGATTTTCAGGTATGATTGGAATGACCAAAACCTATTAGCATACCACAACTTAAAAACCTGCTTGACCTACTTAAATTAACATAACACACAAATGACCATAACACACAAATTAACATAACTTAACATAACCTGCTTGACCAAAACATGTGATCATCCAGTACATAACATAACAGAACTCAACAAGTTTCCATAAGACCTAAATTACTACGTGTTTCCAAATTCATAACAGAACTTAAACAAACACTGAAATCACTTCCTAGTTTTCCCCTTGTTCATACTTGCAGCTGCACTTTGACTTGCCTTTTTTCCCCTTGGCACTTGACTGTGATCTACCAACTCTTGAAGACTGTGATCCACCAACAACAGAAGGATCTTTACATGTCCTTTTGTTGTGACCTGTTTGGTTGCACTTAAGACATGTAATAGTTTTTCCACCCCTTGAGAGTTTACGATTTGCAGTCATTTTTTGAATTGAAATCTCTACTGCTGACTTCCTACTTTTCTTTGGTGTCCTTCCAATTTGTGGCTGAATCTTTGGTGGAATGATAGTGTAAGGGCTAGGGCGTTTCTTCCACAAGCTTGGTCCATTGCATGGGTTAATGGTGTAACTATATTGCTTATCCTAAGTTACTAGCCATTAACAAGCATGCACCTATGTTTCAGGCAACCCAACATCATCCCTGTTTAGATCCATGTCATTTAACACTGCTACTGCATGCTTGCAGGGCATTCCAGTTAATTCCCATTTCCTGCAACTGCAAATCTTCTCTTATATATCCACTACACATATATCATCCCATGGACCACTTGTTTGATACTTGGTTCTACCATTCCACATTACCTTCATATACATAACAGGTATTAGAGATATAACATCAAAAATACCAATTTGAACAATGTATTAGTTTATCAATTTACCGTATCAAGAGCTAGCTTCAGTCTTGATTGCATTAAATAGCAGAATAGCAGCTGGTGTTAAAGGCCCTTGACTCTTTGCAATTACTTTTTTAACATTGGCAATCTTTTTAGTCAAGTAATCCTTAACATACTCTAGACATGTAATAATAGGAACATTTTTTCCATCCAACAACCTTCTATTAAATACCTCACACATATTGGTAAGTAAAACATCACAGTGTGGCCTACCTCCATTGTCAGATAATTGGGATCTCATCCATAGGATTTGAGCACAACAAGATGACATGGCTATGTATTCAGCCTCTGTAGAGGAAATAGAAGTACTCATTTACTTCTTTGAAGACCAGCTCACAAGCTAATCACCCAAAAACTGATCACCTCCAGACGTACTTCGATGAGTATCTTGACATCCTGCATGATCAGCATCTGCATAGGCTGTTAGTGACATACCGGTGTCCTTCGGGTACCAAAGTCCCATATTGATGGTTCCTTGGAGATACCGAAAGACCCGTTTAACCGCTTCATGGTGCTTTTTAGTAGGCTTAGCCTGGTATCTAGCACACATGCAAACATCGAACAAGATGTCTGGTCTACTAGCTGTGAGGTACATCAGGGATCCAATCATACTACGATATTTCGTTTGGTCTACCATGATCCCTGAGTGGTCCTCATCTAGTTTAGTACGCTCTATCATGGGAGTGTCAACATGGTCACTAGAATCAAATCCAAATTTCTTTAAAATCTCATTTGCATATTTAGATTGATTTATGAAAATGCCTCCGGGACTTTGTGAAATTTGTAATCCCAAGAAAAATGACATTTTGTCCCATCATTGACATTTGAAATTTAGAACCCATTTCATTTGAAAAACGGTCACACTCATTGGGGTCAGTCGAGGCAAAGATGATATCATCAACATATATTTGAACGTGAATTAAATGTTTTCCTGACTTCCTGGTGAACAATGTCGGATCAACTGCTCCTTTGTTGAATCCAGTAGATAGAAGAAACTTTGATAGCGTATCATACCATGCCCTTGGAGCTTGCTTTAAACCATAAAGAGCCTTCTTCAAATGATAAACGTGAGTAGGATGTTCTGGATTCACAAAGCCTTCAGGTTGGATGACGTATACGACTTCTTTAAGATCTCCGTTAAGAAACACTGTCTTTACATCCATCTGATAGCTACCATGTTCTTACTTGCAGCATTAGCCAAGAAAATTCTGATTGCCTCGATACGAGCAACAGGAGCAAATGATTCTTCAAAGTCAATACCCTTCTCTTGACGGTATCCTTTTGCAACCAATCGAGCCTTGTTCTTTAAGACATCACCATGCTCATCAAGTTTCACTTTGAAGATCCATTTTAGAGCAATGATCATAGCACAATCTGGAGCAGGTACTAATTCCCATACATCAAGTCGATCAAACTCATGAATTTCTTCTTGCATGGCATTGAACCAGCTGTCTTCATTCATGGCGGTTTTAACATCTTTTGGTTCGATCTTAGAGAGTACGGAGTTGAAGAATCACCATAAGGCATCGGTTGCAAGTTGTTTCCGTGTGGATACTGGACGAGAGGGATTTCCAATGATGTTGTCCAATGGATGATCATGAGTCCATTTTCTGAGGTGTTCATGTGGCTGTTGTTGAGGGATTGAAGTAGCAGAGTCGATGTCTCCTGATGAAGATGGTTCTGATGATGATTCAGGAGCAAATATGTTTTCAAATAGAGCATCTTCGGGAGTAGCAAAGGGGTTAACTTCATCATTGATACCAGAAACAATTCTATGATATACATTCAATGATTGGTGATTTGTTGATGAGACAGAGTGATCAGCAACAGGCGCTTCTTGACTTAATGATATTGAGACTGAAGGGTTGACTTCATTCACAGGGATAGGAGCCGCCTCTGTTGATGGAATTGACATTTCATCAGCATTTGGTTCATAGTGTTCATCAAACATTGGTTCAAACAATTTCTTTAAATCATCTTCTGATGGAGGTACATATGGAGTTGCTGGAGAGGGATTAGAAACAAGAGTAGAACTGATAGGACTACTTGATAAAGGTTGAGATGCGGGTCCAGAACTAAATTGTCCTGGAGCCATTTGACCGGTCAGCTCATCAAACGTAACGTGAATTGTTTCCATGATATTTCGGGTTCTCTTGTTGTAGATTCGGTAACCTTTTCTGCTTGGTGCATATCCTACAAATACTCCAATGTCCGCTTTAGCTTTCAGTTTACCTAAATCTTGACCGTCATTAGTTGGATAACATAAAGCTCCAAACACACGAATGTATGATAGATCAGGTTTTCGATTGTGGACAAGTTCATATGGAGTCTTTCCATGAGATGTGTGAATTAGAGATCAATTTTGAGTGTAACATGCAGTGGCAATAGCTTCAGCCCATAAAAACATTGGAACCTTTGAGTAAATCAGCATTGTTCTTGCGGCTTCTACAAGAGTTCGATTTCGTCTTTCAACTACACCATTCTGTTGAGGAGTACGAGGAACACTTCTTTGAGGACTGATTCCAACATTTTAATAAAATTCATTGAGTTCTTTATTAACAAACTCAGTTCCATTGTCAGTTCGGATGATTCGAACCGTTTTGTTGAGACGGATCTGAAGTTGTTTAATGAGTTTAATGATGACATCTGGAGTTTCATCCTTTTTCCTCAAAAACTTAACCCAAGTGAATCGGGAGTAGTCATCAACCATAACTAACACATATCTCTTCCCATTAATAGTTTGCACTCTCATGGGTCTGCACGAATCCATATGAAGGGTGTGAAGAACTTCCATTACAGAGTTTGTGGGTTTTGGTTTGTGGGCATATTTCGTGCTTTTTCCCAATTGGCAAGCTGAACAAAGATGATCTTTTTCATATTTTAATCTGGGTAAGCCTCTGACAAGATCCTTTCTGGAAAGGTTGTTAATGGTGCCGAAGTTCAAGTGATTGAGACGACGATGCCATAACCAAGACTTTGTTTTAGAAGCCTTTGACAGCAGGCAGATTGGAGAAGACTTCATCATGTCATCGATAGAGATGGTGTATAGATTAGAACCACGAGTACCTCTTAACAATTCTACACCATCAAGTTCTCTAACGAAACAAGTATGTTTTCTAAAAGCCACTTCTAGATCGGAATCACAGAATTGACCAACAGAGAACAAGTTATGACCAAGACCTTCCACATAATATACCTTGGAAATAACACTTTTACCAACCACATAATCTCCATAACCCATAATTGCTCCAAAGTGGTCGTTCCCGAATCTAACGGTCCCGATGAATTTGCTCACTAAGTTCCTGAGCCGCGACCGGTCTCCAGTCATATTCTTGGAACAGCCCGAGTCCAGGTACTACAGAACGATTTGAACGATCTACAGTTGAACACAGACAAGAATGGATAACTGGATAATTGGGATCCCCATGCAAGAATGGGTTCCATTTGGTTAGTAACAGTGATTGGAACATCCACATCAGAAATAGAAACACCCATATCAGAAATAGAAGCAATGGAATCATTAGGAATAGATGCAGTGCTAGTGTCCGTATTTGACCTATTCAAAGTATGTTCACTTCTTAAAGAAATAGTTCTACCAGTAGGCATCCATTTTCTAGTGGGCATTGTTTTAGCAGATTGAGGGCAAAACTGATGCCAAAAGGTATCCATTGATAACCTATCTTACTAAATGTTCTTCCTGTGGGTTTCCACTATTTTCTAACTTTCTTTCGTCTTAGCCTTTTAGCCTTTTTAGCATGATTTTTAGCATTAACAATTTTAACTGGGCATTTGACAGCATTAGACAAAACATTCACACCAGATTCATGATTAGCAACAGAATTCAAACAGACATCATTACATGGTTTGCAGATAGTATCAGAATTCGAATTAATTACAGTACGCCTATGGCTAATACTAGAATCAACACGATTCGTTTTATTCAACTCAAACTTAAAGTTCCTAGGTTGGTCTTCTACTCTCTTCCAATGCACATTCTTAGCTTGCGAGGTCCTATCTTGCTTGGTATTTCCTAGAGGCTTTGACCCGCTTGCTTTAATGTCACTGATTACTCCTGTAGAGGGAATTATGGGAACATTAGTTGGTTGATCTACTTTTTGCATTCCTGAACTAGATGTGCAAGGATCTGAACTACTAGAAGGCACATTAGTGTTCACTTTCTTAAAGCTGGGCATGGAATGGTTTGTATGCTTGGCACTAGGCATAGAACAAGGCATCACAGCTTTACCTTTCGCACCTAAGGATTTAGGACATGTTGCAATTACATTCTAGCAGCTCCTGAGATCGTTTGGCCTGAATGCAAGCAAACCTAATTTCTCTATCAAGAGGTTTATTTATGAAATCCTCTTCCACGATCTCACTGAGACATTCTAGACTATCCTTAAGGTGTGCACAGTAGTTATGAAACACACGTTCATTATTCCTAAGATGAGGAAGGATGTATTTAACAATCACACAATATTTGCAGTCAGAGGATGACTTTGAAGCAACATTCTCATTAAAAACAAGTGGCAGTTTCCCTTTTTCCTGACTCCTCAGGTTCTCAATTTCTTTTTGTAAAGAAGTTATTTTTTCATTGTTCTTGTCACGAGTGACTTTCATTGAATCATATAACTCTTTAAAGTGACGTTTAACTTTTTCATTTTCTTCTAGAAAACTCTCGTTTTCCTTTTGTAAAGCATTTACTAAGTTTTGAAGATGAAAAGTTTGAGAATACTGAGAATCTAAAGGAGGAGGCATTTGGGAGCCAGTCACATTGTTCTTTTCACCCTTTAATTGAGAAATTTGGGCTTTCAACTTTCTGATCGTGTTACAATGAGCTTGAATCTGTTCGTCACGTTTGTTTATCTGAAAAACTGCATCAAACTCTGGAGCATCTGAAGATGTCTTGATATTTGAGGTTTTGACATTTTCTTTAAGATGTTGATATTTTAGTTGTAAATTAAAATGTTCAAATTCTAGTTTAGAAAGATGTTTTACCAAATTATTGTGATCATCCAGATCAATTTTCTCATTTAGTTTAGAATTTGTTTTTTCAAGCTCAATGACATGATCATGGGAGACTTTCAGAGCAACAGATAATTCATGAAATTGAGAAGCATTAATCGAACAATTCGTAGCAGTGTAAAACACATCTTGAGTAATACATTCAGAAATAAGATTCTCATTTAATGTATGCAAGTTCTTCCTCTCAATCTCATTATATTTTAACTCTTGCTCATAGTCACTAACCTCAACTATCATTGCATCAAATTCCTTTTCCATTTCTTTAATATTTGAATTCATCCCCTTTTTAAGACTCTCAAATTGATCTTTTAGTTGTTTAAAGAAAGGCATGACCTCAGTTAAATAGCATTCTTTAGTTTGTTCAAAACCCCTTTCCCCTTCAGTTATACCAGTGGGTGTGATCCTTTTCTTACAAGTTTTCTCAAAATAAACAAATAATTGAAAGATAACATATTGACTGATTAAGGTCTTGCTTTTAGTGGCAATAGTTCTAGGGACTAGATGCATTGGTGTATTAGGAGGATACACAGTTGCTGAAGGCATTTTCCTAAGAGGGGGATTTGTTACAACAAGATTCTCTGCTTTTTGCTTATCTAAATCCTTTTTTCAGAACACTTGTTCGGGTGTTAACAACGTTTGAGGCTTAAACATGTTCAAGGAAATCCAATTTTCCTTTTTGTAGTCATGGGGTCTGATAATTATGTTTTTCTCTTTACATGTAGGATTGTTGAGTTTCTTATCCATTTTCTCCCTAGTGACCTCATCTGATTTCTTATCTTCCTCAGTGCACTCAGCCAACTAGGTATCTGCATAGGTTTAAGGATTTCATTGCCATCATAAATTACCTTCTGAGCAGTTCTAGCCTTTTTAATGACCTCTGGATTTGGTTCCTCAACAAGGGGAATGCTATGCTTATCGCTTAAGACTCTATGCTTAGTGATCAAGTGAGCAGTCTGAATGGTGTTCCCTTGTACGTACAACTTATTTTCAAGCTTGTTTTTCAAAGTTTTTAGATTGGAAAAATCATTCAAAAGTTTTGATTCCCTAGCATTGAATTCTTGCTTAAGCATTTTCACATTTTCTTGAAGTTCTTGTTTTTTCTTAGCAGTTTTAGAAAGCTTTTCTTGTAAGGAGTTTAACTCTTGTTTTAATACTTCTTCTCTAAATTACTTTTTCTAATAATTGTACGCATTTGGTCATCCATTTCCTGCTCACGGGTGGTCAGCTCAAATTTAGCACATTGTTCATAGATAGCAACTTGTTCTTTATAGGCATTCAATTCAGAGACAATAAAATCATCAGGGGCACATGCAGTGTATTCATCAAAGACATAGTCATTATTGACTGCGGAAGATGCATTGCTTGGTACAACCTCACTTTCACTTTGTTTCATATATTGATCATGTGGGACAATATTGCTATTACCCTCATCATCAATATCTAATTCATAAGTCTCAAGAGATTGTACTTCATTATGCATCTTTCGCTCATCAACATCATCATATAGTTTTAATACCTCTAAAATGATTTTTTCTTTGGATGGACCAGCTTGATGTGGTGGGGAGACCTTTGGAGAAACCATAGGTGAAATGCTAGCCATGAAGATTGTTTGAGCAGTAGGTTCATCATCGACATCAGAGTCAAATGCATCACAATCAGCTACTTGAAAGGCATTCTGATGATTAGGACCTATCTCCTGAATTGGTTGTTCATCAACATTAGCATCATATGTCTTGGCATTCCCTTCAGCAAGAAACAATAACTCCTCTTCATCCAAAGCTGCTCCATTATCCTGAGCTTGCACGAGCAGCATCTTATCCCTGAAGTACTCTGCATTCTGAGGACGTTTTGGCGATGTGCAGTTCCTTGCAATATGTCCCTCACCTCCACAGTTGTAGCACTTTATCGGCTTTGCTTGACCTTGATTTACATTTCTTCCTTGATTCTGATTAGCCACAAATCCTCTACCAACTCCACCTCTTCCTTGTTCATACTGCCTCTGTTGAACTGGTTGCACCATAACCCTCCCATCTCTGATCATAGCATGGTTGTGAAGATTTGATGCAGTTCTGATTTCATTGTTAGTGTGAAGACTGTTAGTATGAGGAGCAAGGGTCAAGTTCTGTTTAACCATAAGAGCCAGTTGATTGATGAAATGTCCCATGATAGCATCAGCATCTGGTTGCTTAAACCTCGGATCAGGAACGAGTTTGTGATTACCATCTCCCGTGGGTATAACTTGAGAAGCTTTGGTGGTAATTCCAACATTGGTGTAGAAAGCAGTTGAGTCATTTGATGAGCTTGTTTCTCCCTGATTGGTTTTGAACTGATCAAGAATCCTTTTTTCAAACATTGCATGTCTCTCATTCTGAAGAAGAAAAGCATACAGTTGCTCATAGTTGGTGTTCTTCAAACCTTTAGTTAGCTTCACAGAGGTGACAAACTTGTGCCATTCGGGATTCATGTTGTTCACAAACTTTGAGTTCAGCTGAATGTTTGGCATGGTCATTTTGATGTTCCTCATGTCATTCACAAGCTTATGGAATCTCACGTAGTACTCATAGACACTCTCATCTGGTTTCATCTTGAAGTGTTCAAATTCATCATACGGTTGTGATTCTCTGTCTTCAATAGTTAACTCAGAACCTGAGATAAGCATCTTGACATTATCCCACACTGCCTTGGCTTCGGTGTTGTGATTGATAAGCTTGTAGATATCTTTTGGAAGACCTTGAAGTATAAAGTTGGAAGCCCTGATATCAGCATCGAATCTCTTTTTCTCCTTATCATTGAGCTCATCATACGTCTTTGGTCTGTCTATTCCATAGATCATCGTTCCATCTGCAGCTGTATCAATTAAGTCTCTTGTAGTCTCAATCTGATAAGGTCCTTCATCAATGGATTTTAGAATGTTGACCCCATTTTCCTTTCCAAGACAGTACAATCTGATTCGTTGAGCCCAAGAGTCGTAGTCAGTTCTGTCAAGCATGGGTGGACGGGTATCTGAACCAGCTGCTTGAACATCCTCGGCAACAGTGGAGATGATTGTAGGTACGTTGGTAGACATGTTAACAGATTACACGGGATTTTATAACTCTATGATTAAACCGGGAAATAGATTCTTTCACGGGATTTTACTAAATCAAGAGAAAACCGTATTACAAACAAAAATCAACCAAGTCGCTAAGAAACCTTGAACCAAGTCGCTAAGCACCAAGTTGCTAAATATCAAGTCGCTATAATGCCAAGTCGCTAAGACATAGTCAAGTTGCTAAAGAACAACTCGCTAAGATCCAAGTCGCTAACACCAAGTCGCTGAGAATTTTGACAACAAGTCGGTAAGTATTAAATCGCTAATTCGTCAAGTCGCTAAATAGTAACTCGCTAAGAATCTTAAGAACAAGTCGCTAACAAAAATTGAAAGCAAGTCGCTACCTTCACCAAGTCGCTACCCGTAGTGGATAATCCACTAAGTGTACTGTTTGTCGGCTTATCTCAAAAGTCAAGTCGCTAGGACCAAGTCGCTACCTAAACACACTACAACTCGCTACCTTTTACTGAAGCAAGTCGCTAAGATGAAATTCACTACGAGAACCAAGTCGCTACCAAGAAAAACTTCAAAAACACACTTTTCAATCCAAAACAAGCTCAACCACAGTGATTCAAGCTTATCAAATCAAGACCCAAGC
This sequence comes from Chrysanthemum seticuspe, assembly GCA_019973895.1. Taxonomy (NCBI): domain Eukaryota; kingdom Viridiplantae; phylum Streptophyta; class Magnoliopsida; order Asterales; family Asteraceae; genus Chrysanthemum; species Chrysanthemum seticuspe. The sequence continues at coordinate 17,138,391 of BPTQ01000002.1, forward strand.
ACATACAATGATTCTAAACACAAAAGTACACCCAAAATTCAAACTTTAACACTAGAAATAAACCAAATGATGCAAAAACCACTAAGCTATTTCAAACTCAAAAACCATCTAAAAACCACTAGAAATCCAATGATATGTAAGAGATGATCAAACCATGGCTCTTGATACCATTTGTAACATATTGGATTTCATAAACACACTAAACCACAAGATTTTTTTTGGGTAAAGGGGATTAATCATGCACCCTGGTAAATATATTAACCAAATAAATGTTTAAGTACAATGTATATGAGTACTAAACCACAAGATCAAATAGGCGTATAAGAGATGTTTTAGAGAGAGAAAGTTAGAGGTTGGGAACTTTAGTGAGAGAAAGAAAAGTCTTATTATGAGCTCCAACTCTCTACCTTGGAAGGTAGAGAGTATTTATTGTCTTTACACAAAACGCCACCTAACGGGCTGTGGATTAGGCATACAGTGGGTAAAGACCCGTCCGTCCTCCACGGTGTTACATAAACTAAATACTACTTAACTTATAATAATCTACGACTACGAGCTTTCTAACGATTACATATACTTGAGGTGACCGACTCTTTAATAACAGGATTTACTAAATCCTAACATCAACACATCCCCATCATTTCCTAGTGCTTGTAATCCATAATCCAAATCATTGTTAGGTATTTTGAAATGATAGTACATAATGCAATCTTTCCTCTTGTAACCTAACTTTTCAATCATCTCATTCATTTCCATAACTGAAAATAGGTCAACATCTATAAAGTCTATATAATTATGAGTCCCTTGTATGTACTTTCTACCTGGATTTTCAGTAAAGAATCCACCATGATGTATATTGAATGAGAACATTTTTGGAAAATTACCTACAATGAGCAAATTAGATTTAAAAAATTAGGGCTTCAATCAATAAACAACAAAAAAGTATAGTCACAAAGCAAATAATATTACAATTAGGGTTACAAAGATGAAAACTTACGATAAGCTTCTTGTTCGTTCACTGGATCTTCATATTCACGAATACGCCATTCAGAAACCACCATTGCAAACAACAAACCAGATACTAAAATTGGAAATGTGGGTTTTGTGTTTTTGATTTGTGTTTTTGATTGGTGTTTTTTATTTGGGTTTTTGATTTGTGTTTCTGATTTGGGTTTTGTGTTTTTGATTGTGTTTTTGATTTGGGATTGACTAAAAAAGGTATTAAAAGAGTGGTGAAGTAGCTGGGAAATAAAATGACACAATTACCCTTACTTAACTGCCATGTGTCCAAGTTAACGATACAAATTTTGCACTGTTTGTCCTTGTGGATGTATATAGGCTAACTTTTACTAACATAGTGATGTATCTGTTGAAACTTTTGGGAGAGGGATGTATAGTGCGAAACGGGGTAAACCACAAGGATGTATTTTGAAGTTTACTCTAGGATAATTGATGAAAATTTATTTAAAACCTTATATAATGTGAATTTTGCAACATTTATATAAAATATATAATTGGAATTAATAAAGATAATAATAAAACTAAAAAAATATATAAACTATTTAGATTTTATATCATATACATCTAATATTATTATTTTTATATAGGAAAAGTCAATCCGCCTAGGTGGTGGTCGACCGTCCGACTACCGCCTAGCGCCTGCTGCAATTGAGGAATTTAAATGATTATTGTTTAATTTTTATTTAAAATGGGTAATATAATGATTGTTTTATTTTTTATTTTTTTATTATTTTTTTTAATTTAGGCAATGTAAATGCAGGGATGAACGTTGTTATAGGGTGTTTGGACAAGAAATGTCAAAAGGACGAAAAAGCCCTTGCAGCTAACAAGATTTTTAACGAGTGTTATGGTTTTTGATCATCAACGAAGTAAAATGAAGATGTTGGGGGATTACCAGTGTAATTTCGTTGATCTTAGGACTAAACCCAAGAATTTGAAATAGCTGTGGGGCCAACAATGTAATAAGCCATGATTCACTTTATGGTCCAACTCATTAAATAGTAATACACATTTTTCAATGTAGCGTTTTGGTACGTGAACTAAAAAGGTATTTTAGTAAATGTTACAAACTTTCAAAAAGTGTCCCACTATGTACATTTGTGTGACGTGTCACATAAAAAACAGTGATACATGTCACATTTTGAAGCATGACACATCCTCCAAACATGCATCATGTTAGAACATTTTGAAAATTTGTAATATTTAATGCAATACTTTTAGAGGGAACAGTACCAAATGCCCCACCCGGCGTTATGCCCACGTTGCATGACGTTGGGTGGCGTTATGATACTAGGGTCTATGATTTTGCAACGACAATAAGCTGGAAGTTGCCACAACAACGTACGTGATAATGGTTTTTTTTTTTTAACTTTTTTTTTTTTAATTTTTTTAATTTAAATATGTCATTGTGTGTTTGTGCATGTGTTTTGCATTGTGCGTGTGAGTTGCGTTAAAGAAGCTAACAATTTTTTTCTTGGTAAAGCCAATATTGGGCTGTTGGTAAAAACATATACAAATAGGCCGGTCCATTTCAGAGTATAAGTGTAATTATTTTTATTTTATTTTTTTAGTTTTGTAATTTTTATTAAATGTTAGTTGTATATTTATTTAATGTATAAAAATATGTTTTTGTGAAAAAAATTAATAATAATAGCGGTGGGTTCCAAAAAGATTGTTTTATGGGATGTTATGATAAAGAGTGATTTTGGGATGTTAGTGCTAAAATGTTAAAGGGCGCTGAGGCTGAACGGAGTGGATATCAACTCATGCTCAAGGTGAGTGACTCACAATTGAGTTGCCAAAACACATATCCCAACTCACGGTGCAAAATGCAAATTACGGTGAGTTATTCACCATGGTATTAAAGCTGACAAACATGCCGCATTCCCAAAAATAATTATTTTTTTATTTGTTTTGTAAGTGTGTGTGAGGTATTTAGTGGAATATATTTTTATAAAATATGTATTTTAATGAAAGGTAAGAGGAAGGTAACAAAAACAGATGTATGATGAGTGAGAGTGAGTGAAAATGAGAGGAGAGAGAAATCTGATGTAGCCTGAGAGTAGGGATGGCAATGGGCGAAAAAAACCCGCAACCCGTGGGTACCCGCACATAAATGGGCGGGTAAAATCGTTAATTTTCACCCACGGGTGGGTCGTGGGTCAAAATATGTACACATCAGTGGGTGGCGGGTGGGTGACGGGTGAGGCATACCCATCGCGGGTAAACCCATGACACCGATTTAAAATAACCACGGGATATACCTTTCAAAATACCTGTAGGTGCACCCATAAACCCATGTTAAAATTAATTATACTAATTAAAATATGTATGATATTGCATGGTATACATTTAATAGTTACCAAGTCTCAAGAAAACACATTAACCTAAAAGTTTGTTTGAGTTTCAAGACTAAAAAGAGAATATGAAAGATTAAATTATCAAAGTTGTATACATGTGATTTGGTGCAATGTTATTTAATTTCTACTTTCAGACATGTGCTTAAGTATTTTTTGAACTCGGTATTTGGCAAATTGATTGGTGTCTAGTTATGCAATTTCATAAGTAGTTTTCATATCATGGTTTTGTAGTTTTGTTGCATTACACTAACCCATGGGTTTACCCGTGGGCAATAAATACCGCGGGCATGGGCATGGGTAGAAAATTATGCCCATTGGCGGGTGACGGGTGGGTGATGGGTGAGAATAAAACAACATTGGCGGGTGACGGGTTAGAGGTACCCGTGCCCATTACCCACGGGTGCCATCCCTACCTGAGAGAGTTACCACCTTTTAGTTTAAGATGGCAGTCCTTTTTTGTTTTGTTGTTATGACACCTTAGAGCATTCACAATGGGATACTTGATCAAAAGCTTTTTACGATTGCATGGAATGACTTTTTAAAACATTTGGAAGAATGACTTTGCTGGTGCCAAGCGTTTGAAAGAAATAACTTTTTACTTGCAAATATTGTAATAAATGCATCAAGTCATCACAATTTTAGTCATTTATTGTCAACTTTAGCATTTATTGCGAATGCTAGAGCATCCAGAATGCAAAAAGTCATTTATAACTTTTTGCATTTAATGCATACATTTTTTTAGTTTAGTAGCACTAAATGCATTTAATGCATAAGTCATTAATGACTAGAGAATGCGCAATGCATCAAATGGTTAAAAGCTTTTTACTATTCTAAAAAGTCTTTTGAAATGATTTTTTGCATTGTAATTAAAGCTTTTTGAAAAGCTTTTCTTCAAAGACTTGGTATACCTCAAGTCTTTCATCCAAGTAGGGGTGTAATCGAGTCGAGCCGAGCTCGAGCTTAACAGGGCTTGAGCTTGGCTTGAAATTTATAAGTTAGGCTTGAGATTGGCTTGATAGCTTGACGAGCTTTAATTATCCAGGCTTGAGCTTGGCTTGAAATTTTTTATTAAAGCTTGAGCTTGGCTTGAAAAGCTTGAATGTATATAAAAATATTGTATCGAATAGCCAAACTCGTCAATAAATATATGTATAAAATAAAACAAACTTAAACCATATAAAAATATATGTATAAAAAATATTGTATTTAACTAAAACATAACTTTTTAACCATATAAAAATATATGAACCTGATGTGATTATTTGATAACATTCTCGTACCATTTTACATGTAAATACGTTCTCGTACCATGTGATTATTCATGTGATTATTTGATTAGTTGATTATCATCATGTCCAACTCCAAACACTATCCCCTGTAGTACATTTTGGTTTTGTAACCACCACTGTTATCTCTTTTTTGTATTTCATAGTTTTCATACGTTAAACATTTAATCCATTATCCCTTATAATTATTTATAAAGTAAGTCCTTATAATTATGTTAATAATCAAATTATCCCTAGTTAGTTAAATGAATTTATAATGGAAATATATTTATATTAAAGCTTGAAAAAGCTTGATAGGAGCTCGAGCCGAGCTATCAAAAGCTTGAGCTTGGCTTGTTATATGTTTCGAGCTAATTTTTGGGCTTGAGCTTGAGCTTGAGCTTGATAAAAGCTTGACTCGATCGAGTCAAGCCCGAGCTCGAGCTCGAGTTGCTTGATAAAAGCTTGACTTGATTACAGCCCTACATCCAAGCTTTTGGCTATTAAATGTCATATGCATTAAATGCATCAAGTCTTAAAGACTTGATGCATTGTAGATGATCTAGGTTTTGGTAAAAGCTTAGTGTATGTCAAGTCTTTTGTGAAAAGCTTTTGAAAAAACCTCATGTTATAATGCAAAAAGCTTTTCCAAAAGCTTTATAAAATAGTAAAAAGATTTTCATGGTCTATACATTGTGGATGCTCTTAGGGCACGTTTGGTACAGAGAATTTCAAAGAAATGAAATAAAGCAGATAATAGAAATTCAGAGAACAGAAATCAGTAGAGAATTTTGTTCAATTATAATGTTTGGTAACAACAGAGACTTGACCCGAGAAATGAAAAAAAAATTAAATAACATTTTGTCATATGAGACTCACATGTATTTGTTTGTTGATTTTTTTTTTATTATTTTTCTATATAAAAATTCTAAAAATTTAATTTTTTTTAAATAATTATTTCTTTTAAATTATTTTTTCTAAATAACAATTCTAAAAAATTTAAATTTTATTTAAATAATTATTTTTATAAAAATATTTTTTTTAAATTTTATTTAAAAAAAATATTTAAAAAAATATTTAAAAAATAATATTTTTTATATTTTATTTTATTTTAAATTGTTTTTTTAAATAATTATTTTAATTTTTTAAAAAATTATTTTTCAAAAATATTTATTTAAAAAAAATTATTTTATTTTTTTTTTAATTTTATGTTTCAAAAAAACTTATTTAAAAAAAAAATTATTTAATTTTAAAAAAAAATGTATTTATTTTTTTTTTTTTTAAATCTTACAAAATACTCTTATTTCTCTTATTTATTAACTAAAAGTAGTGGAAATGAAAGTTACAAAATTACACTACCAATTCTCCACAATTCTCCACCTTTTTATTTCTCTAATATACCAAACAAAGGAATTTGATTCATTTTCATTTCTTTATTTCCATTTCCCTCCACCAAATATGCTTTAAGGGCACGTTTGGTAGAGAGAATTTTAAAGAAATGAAATTAAGCAGATAATAGAATCTCAGAGAATAGAAATCAGTAGAGAATTTTGTTCAATTCTAATGTTTGGTAACAACAGAGACTTGACCCCGAGAAATGAAAAAAAAAAATTATTTAAATAACATTTTGTCATATAAGGCTCACATGTATTTGTTTATTGATTTTTTTATTTTTTATTTTTATTTTTTCTAAATAACAATTTTTAAAAAATATTTTAAAAAAATATTAAAAAAAAAAAATTGTTTTTTTTAAATTATGTACTTTCTATAAAAAAAATTATATAAAAAAAAATAATTATTAAAAATGTATTTATTTAAAAAAAACTTGTTTTATTTAAAAAATATTTTTTAAAAATGTATTTATTTAAAAAACCTTATTTTAAAAAATATATATATTTTTTTAAAAAAAATCTTTTTTAAAAATGTATTTAAAAAAAAACTTGTTTTTTTTAAAAAATATTTGTTGAAAATGTATTTATTTAAAAAAACTTATTTAAAAAAAAAATATATTTTTTTAAATTATTTCTTTTAAAAAAATATTTTTTTTTAATTATTTTTTAAAAATGTATTTATTTAAAAAAAATTATTTACGAATACTAACGATTCTCATTTCTCTAATTTCCCAACCGAAAAGGGTAGAAATGAAATTCTAAAATTTACACTACCAACTCCTTACCAATTCTCTCAAATTCTCCTCAATTCTCCACCTTTTAATTTCTCTAAGCAACCAAACAATGGAATTCGGTTTATTTCCATTTCTCTTATACCATTTCTCTCTACCAAACACACCCTTAGCTTCTTAGGCATCCACAATGCTCCAAGTCTTTAATAACTTGAAACATTAAATGCATAAGTTTTCTAATTAATTTATATTATCAAAAATTCATTTTGTAAACCTCTAAGGGCATGCTTGGTAGGGGGTTATGAGGGTAAAGAATGGGAAAGATAATAAAAAAAGATGGTGGTGAAGTATAATGTAATGACCATTACCCAATAAATTGAGGGAATGTTTTTATTTCCCAGCTATTATCATTATCTTTCCTTTTCCTTTTCCTTTTTCTTTTTCTTTTCCTTTTCCTGACTTTGAACCAAGCACCCTCTTTGAAAAAATCTTTCTCTCTTTTTTTTCCTTCAAATCATTAAATGCATTAATGCATTGCTGATTAATGACATAAATATTACCCGACATAAATATTACCCTCTTTTTTTACAAGGTCAAACATTTCTCCTAGTTTATTATTTCTCTTTCACCCAAATCATAAAACCTCAACCCGCATTTATAACAGGTACTTTCATTTTTCAGTTTTCTCATATACTTCTACACTAATTTGATATCCCATATAAACTTATTATAGCTCAATTAGTTAACAACTCATGAGGGCTGTTCATCTTTTGTATTATGCACATAACTTGTTCGATGAAATCCCTCAGTTATAATATTACTTAAAAATATGCTTTTATGATGCACATACAGTGTTTGATGTTTTGCCTCTCTGGAAACATGTGAGATGATGAGTATAAAATGTTGAAAAAATATTAATATCGTCGTTATATAAAAAAAGTAGTCGAGGATACGAAATGACTAATTATTTATGTTCTTGTTAAGTGTCCCATATCTTGTTTTTATTATAGTTAAGTCTTTACTAAAGAAGATGCCGTAAGGTGCACAAAACGGCGCTCCAAAACTTACTTTTCTTTAGTTGTAACTGAAGTAGGCAGAACACAAATTAAGATGTCATTGTTATGATTTTTCGCGCTAATTTGTGCGGTAAAGCAAAACCAAGCGCGGAATTAGTGATCATCTGTCCAAGTGCAGGCTAAATTCAGCTTGAAAGTTTGATTTGCTATATGCCGAATTTAGTCCCATTTGTCCTTTAACGTTTGATTTAGATGTTTTTATATTTATTGACTGTGTTAAGGTCTTTGTTGGTTTATATGGATCTAGTATGTATGGTTTGTGATATACAGTGAACAAGTAACAATAAGAATGGTGAGATTTATAATGGAAGAAAATACTTTAATTGATAGGGGAATCACAAAGCTTGAACTGATGACAATAAACATACTACTACCTCCTATTTAATTGCTAGTGGGAGCAGAAAGACTAGGTATTCCCTCCTCCTTATTTGAAGACCACTTCTACTCTTCCAAACAAAACGGAACTGAACAAAACGTGCAGAAGACTTATTCCTTACCTGTTGTTGGACCTCATGAAGTCTAGGCTGACTTTGGGTCATTATCTTAGATTATAATGGGTCTGGACCAGCCCAAGTCCAGTTTATAATCCACAGTCTTGTGTACATCAGTATGTATGATTATCCTAAGTGTTTATAGTCCGAAAATTGTTTCAGATCTTTTGGGATTACTTTTCCCCATTTGGTTAGTGAAATTGTATCTCTCGTTCAACTCTTATGTTTAATTAGCTGTCGCATTTCTGACATAGTGTACTCATTTACTATTGCACCTTTCTTTTCTGAGGTTGTAAAGAATAGGAATAATGTGAGTGTCTGAAATAATGTTTGCAGGTAGGAAACGAAACTTGTGAAGTAGATCAAGATGGCAACAAATTCTGCTTCTAATTGCTTTCGTGGTATGTGCTCTTAAGGTTTCTTTGCTTGAGTGATATAAACTAGCTTCCAGTATAAACTTGTAACTTCTACTTTTTATGTAGTCATTGCTTCGATATTGTTCTTTTTGTATACTCATTTCTTGCTGCGAAAAGTCTGAAGAATGTAGTGTACTAACTCCTTCGAAACTTTGGTATTCTAATTGAAGCTACTGTGATTAGTCTCTACTTCTTCAGGATTCATAGTTTTATGCTACTATCGATAGATCCATTTTTCTCTGGGAGAATAGGTTTAGTTCCATTGTTCTCATTGCTGGTAGAAAGGCATGAACTTGTTAATCTGTGACATAACTGAGAGTTGTCTCATTCTACTTTGACGTCTATTAGTGGCACTATATAAATTTCACAATTTTATAATGGTAACAATATGTTGCTTGGTAAAAACAAAGTCATCACGTATTGGCTATAAGTTGATTGAAGTTAGTGGTTATGTTTCAGCCAAACAGTACATCAGAAGCACCAACCAAACATATTAGTGAAAATTCGCCTAAACACACACTTCTATCTAGTTTGATTGATGTAAGATACTAATAGATGTGTTTTGCTTACATGAACCATAACTAGGATAAATAAGATATGTTAGGTGTTTTTGTACACAAGTAAAAAAGGATTTTGGTTGACTTGTTGCCAAGGTAATGATCTTTCCTTATATAGAGAGCTTGGAAATCTGCATAACTTATCTCGATATATCCATGTGTGTTAATTTAAGATAAGCCACTTCCTTAAAAATTGCTTGATACTGCATTCATAGTTTCTGTTTGCTCTTTTGCAATAAGTTTTTCATCATCTGATTTTTGTCATATTGTATGCATGAAAGAAAATCAAACTAGCTGGACGTTCACTATTGTGGGGCCTCAACAGTTTCTCGTCCGGAATGCTAAAATCACAACAGGAGTAATCTAGATGTGGTAGTTTTGACCCATTTGTTCATGAATGGGTCGATTTGGGTTCTGTTTTTTCTCTAATTGTCCAAATGGGTGAATTAAAAGTTTCAACTTGAAAGGTAACAAGTCAAATGGTTCGAAAGTCACCCAATTGTATTTTTAATGCATAAAACCTCCCATATTGTATTATTTTATATAAAAATAAATATCTGTTAAATTTAGTGTAAAACACTTCTTTAATTTGTGACTTTTACAGCAAATAAGGACTTTCATACAAATGCGATCCAATTTGAAAGTGGTGGACAACTCAGGGGCAAAACGAGTTACGTGCATACAAGCTTTGAAAGGGAAGAAAGGAGCCAGATTAGGGGACACGATAGCAGCATCAGTGAAGGAAGCCCAACCAGGCGGAAAAGTAAAGAAAGGACAGGTGGTGTATGGTGTGGTTGTCTGAGCTGCCATGCAGAAGGGTCGGTGTGATTGGAGTGAGGTTAAGTTTGATTATAATGCTGTTGTACTCGTCAACAATCAAGGTGAACCGATTGGGACCAGGGTTTTTGGCTCGGTTCCACATGAGCTAAGGAAGAAAAAGCATGTCAAGATTCTTAGTCTTGCTCAGCATGCATGAGGTATGAATCCTTCCATGCTTGTTGAGTTGTTTTGTCCCTCTTTCCTCCCATTTTTTCTGTTCAGAACTTAAAGGTGGCAATTTTAACCCCTTTACTTACGAATTTCTGATTTGGGTCATGCACTCATGCTTATCTCTAGTATGTATAATCGTCTAAGTGTATAACAGCTATTAGATAAAAACTGCTTAATGAAAACAGGGCAACAACAACAACAACAACAAACCCAATCCCGCCGGGGCAGGGTATGGGGGAGGTATAATGTAGACATATCGTACCCCTATCCCAGGATAGACCCGGGAGTAGAGAGACTGCTTCCAACAAGACCTCCGGCAAGTGCAGGTGTGCGGGTGAGAAGAAAGAAAAGAGAGGTGAGAGCAAAAGGCAGTAAACAACATGCATGAAAAGGTAAAAGATAGCAGGAAAAACAAACAAAGCGCGCAAACAAGCACAACAAAGCAGATACACACAAGAAACCCGAAGGAAGTACCAAGCAAAAGGCACACAAGTAAAGGACACACAAAAGGAACCAAGGCACAAACAACAGACAAACCTAAGGACAAACACAGAGCAAAGCAAAGCAACGCACCGGGGCAAAAACTAGGGCAGAGCGAAAAAGGGGCACCAAAACAAAAAACGCAGGAGGCAAGGGAGACAGGCAAGTAAAGGGGTAACACATAAACAAAGAAAACAACGCACCGGGCCTAAATCTACGGCAGAGAAAAGACGAGGCAACCAAAACAAAAAGCATGGGCAGGGCAACAAAGAGACGCCAACAGCCTAAATCCTAAAGAAGACAAAAACCACAGAGCTCCTAGCCTAAACAACAAGCCTGGACTACCCGCAAATCCTAATTCTATCTCTCCACGCCTTCCTATCTGAGATCATGTCCTCGTACAAGAGAAGCTCCTTCAAGTCGAGCTTAATTCTATCTTCCCACCACCTGAGTTTGGGTCTACCCCTTCTTCTCACGCCATCTACATGGAGCGCTTCGACTCTTCTAACTAGTGCTGTTTGTGGCCTTCTCCTGACATGCCCGAACCACCTCAACCTTCCTTCTCTCATCTTCGAAATAATATTCTCGACCTCAAGATTTGCTCTGAAAACTCCGTTCGGGATCATGTCCAGCAAGGTTTTGCCACAAGTCCATCTTAGTATTCTCAGTTCTGCCACCTCAACCCGGTTAGCCAGTGCCTTGGTGATGGGCCAACACTCAGACCCGTACAGCATAGCCGGTCTAATCGCCATCTTATAAAATTTTCCCTTAAGCTTAAAGGGGACGTTCCTGTCACAAAGTACTCCAGATGCCGCTCTCCATCTCGCCCAACCCGCTCTGATCCGATGAGACACGTCCTCGTCTATCCTCCCTAAATGTAAATTAAATGCATAATACTTCCTCATTCATTTAACTAAAAAACTTAAATTCGTTACGACGTAATCTAATTTTTTAGTCTTGCAAGACTCTATTTTCCTATTGAAATTTTAGCAAAACAGTTTTCACCAAAAAAAAGAACTCTGTTTTGACTTTTGACCAGTTGCACAACAAGACCATTTTGTCACTTGTGTGGAAACTAGATTAAAAAAGTTAGGATTCTGCTTCTTTCTTCTCTCTTATTTTTTTTAGTTGTTCTATCTCATAAATAGGGTAGTTGGTCAAACTTGCCAAAATGACAATTGAATTTGACAAGATGGCAAAGAATTCTGCAAGATTCCTTGTGGGTTGGTCTGCTAGAAAGTTTTCAAACCTTGCGAGGTTTAGTTTTTTTGCAGCAGATGTGGGATTTTATGGTGAAAGTTGGACGCTTTTATGGAGCAACCATGAAATTGGCTTGACATGGAACTCACATAGTGAAAGTGGCCTGACATGAGACTCTTGCAAGCTCTTTCGATGCAAAAATCTGAGCCTCGCAAGGTAGCAGGAATGTAGTGGGGTTTCTGGCTACTTTGATTGATCAATTGCCATTTTGGCTACTTTGATGACCAATTTTCCCATATACATAGATGGGTGGCCCATAGAATAAGGTTTAACTGATTTGTACTCTCAGTGTTTTGCATGTCTATATATTAGTAGACCTTTTTGTTTCTTTTTTAATTGACATCAGAACTGAAGGTATCTTACACCTTTTATCCAACTAGCCCACGGATTTAAAAATAGTGTAGCTTACTTTCACGACTAGTCCAACTAGATAGCACAGCTTCTTATTATGATCAGTGGTACATCTCCAATTTGTACTGGATCGGAAATTATCCTTTGAAATTTAACAAGTTGATAACCAGTAATATGACCAAATCATATCATACCCACCTACCTTATGGGACTTATTTCGGCGAAGCCCCTTCAATTTTGGTTGCTTTTACAAGACTAAGATAGTAGTGGACCATAAACCTTACAATGCTATGCACTTATGCATTTAAGTATCATTCGAACAAAGTTAAGCATGCCATGCATCTTTTTTCTACTTCTAATCTCAAACAGACTTTTACATAAGCATATCAGCATCAATTGACTATTTTTGCCTTTCAAATTGATAAAACTAATTTGTTTTTGTTTACTCTAATAATAGCCAACTTTAAGTATCTATACACTATTAAATAATCTAACACGAACATTTAATATAAAAATATAAAAATGATGTCATGTCTTAAGCTTCAAAAGCATTGATTCTCAAAGAAACTAACCAAATCACATACCCTTCTCTATTTCACAACTTTGAAAGTATACACCTGATAACGAGATTTCTTAAGAAAAGTATCTCCATATTGGGTGTGGGCTTGTTGTGGATCGCCATCATCTTAGGTGGAGGTGACATGGCACCTTGTCATGCCTCTTCACCACACCGCCCCCGCTTGTCATGGCTCTTCATGGAAAATTCTTCGTCACCACGACGAGCGTAAGTTTTGTACTTTTGTCAGTTTTTTTTTTATATGTAAATATGTAATGTTTTATTTAGAGGTGGGCCTCAAATGAAGAGGTTGAGGTTTGTTATGAGAGAGGGGGTTGTTGTGGTTAGTTGTGGATGGTTGTTATGCTGATGTGGCGCTGAGGTGGCGGTGATGAAGAGCCATGGCTAACCTACCACACCCAATGCTCTTAAATAGTTTTAGTACATTGTCCACAAAACACAGTTAATGTGTGCTTTTTTTTACCTTTGCTTTGGACTTTTTGTTGACTGTAAAATTGTTCTCCTTTCAGGTTTGGGTTGGCCAACAGTGACCAGAGTGACTCAAGTTTATGTGCATTACAAGACACTGATTTTAGCTCTGCATCACCTTGAGAAACCTGGAGCTGCTCTGTGATGCCCAAATGTACCATCAGTAGCCAAACTTAAGTCAAAAACTCGCCCCCTTTCCTAAGCTGTTTCTCAAGGTGAAATCCTTTGCAGTGAGTAGCAGCATAAGTTAACGCGACTTTCCACTTACGCTCTTTTTCCATCTTTTTCAAGCTAAAAGCTAGTCTGCAACCATCAAACAGTACAGATTTGCATCATCGATCCCCCTTCACTTTACTAGGCAACACTTAAAGAGAATCAACTTCCGGCAGCTTTAGACATGCTTCAACTTTTTCGGTTGACCTTTTTCCTTGGAAAACCCATTGCTTCAGCACAGTTGTCGCGATACCTGATGTTGCCAATACCTATTGGCAACATAACAGGGTAATGTCACGAGAAGATACAACAGATAGTCAGATATGTGCTTGCTTTCGATATGACATACATATCAATATCAGAACCATCTTGATAGTCAACATTGCTGATACTCCATAGAATAGTGTCATCCTCATTCTTTTCTTTGTAGCGAAAAACTACCTTTCTGAGTACATAACAGATTGGAGTGGACAACCATATACTCCTGAAACTGACTGTAAATCAATTATTTTTGGTTGTCAGAAACTTTGTTGTATGTCTTGTAACTGTGATGTTCAGGATGTAAATGAGTATCGACTGTAAGGGCGTGTTCAGCGATCTCCTCCACGTTTACATCAAACCCCTGTGACTTTGTTCTATGTCTTATTAACAAACAAGCTGGCATGTTGATGAATGATTTTCTATGAAATAACAATAATTGCAACTGAATGAAGAATGTAAGAAAGAAAAGATACAATTTACTATGGAGAGGAATATGTCAGACGTTCTTAACAAACATGTTGATGAGTAATAACTACCCCCTTCGTCCCAATTTACAAAGATGAAGCTAACCTGTTCGTCAACTAAAAGAACAAAGAGGCATTGTTTTCATGGTAAGCAAAGATGTTTGGTGCAATTTTGTACTGATAAATAGTATCGAGATGACGTGAGGTGATGAAGTAACATTAAAAGCATAATATTTATCACCTATTTCCTCTTATGTTCTTTTCCCCATATGTCTCATATTTGTATCTAATAAAAAAAAATTGCGAAGGAATGCAGAAAAAAAAAGCACTATTCATTTCTCAAAAGATACAAGTAAACAAAACCAATGAGGAGATTGAAGATACAAGTGGCTATCGAAACGAAACCCATGTTTGCAATACATTCTTAAAAATCAAGCCAACAATATATATTAGCTATACCAATAGTTTGCCAATTTAACAGTCAATAATTTCTTCTCATACACGTTTCAACAAACACATGGTGTGTGCTACAAAAGTCATATGGATGAATTAAAGAAACCACCACCATTTTCCCCACGTAGGCTTAAGATCCCACCATGTTGTGTTGTTGGAGTTGGGAGGCCTTGGAGCATACTTAAATCTGCTTCTTGTTGTATATCTTCATCACAAATTAGTCTTACTCCACACTCCTTCACCTCAACATCTTCATTATTCTCTTGGAAACTAAATGTAACAAAATTCTTTGCTTCCTTCCATTTCTGTGTATAATAAGTATCCGTCGTATAACGCAACCATATCATATATGAATCTTGGATTCCTAGCACCTGATACTCAATGCTTGCTTCTGTGATCATAGACGCTCCATCAAAGTTCTTTACAGAGCATCCTTTATATATGTAAGGCTTTTTTCTCTTAAAAACAACACAGGTTCCATATCCCCTAAACTTATTGAAGCACCAATCTGAAGGTAATTCAACCTTTACATGATTTCCCCTACTTCTATTTGTAAACCACTCTGGAATGCTATTCCCATGATACATTATATCTAAACAAGGATAGTAGGCAATGTCTCGCGAGAAGAATTCACATCTGTTAGCCTGTAAACCCGCATACCCAAGGAAAGCAGAAAGCTGGTGAATAGAGCCTTGCAAAGTTATAGATGAGTCAAGACACTGAGTCTTCGATATAGACCCCTCGCTATCAATGGTAACATTCTTAAACAACTTTGGACAATTGAAGAAATCATTGTACCTATTCCTGAATGAGTCTTTAGATGATCCCGGCACTTCTCTTAAGGAGGTGCAATCAGATGCACTAATAACCAATATGCTAGGTGGAACTTCGGACAACACTTCCAGCTTCTTGCAACCACTAACATAAAGCAATTCAAGACTAGAAAGTTGACTCAAACTTCCAGGCAAGCTAGTAAAATTGTTCCCATTTAAGTATAGCTCTTCTAGAAATGATAAGCCTCCAATGCTCTCAGGAACTTCTAATAAATTGTTCCCTTCCAAGTTTAGTTTCTTTAGACATGATAAGCCTCCAATGCTCTAAGGGACTTCATATAAGTTGCAGTAGCTGAAATTCAGAGACTTTAACATATGTAGACCTGCCAATGAAACTGATCTTTGGGGATGTTGTTGGTTCCATATGACCAGAGATTGAAGTCCAGCATCTAGACCAAAAGGCTTCAAGCTGTCATTTAAGCATCCCCAGCGATTCAAAACCTGAAGAGAATCCATTTCCACTTTGCTAGGAATACTCCTAGCCCGTCTGCAGTTTCTCAAATTTAATACAGCAAGCCTCTTCAGCATTCCAATTGATGGATGAACTGTAACCATATTCACACAACCTTCAAGATCTAGCTCTTCGAGATTCGTAATCTCTGAGAAGTCAGGGGTAGTTGTTAGGTTACAACAATGCCTTAGCTTCATTATTTTCAACCTTCGTAAACACTGATATCAATAGAGAAAAAGATTAGTTCTTATATCTCTAGTTGTCAAACACGAACACATGTATGAACAAGTAAATACCTTTGGTGTCGTCCAAAGTTGTTTTATGTTGCTGTAAGACAGGTCAATGGCGACAATGTTTTCTGGATAGAAATCTGAAGGTAAGTACTTGAAAGGGCATCCATGCCAACAAAAAAAGCTTAGCTCATTGGACAAAATATCCAAACTTCCTGAGTACTTCACATTGTAGCCCTTCAATTCTTCTTTCTGATCAAGTTCTTTCTCAGCATAAATTTTCAGGATCCGCAAATTTTTCATAAGTGCAAAAGAATTAGCGTCTATGTGAACCTCTTGACTAGATTTCCTTAACAAAAGGACTAGAACTTCAATCGCTTCAGTCATTTCCACCTGGAAAAGCAATAACATGTAACATAAATTATAGAGAGTAACATATGCAATTGTGTATACTGTTGTATGAATATGAAGGTAAAGAAGAATATGCCACTTCTTACTTTCTTTTCACTCAATGCAGATGATATACACAATCTTCTCTGTTTCCCAGGCATGTTGAGCTCTTCACTTGTAATTTCCCTAGCCATGCTTTGAATCAATTCATGCATTTGAAGACAATCTCCACATACTGTTATTAGGAACTTATCAGCTAGAACTTCAATAATACCATTTGCAGAACAATGACTACCGTCTAGTACACTTGCAACAAAATCTTTATTTTCCCCAATGAAGGCACATGCAATGTCAAGAAACATTCTTTTCTGATCAGATGCCAAGCCATCAAAACTTGGTCGAAGTTTTTGTACTATCTCTGAATTAGGATATGTTTGGAGTCTATCCAACTCGCTTTTCCAAACATTTACAGATTTTTATACAATAATCGACCAAAAATTTTGAGAGCCAATGGGTGACCTTGCAAATGTATTATAACTTGGGAAGCGAGCTCTTCAAAATCTTTTGTAGGATGCTTTTCGCCAAATGCATAAAAACTAAAGAGCTCAAGAGCTTCACACTCATTTAAATTCCCCATTTCATAGATTTCATCCACTCTATGTGATGTTAGCAACCGTTTATCTTTACCCGTGAAAATAATCAAACTTCCAGGATAAAACCAATCACGTGAACCTGCTAGTGCTTCTAACTGCTCATCGTTATTCACATCATCCAAAACAAGCAGGATCCGCTTACACGCCATCCTTTTCTTAATTACCATAGTTCCTTCACCAACACTTGATATCTTTAGATCTTCACTTTTCAGGATCTTACCAATCATTTGCATCTGGACTTGTGGTAGACCTTGTCGTTTTTCGACCCCTTGGACATCATCACAAAAGCAACTTCCTTCAAAGTGGATATACATCAAGTTATAGATAGCTTTGGCAAGGTTCGTCTTTCCTATCCCGCTTATACCACATATTCCAATTATGTTAACCTTATCTGACCCAACGAAGCGTGACAACTCCAATTTGTTGAAATGGAAATCAATGCCAACAAGGTAATCAGCAACATGCAACTGTTCATCACATGATTTTTTAAGGATTTCTCTGGAAATGGAATCAATGAACTTGGACTCATACCTGTTAATCACAAAGACCCAAGAATTAAAAAAAAAAAAATTATATAGTGTCAAGCTTTAGTAGAGCTACAAGACTAATTACACAAAAACAAGAAATTTACCCATTTGTCATATCCTGGAGATCCCATCCAGATAAGCTAGCCGCCTTGGATAAAGCTTCCTTCCAGTTGTCGACCTCTAGTCTATTTGAAACTTGATGTTTGGCAAACGCTTCGGCGTAGCTTCCCGTTTGTTTCCTAACCACGTCAGGTTTAACATCATAAAAGATTATTTGAACCTCGTGTTTAGGCTTTTCCATTTGCTTGCACTGGAGTATTTTGACAAGTTCCCTCAAACACCATGATGAAGAAGCGTAATTCTTGGAGAAGATAACTATCAAAAACCTCGATTCTTCAATGGCTTTGTATAATTGAGGGGATATGTATTCTCCTCTAGGCAAATCATTATCATCTCTAAAAAATTGAATTCCTTTTTGCTTGAAATCATTGAACAGATGATCCATGAAGTTTTTGCGGATATCTACACCTCTAAAACTTACAAAGACATCATATTTCCATCGATGAGGAATGGATGTAATAGCCATTACAAATGATGAGATCGAGCTGCTTTCAGAAGTAAAGATGATCAGAAGAGTACGCATTGATAGGCATTATCAATAACTGGCACCAAGAATTCATGACTAAGAAATTGTAAAAAATATCACATGATATGCTGATAAGTCAAATTATTTTCATATAGATGAGTTATAACTTAGTATAAAGAAGCTTGTATGATTGCAATTCATCAAAAATTCCTTTTACTAAATATGTGTAATTCAATCATAATCAGATAATTTTACATTCTTCATGCTATGCAAAAGAACGAACAAAGTTAGAGATGTACATACAGTGGGCAGTTTAACAATAAAAAAATGATTTACAGTTTGTATACAAAACATAAAACCATGGTTTTGAAAATCGGACCGGACCGGCCGGTTTAATCGGGCCGGTTTAACCGAGAACTGGTAGAGTATATATAAAGACTTAGACTAGTGGTAAAAAGCCACTTTAGACATGTGCGATGGCCTCTAAGGTAGAGGCGCGTGCTGCCTTAACCCATGGAAGATGTGCTAGGTTGGAAAAAAGGAGAAATCGGTCGTTCAAACATCCGAGTTGTGGGTTCTTGTTGTGTGTGTGTGATATTTTGATTTTTGTGAGGTATGTTTTGGTGGTGATGTTAATTGTGTTATTACACTATTTTGATGATGATGTTGGTTTCGAAAATAAAAACTAACGTAACGTTGAGTAAGCGGTGATGATGTTGGTGACTAGCGTTTGCCTTACAATTTACCAATAGATGATAGTCAATTAGAAAGAGTAAAGACAAGTGAGTTGACTCCAAGTCAACTTTAATTGCACTTATAGTTCTTCGAGTTTAGAGAATATGCAATTTCTTGTATCAGGTTATATGTTATACTAGTTATAATACATGCGTCCGCGCGTGTATATATTGTGTTTTTTAAGAATCGATTACTAATATATTTATTTTATATAGATTTGTAAATTGTTGATATATAAACCTTATAATTAATTAAATTATATTAATTAGGGGCATATTTTTTCCCCCTTGTATCGATGTAGGGCAATAGGTGGGAAGCAACATTTTAATCTTAAATTTACACATAGGTTGGAAGGTGTATGCATGTGCGGGTATTTTTTTATTTCTTTACATTAGACACAAATATTTTTAAAATCACTCCCACTTTTTACCAAGTTGTTTTCTTTATACTTTTGACACTTAAACTTTTATGTTTATTTTTCTTTTCTCGACTATATATACTTACATTTTTTTACCTATTGCCAAATCTGGAATACTTAAGTGTTTTTAGTAAATCTTAAAAATAAAAAAAATAATAAATAAATAAAATATTACTACCTCCGTCCTAAAATTATAGTCCCCTATTGACTTTTTCGGTCTTTCTTTTTTAACTTTGACCTTAAATATTTTTGTTTGTGGTATACAATAGTTGATAAAAAAATATATTAATGAAAAATACATTTAAAACACAATCCATTCACATAATTTGCATCAAGTATTATATAACACAAACAAAAATATTTAAGGTCAAAGTTGTAAAAGAAAGACCGAAAAAGTCAATAGGAGACTATAATTTTGGGACGGAGGGAGTACTTAATAAGAGAAGGTTGAATTTTTTTGAAATGCAAAAGTCGTCACTTAAGGTTTTGTTTTATTATATAAAGGATTTAAAATAATGCAAGATAGGCAAAGATACCATTCTTTCTTTCGTTAGCTTCGACTAGTGGTATACTATGTAAAAATTTACATTAATTGCTGCCGGAATGCTTATCGGCGAAAAATAGCAGATTGCTTTTGTATAAAAGATGTTAAAAGGTAAATTAACAAATTGACTAAAAGGATTTAATGAATGTTTATTAATTATTTTTATAAGGGCTAAACTTGTATGAAAAATGAAAACTTCATAAAGTATAATAAATTAAATGATTAAAATTTAAAATAGATGATTATCAATGAATGAAGCTTTTATTAGAATTTTCAACTCCAAAACATAGATGGCTCGATGAATAACATAAGTTGACTCAACAAAAGTCTCCAAGTCTATAATTGTGTCTGCAGTTATAAACAATGGAGGATCATTCTACACTGACTCACATGCAACTGGGTTGACTTAAAGTCAATTTTTATATCAGAAACATACAATTGTACTCACGTCACGTTTTAGGTTCAAAGGCTATAATTAAACTCAAATGCAAATACAATCAACAAATTCATATTCAAAAATAAAAACAAAGTTGAAGAGAGGACTTACAATTTATTTGATTGGTCAAGAAGCAAGCACTGGAGGATATGAACGGGTATCAAAAATGAAATGATAATTCTCTATACTCATGTGGTTCACAAGTTAAATAATGCAAGTTGGGTTGACCTCAAGTCAACTTTATATTCAAAAGTTACACTTTCAACCCCCCAAGCTCTACAAATTACATGATATCTTTCAAAACAAAGTCTATTATCTGCAGTTGCTTGTAAGCTTCTTCGAAAATAGTCGAAATTACCTGTTACACATTAAACAATCAATTTTTTATGAGCGAGGAAATGCCTCAGTTAGTTGCGTGAAAATGAGAATAGAAACGTATAAGATTGTGTTTTTTAAGAAGCAAAACAATCATCTTGCTGTCATTTTGAAGCATTATGATTCCATGGGAGAGAATCACATATTAAATCTCTCCTTATATAAAAAAATTAGTTGCATCAGTGAAGGAGGCCCAACCAGGTGGATAAGTAAGGAAAGGAAAATGTGGGGTATGGTGTGGTTGTCCGAGCTGCCATGCAGAAGGGTCGGTGTGATGGGAGTGGGGTTAAGTTTGATGATAATGCTGTCGTACTTGTCAACAAGCAAGGTGAACCGAATGGGACCAGGGTTTTTTGCCCGGTTCCACAGGAGCTAAGGCAGAAAAAGCATGTTAAGATTCTTAGCCTTTCTCAGCATATTGCATGAGGTATGAATCCTTACATGCTTGTTGAGTTGTTTTGTCCCTCTTTCCTCCTATTTTTTCCCTTCATGACACAAGCAATAGCATCAGAACTTAAAGGTGCCAACTTTAACCCCTTAACGTATGAAAACAACTAAATGATAAAAACAGCTAAACATGGCAAATGGGTCAAACAGATTAGAACTTTACTAAATGTAAATTAAATTTCATAAAACGTCCTCATTTATTTAACTAAAAAATATAATTTAGTTCTGCTGTAATCTAATTTTTTTAATCTTGCAAGACACCATTTTCCTATTGAAAATTTTGCTGCCAAGTCGACTGTTTTAACCCTTACCAAAAAAAGAACTCTGTTTTGACTTTTGACCAGTTGCACGACAAGACCATTTTGTCACTTGTGTGGATACTAGATCAAAAAGTTAGGATTTTGCTTCTTTCATCACTCTTATTTTTTTAGTAGTTCTGTCACATAAATAGGGTAGTTGGTCAAACTTGTCAAAATGACAATTAAATTTGACAAGATGGCAACAATTCTGTTTATGACAAACTAGCAAAGAATCCTGCAAGATTTCCTGCGGGCTGGTCTGCTAGAAAGTTTTCAAACCTTGTGAGGTTTAGTTTTTTTGCAGCAGATGTGGGATTTTATGGTGAAAGTTGGGCGCTTTTATGGAGCAACCATGAAATCGGCTTGACATGGAACTCACATAGTGAAAGTGGCCTGACATGGGACTCTTGCAAGCTCTTTCGGTGCAAAAATCGGAGCCTCACAAGGTAGCAAGGAATGTAGTGGGGTTTCTGGCTACTTTGATTGATCAATTGCCATTTTGGCTACTTTGATGACCAATTTTTCCATATACATAGATGGGTGACCCAGAGAATAAGGTTTAACTGATTTGTACTCTCAGTGTTTTGTATGTCTATATATTATTAGACCTTTTTGTTTCTTTTTTAATTGACATCAGAACTGAAGGCATGGCTAATACCTTATTTCTTTTCGTCATTTTTTTCTGTCTCATATACCATGGTATCTTATTCTTACACCTTTTGTCCAACTAGTCCACAGATTTATAAAATATTATAGCTTACTTTCACAACTAGTCCAACTGGATAGCACAACTTTTTATTATGATCAGTGGTTAATCTGCAAATTTGTACTGGAAATTATCCTTTGAAATTTAACAAGTTGATAACTAGTTAATTAAAAGATGTATTATTGTGTGATAGAAGTGTGTTAATGTTACAGTAATATGACCAAATCATATAAAAACCACCTACCTTACGGGCCTTATTTGGGCAAAGCCTCTTGCATTTTGGTTACTTTTATAAGACTAAGATATAGTAGTGGAACTGATTAGTTTGTTAGGACCACACACCTTACAATGCTACGCACTTATGCATTTATGTATCATTCGAATAAAGTTAAGCATGCCAGGTATCTTTTTTCTATTTCTAATCTCAAACACACTTTACATAAGCGTTTCAGCATCAAGTGACTATTTTTGCCTTTCAAATTGATAAAACTAATTTGCCTTTTACAATGCTACACACTTATGCATTTACGTATCATTCGAATAAAGTTAAGCATGCCAGATATTTGTTTAGTGTTCCTGTATACCACTTATGTTCAGGTTATTCTCACTGTTACTTTGATTGCATTGTTATTTCTTCCTGTAATTGAATTATTGAATTCCATATAAACGGTGTTTATTTACTACAATCTTTAAACAATATAATTCCTTGTAACCATTTATAAGGAAGAAAACAATTTGGATTTAAAACCCGTTTCAATTTGTATCTATTCTTAAAACGTTGTATGTTTGTTACAAACCAGTTTTGTTTGAAACAGTTCTGTGAAACACATATTACTAACTTGTTTACTTCATTTGATAACCTTCATCAATCAGTGAAAGTGAAAGTATGTTCAATAAGTGTAGCGTGCTACACTTTGATCATCTTTGGTGGATGAGCCTAAAAACAAATATAGAAGAAAGTAAAGACCAGGGTCAAGGATTCTTAAATTTTTTTAGCAAAATATGTCTCCAAATTCAACCGCACTCTTAGCTTCATTCGGCATCTTGACACTCTAGGGATCAATTGTTTTTCAACTAGTATATTTTTTTCGAGGGTGCTCTAACATTGTCTCTTATAAAATGCATATTAATAACAGTCAACCATATCTAGTCCTGCCATTTTTTCCCAGCTAGCTAGTTACAAAAACTAAAAAACATAAGGTTATTGAAGAGCTGCTTACAAAACTTGACCATATAAATATGATGAGTAAACTATACCTCAACTGGCAAGCAAGAACTTAATCTCGACAAGCATGGTAGATAATCTTTTCCATAGATTTACACTGGCATTGGCAAGAGCACACTTTCCAATGATGTGCATGTTAAATGGTAAAAGATGTAATTTTGGGAACGGGTTGAAATCTGACCCGTACGTAAATGGGTCGAAATACATGTAGCATGTCCAGGCAGCTACCTCAAAGAACGGATCAAGCTATTAGTGCAACGAAGAACAGATGCAGAAGGCAAGTATCAAAGAATAACGTTTTCAGCAATTAAAACAAATGTCAAGTGTGTATAACAAATTTAGCTGGCATTGGCAAGAGCACACTTTCCAATGATGTGTATGTTAAATGGTAAAAGATGTAATTTTGGGAACGGGTTGAAACCTGACCCGTACGTAAATGGGTCAAAATACATGTATCATGTCCAGGCAGCTACCTCAAGGAACGGATCTTGAGCTATTAGTGCAACGAAGAACAGATGTAGAAGGCAAGTATCAAAGAATAATGTCTTCAGCAATTAAAACAAATGTCAAGTTTGTATAACAAATTTAGCTGGCATTGGCAAGAGCACACTTTCCAATGATGTGCGTGTTTTAACATTCTATTATACCAGTCACGTAATTGCTACGATATTAGTAATTTCAAAAGACATGAACTACAACAAAGGTTTATTATCTTACAGTACAAATCGCAACACAACATCAATTGTTAATACATCATAAAATCCAAAAAAATCTACAAACAGGCTGTAGAGTAAATGATTTCTAGTCATGCATTTCATCAAACACTTGGTGGGTGTCTCCTACATGAAAGCTATTTATATAAATAGAAGACATAGATTTATCTAAGATTATTGTGGCTAATAAATAGACCAAATAAAAATCTTCAGGGACATATAAATGATTATAATAAAAGACATGGTTCTCTTTTTTTTAATCGGACTACCATGTCCAGTCTATTTTTCCATACTCCCGATACTCCTCCCCAAACCGGCACAAGGCCTCACCATGCTCTGATAGAGTTGGGAGGTCTTGGAACATACTCACGTCTGCTTCTTCATCACAAACAAGTCTTACACCCATCTCCTTCACTTCAATTCTTTCATTCTCTTTAAAACAAAATGTTACAAAATTCTTTGCTTCCTTCAATTTCCATGTTCCACTTGTCGTATAATGCAACCATATCATATCTGGCTCATCGATTCTTATTGGCTTACCCTCAAAATATTCTTCATAGTGACATGGATTGCCTTTTCCCAAATAAGCTCCATCAAAGTTCTTTACATCGTATCCAAAATATTTGGAAGGTTTTTTTCTCTTAAAAACAACACAAATTCCATATCCCCTTAACTTACTGAAGCTCCAATCTAATGGTAATTCGACCTTTACTTGATTTCCCATACTTTTATTTGTAAACCACTTTGGAATGCTATTTCCATGATAATATATATCCATATTCTTAATGGAACTTCCGGGCAAACGGAACAATCCACATCTGTTATGCGCATAACGAAGGAAAGAAGAAAACCGATTTGTAGAGCCTTGGGAAGTTACAGATGAGTCGCGACACTCAGTCTCCAATATCGACACATGACTATCAATGGCAAGATTCTCAAACAATTTTGGACAATTGTTGAGATAAGTGGACCTTCTGCTCATGATTGGGTTTGATCCCCGTAACTGAACATAAGGAGGTGCAATGAGATGCATAAATATATTCTACGCTATGTGGAAGTTCGGGCAACACTTCCAGCTTCTTGCAACCATCAAGATCAAGTGTTCCAAGATGAGAAAGTTGACTCAAACTTCCAGGCAAGCTAGTAAAATTGTTCCCTTCCAAGCATAGATACTTTAGACATGATAAGCTTTCAATGCTCTCAGGCACTTGTACTAAATTGCAGTTGCTGAAATTGAGAGACTTCAACATATGGAAACCTGTTAATGAAACTGATCGTTGGGGATGTTGTTGGTTCCATATGACCAGAGATTTAAGTCCAGCATCTAGACCAAAAGGCTTCAGGCTGCCATTTAAGCATCCCGAGCGATTCAAAACCTGATGAGAATCCGTTTCCACTTTGCTAGGAAAACTCGCAGCCCGTTTGCAGTCTCTCATATTTAAGACAACAAGTCTCTTGAGCATTCCAATTGATGGATGAACTGTAACCAAATTCACACAACCTTCAAGATCTAGTTCTTCGAGATTTGTAATCTCTGAGAAGTCAGGGGTGGTTGTTAGGTTACAACAGTGCTTTAGCTTCATTACTTTCAACTTTCTTAAGCACTGGCATCAATAGAAAAAAGATAAGTTTGTATATCATTAGGTGTAGAACACAAACACACATATGAACAAGTAAATACCTTTGGTGTTGTCCAAAGTTGTTTTATGTGGCTGTAAGACAAGTCGATGGCAACAATGTTTTCCGGATAAAAATATGAAGGTAAGCACTTTAAAGGCAATCCATGCCAATAAAGCAACCTTAATTTATTAGACAACAAATCCAGTCTTCCAGTGAAGTTTACTGCAAATGGCTGCCAACGTCCTTCGACTTCCGGAAAGCATATTTTTAGTATCCGCAAGTTTTTCATACATGTAAGAGCTTGTCCATCTATGGGAATATTTTGACAGTTTTTCTTTAGCCAAAGGACTAGAACTTCAACATCTTCTGTTACCTAGATACAAGTAACAGATCATCAGATTCTACTTGCTTTTATTAAAAAATAAGTAAATAAATAAATTAAAATAAAAAACAACAACAACAAGGCAATTGCTTATACTCAAATGTAATTTTTATGTTGAAAAAGGAATCATATGCCACTTAATACCTTGTTTACATTCAGTATATCGTCCTGTAATGAAATCCACAATCTTCTGCTGTGATTCCCAGGCATGCTGAATTCTTCACGTATAATTTCCCTTGCCATGCTTTGAATCAATTCATGCATTTGTAGACATGTATTACTTGTAGATACTGTTATTAAGCACTTATCAACTAGAACTTCAATAATAGCATTTGCAGAACAATGACTGCTGTCTAGTACACTTGCAGCAAAATCTTTATTTTCCCCAATAAAGGCACATGCAACGTCAAGAAACATTCTTTTCTGATCAGATGCCAAGCTGTCAAATCTTGGTCGAAGTTTTTGTAGTATATCTGAATTAGGATACGTTTGGAGTCTATCCAATTCACTTTTCCAAACATGCATAGATTTTCCATACAATGATCGACCAATAACTTTGAGAGCCAGGGTGACCTTGCAAATATTTCACAATTTGGGAAGCGAACTCTGCAAAACCTTCTGTAGGATGCCTTTTCTTAAATGCATTCAAACTAAAGAGCTCAAGAGCTTTATAATCATCTAAAATCTTCATGTCATAAATTTCATCCACTTCATGAGACCTTAGCAATTGTTTTTCTTTACCAGTGAAAATGATAAGACTTCCAGGGGGAAACCAATCACGTGAACCCGCTAGAGCTTCTAACTGCTCCAGTTCATTCACATCGTCCAAAACAAGTAGGATCGGCTTACATGCCATCCTCTGTTTTATCACCTTCGTTCCTTCACTAACACTTGATATCTTCAGATTTTCTGTTTTCAAGATCTTTACAAGCATTTGCATTTGGACTTGAGTCAGGCCTTGTCGTTTTGTGACTCCTTGGACATCCTCACAAAAGTATCTTCCGTCAAAGTAGGTATACATCGAGTTATAAATAGCTTTGGCAAGAGTAGTTTTTCCTATTCCGCTAAAGCCACATATTCCAATCATGCGCACGGCGCACCTTATCTGACCCAACAAAACGTAACAAGTTCAATTCACTTACACGGGCATCCACACTAACAAGGTTCTCAGCAACATCCAAGGGTCCGTCAGATATAACATTGAGGATTTCTTTGGAGATGTTGTCAATAAACTTGGACTCGTACCTGTTTACCAAAAAGAACTACAAATAAATAGAGCGAACTTAATTTCTAACAAATTTATGAAAGAGACGGAATTTATTGCACCTCAGTAAATTTGAATGAAAAGAAAACTCTTTGCAACAACTCAAATTTACCCGTTTGTCATTTCCTGAAGATCGAATCCCGATAGATCAGCTGCTACAGATAATGCTTCCTTCCATTTATCCACCTCTGCTCTATTTAAAACTTCATGTTGCGCAAACGCTTTGTTGGGCTAATGACTGACCCGAGCTTATGGGGCAGTAGCCATCGACCCAAGCCCATGGGGAATGTCAGTTCTATTATAACTAGAATATTAGAATTGTAGTAGGATTAGGAAAGCATGTTCTAATACCTATATATACAAACCGAGCTGTGGTTTGTCATTGTACCATCAATATCAGTTTTTGTAAGCCAATACTTTTCTGATTAATTGGAGAGCTTATTCCAAGAAACATTGTGTTATTATTTGTTCCTGTTTTATTGTTTCTGTTGGTTCTGTTGTGAACCTCGATCAGCAGCTGTGGACTTGAATTGGTATCAAGAGCAAGGTTTCTAGAGTAGTCGATCACCAGGTTTGAGCTAAGTCGATCACAGCAGCCAGGTTGAAGCAGGTCGATCACAGCAGCCAGGTTGAAGCAGGTCGATCACAGCAGCCAGGTTGAAGCAGGTCGATCACAGCAGCAGGTTGAAGCAGGTCGATCTCAGCAAGGTTTAAGCAGGTCGATCACAGCAGGAGGTTTAACCAGGGGGTCGATCACAGCAGGGGGTCGATCACAGCAGGAGATTAAGCAAAGTTGACAGAAGGGTTTCCAAAGTGTCGATCACAGGAGGTATCCAAGCAGAAGGGATTCCAAAGTCGATCACCAAGGTATCCAAGCAGAAGGGATTCCAAAGTCGATCACAGAAGGTATCCAAGCAGAAGGGATTCCAAAGTCGATCACAGAAGGTTTCCAAGCAGTCGATTATTACTGAAGGTGTTCCAGAAGTCGATCACTAAAGGATTCCAGAAGTCGATCACTGAAGATTGATCACAAGGATTTTACTAGGGTTCGACTTAAGCAAGAAGTTGATTAAAGTTTAAAACTTTACACTTGGTTTACTTAGGCAAGAAGTAAAACAAGCTTGTTCTAGGGCTGGAAGATAATCCAACTACACCGGTAACTTACAAAAGGCGTTCAAGAAGGATGGTGCAAGGCGAGTCGAGTCAACCACCTATTGAACATACTAAAACGGCTCTTCAATGTCCAATGTTAACAAGCACGAACTATAACATATGGGCAATAAGAGTTAAAGCGGTATTCCGAGTCCATGGAATACTAGATGCATTGGAACCAGGGGAAGGAACACAAGTTGTTGCTAAGCAAGATCACATGGCAGTGGCGTTACTCTTCCAGGCGATTCCAGAAGAACTTGTCTTTCAAGTTTCACAATTCAACACAGCCAAAGAAATCTGGGGAGCTTTGAAGACCAGGTATGTGGGTGTTGATCGGGTTCGAGACGCAAGGTTGCAAACCTTGGAGACGGAATTCGAGTCTTTAAAGATGAAAGTCAACGAATCAATCGATGACTTTGCGGCTAGGTTGGGCAAAATTGTAACAGAAGTAAATAGCTTGGGAACAATTTATGAAGACAAGAAACTTGTTAAGAAGCTACTTGCATCCGTTCCGGATAGGTATGTTGCAATTGTTGCCTCAATAGAACAATTTGCTGACTTGAATACTATGTCTTTTCAAGAAGCAATTGGAAGGTTGAAAGCTTTTGAAGGAAGAATGAAGGGTGTTGACACCACTTCTGAAGATCAAGGCATGTTGATGTTCGGAAGGGCTGAAAGATATGATAAGAAAGGTCGAGGAAGGAATTCCTCTGGTGGCAACGGTAAAGGTCAAAACTTTTCTTCTCAAAACAAATCTCATGATAGTGGTCAAGCTAATAACCACAACCGTAACAACTCCGGGAGCAATACGGAGCAAAAGAAGAACAAAAGTCGAGATCTTTCAAAGATTCAATGCTTCAGATGTGATGAATATGGTCACTTTGCTTCTAACTGCCCTGAACGACGTGAACAGAAGCAAAAGCATGAATCAAACCTTTTGAAAACGGAGGATGATGATGACCCAACACTTTTTATGATGAAAAGCGTTCAAGAAGTAGTTTTCTTGAATGAAGAAAAGATTATCCCAAACCAATTGAATACTAAGCCAAACGAGGAAGACACTTGGTATTTGGATAATGGAGCAAGTAATCACATGACGGGGATCCGAGAATACTTTTCGGAGTTGAATGAGAATATCTCCGGCAGAGTGAAGTTTGGTGATAACTCCTACATCGAGATAAAAGGGAAGGGTTCGATAATCATTGAAGGGAAAACAGGAGAGCAACGGTTAATCACTGGAGTCTATTACCTACCCGAGCTAAAAAGCAACATAATTAGTCTTGGGCAAGCTACCGAAGGCGGATGTGACATTCGTATGAAAGGTAACCTTCTTACTATGCGTGACTCAGATGGCAAGCTTTTGATGAAGGTTCCTAGAACAAGTAATAGACTTTACAAGATTAAGCTCCAAGTTGGAAGTCCGGTGTGTCTCAAAGCAAAGATGGAAGATGATGCTTGGTTATGGCATGCTAGGATGGGTCACATTAATTTCGAGACGATGGAATTAATGGCAAGGAAGGGCATGGTTGAAGAGTTGCCAATAATTCATCAAGAGAACAAGTTGTGTGAATCTTGTTTGGTAGGAAGACAAATGCAAGAAAGGATCGATATGAGTGACTTGGGAAAGTTAAGCTATTATCTTGGCATTGAAGTAAAGCAAGAGGATTCGAGTATCTCAATAAGTCAAGAAAGCTATGCAAAGAAGATCTTGAAAGATGCTGGGATGCATGAAGCGAATCCTACTCAATGTCCATTAGAACCTGGAATGAAGTTAAGCATGGACAAGGAAGGAAAGCCGGTTGATGCAACATTATATAGACGACGAGTTGGTTGTTTAAGGTACTTACTACACACACGACCTGATTTATCTTATTCGGTTGGTTTGGTTAGTCGTTATATGCAAGAACCAAAAGAATCACATATGGCAGCTGTGAAACAAATACTAAGGTATATCCAAGGTAGTTTGAATTTTGGAATACGATACAACCAAGAAAAGACCAAGGAGTTAGTGGGGTTTAGTGATAGTAGTTATGCTATGGACCAAGATGATGGTCGAAGCACAACTGGGCATGTATTTTATCTAGGTAAATCACCTATCACTTGGTGCTCACAAAAGCAAAACACGGTGGCTCTATCGTCTTGTGAAGCCGAGTTCATGGCTGCAACCTCAGCCGCGTGTCAAGGGATATGGTTACGTGGATTGTTGAGTGAAATAACCGGAATGGAAGAAAGAGTGGTGGTCTTATTTGTTGACAACAAATCGGCTATTGCACTTATGAAAAATCCAGTCTTTCACGGGAGAAGCAAGCATATAAACACACGTTATCATTTTATCCGAGAGTGTGTTGAAAGAGACCAAGTACAAGTTGAGTTTGTAAGAGGTGATTTGCAACGTGCTGATATTCTGACGAAAGCTCTCGCAAGGATTAAGTTCAAGGAAATGCAAGAGTTACTCGGAGTTGAAGATCTACCTATCTCGAGTCAGAAATTAGGGGGGTGAATGTTGGGCTAATGACTGACCCGAGCTTATGGGGCAGTAGCCATCGACCCAAGCCCATGGGGAATGTCAGTTCTATTATAACTAGAATATTAGAATTGTAGTAGGATTAGGAAAGCATGTTCTAATACCTATATATACAAACCGAGCTGTGGTTTGTCATTGTACCATCAATATCAGTTTTTGTAAGCCAATACTTTTCTGATTAATTGGAGAGCTTATTCCAAGAAACATTGTGTTATTATTTGTTCCTGTTTTATTGTTTCTGTTGGTTCTGTTGTGAACCTCGATCAGCAGCTGTGGACTTGACGCTTTAGCATAGCTCCCTGTTTGTTTCCTCACCACATTAGGTTTAACATCATAAAAGATTATCCGAACCTCATGTTTAGGGTTCTTGCACTCGAGTATTTTGACAAGTTCCCTCAGACACCATGATGAAGAAGCATAATGTTTGGAGAAGATAACTATCAAAAACCTCGATTCTTCAATGGCTTTGTATAGTTGAGGGGATATGTATTCTCCTCTAGGCAAATCGTTATCATCTCTAAAAGCATGAATCCCCTTTTGCTTGAAGTCGTTAAATAGATGATCCATGAAGTTTTTGCGGATATCTTCACCTCTAAAACTTACAAAGACATCATATTTCCACCGATGAGGAATGGACCTAGTAGCCATTATCAACAATGAGATCGAGCTGCATAAAGATCATCAGAATGAGTAAAAATACTAAAAGAGATGAAACACTAAATTAATACCAAGAATCAAACATGCGAGTGCTTTTGTGTTATACCATGTAACGTGTAGACGAGACATACATGCTAGTTGCTTATATGTGTTAGACAATTTTATATAAAAAAAGCTTGAAAGATTGCATTTCAAAAACAAAACGTGTGAGTTTGCAATTCAATCTTGTAATACTATTTACAGAGTATTATTGTTCATATTAATACAGTATAAAATTCTGGTCTAAAAAAACTTGTTGAAATATTGGACTTGAAATATCTTTTTTTCTTTTTGAGATAAAAATGATAACTTCGACCGGATGACCCTAAAAACTACAACGATATGATCCTACCGAACTTACAAATATGACATCCCAACAATCCAAGGACAAAACCCAAACTTACGTATAACCACCCGAGGTCAACTACTCAGTAAGTATTTGGCATAAATTTTATTTTTTGGCTATATATTATGCTTTTTGCTTCGTTTTTAAAATAATATTAATAAGTTGTTTAGTGCATTAGATCGAATAATTAAAAACTTTCAAAATGAAAATGAGTTACTATAGGATATGCAACGAACAAAAACAATATACATATATATAAAAAAGTAAGAGATTGGAGAATAGAAATATTTACTGATGGAAGTCTTTGGGTGAATGCAATCAAAATGGAAGTTCCAGTTGAGTAAAAGTATTTGCTTCGTGATATGCAATCAAATAGAAGATCAAATGAATTACTTGGAAAGAGTAAAGGCAAGTGGTTGGTTGACTCTTTAATTTCACTTCCAGTTCCTCGACTTTAAGAATATTAACAAAGGTGGTGATGGATTTTTATTTCTATTTGACATTACTATTGATTTAACAAAAATACGAAACTTATTTCACCCACTTAGGGATGAGCATTTCAAACCGAATCCCGGAATCGAACCGGAACCGTACACGTACCATACTGAAACGGTACCGATTTTTGAAATACGGTACGGTACCAGGACTACGAAATAAGGTAAAAAAAAAAATCGGGACCACTAATTCGGTACGGGACAGGTACCAAATCGGAAAATTCCCCAAAAAAAGCGGGAAAAACCCGATTTCCCGGTACCGGTATCCGAATCCCGTTCGGTACGGTACCGGTACCACTAATTTATGCTCGAGAAAAAATCGGTATCACTAATTCGGTACGGGACCGGTGCCGTGCTCATCCCTACATCCACTATTCAAATTTGTTCCACCAAAACTCAGATCACCAATTCAGCCACAATTCCTCATTCTAATCACTCACAACATGTCTCCCCATCAATTTCACCACTCAGTTTCAATAATTTAGCATAATTTGAACATTTCAAGGTTCCTTAATGGCGTTTTTTAAGCACAGGGAGGAAGAAGATGATGTTATACACTGACCTAACGTAATCTCCATATACCACATGTTAGATGTGGATCAATGTGATTATAATAAGTACGCTATTAAGTGTGTGAAAGATTATAGAGAATTATGAACATGCTTTTTATTTGATTGAAATTGTTGCAACCAAATGAGCTTACTAACAAAATATTTGTAACCTTCCACTATTTTTAACTAGTTTAAGACCCGTGTAATACATGGGTTGTATAAACAAAAATTTGTATGTCAATTTACTTGCTCTAACAAAGTTACCAACACTTTAGCTAAGAATATGTTGAAATGCAACCCGGTTAAACATATAAGTAAAGTTTAGCAAAATGAAGTTGTGCTAATAAAGTTACTGAGAGTTGAAGTACAAAATTTATCGCATTATAACAATGGTGACGTTATACCATAATTAGGGGTTGTATATATCGACAGAACTAATATCAAACTTAGTTAAAACGCAGATGAAATTATTTAGAACTAATAAGGTTTGCTCGATGCAGTTGCATAAATCATATATCATTTTCTTTATTCCTTTTTCCATCTGAAAATTGCCAATTTAATTTGATCATCATATTCCTTGTTATAATACAACAGCAAACTTTACCTGATTCCTTTGGCAAACCGTTTTCAAATTTGAGGCCCCCATTGCTAACGTTACGGATTCTAGAGGATAAAGATATGTTGATAAATACCAAGATATGCATAATTTGTACATTTTTAATTGCTAAAATGCTATAGTGGCTATTAAGGATGTCTCTCATGTCAGAAGGCCGCAAAAGAATTTGCTACAACTATATAAATAGATTATAGATTGCTACTTACTTTGCTCAGAATTTCTACTAAAGCGCAACAATCTTAACTACTATTCATGAAAGGCACCAAGACTGCTAGAAGAAAAATACTAACTTTAAACTATTACTACAATATATAGCTAATGACATGTATCAAACAATAATGCATTAAATGTAATTGCTCGAAAATTTTAGAATACGAGGCTTTATTCAAATGCACCGATTGTGTCAAAAATTTCATAGCTAAATGGTTGGTACTATGATACTTGACTTTGTTAATATCTACTCATCGAAACATTGTAAGCCACTATGGTTACATACCCATTTTTTTGGTAAAGTGACATTAATGTACATATTATAAATAAGTAGTTCACTTGTGTAGGTAGTTGATTAAATCACTTGATTCGCTTTTGTTATCTCATAGTAAATCATGTTAGACAACGTATCATGATTCGCATTTGTTATCTCATATTTTGTTATCTCATAGTTGATTAAATAAGTCGTTACATTGTTTAGACAACGTATCATCTTAACACTCCAGCGTAATTACTAATGTTGATTAACTACAAATAAATCACTTTCTAAAATGTTGATTAATTACAAATAAGTCACTTTCTAAAATGGGATAACTAATAACTTACGGATTCTATAGCTACTCTGGAAACTGAGAGAGATGTCAAATTATCGAATATTAAGTTGAAAAAATAAACTAAAGTCATACAGAACCATGGGAATAAACGTTGCACGGCGTTAAACATTAGTTCTTCGCTTATTGATTTTGTTGGCCTATTGAAGAACGTTTGTGTACGCTAAAAACTAATATGTTCGGATTGGAAAAATCACTATGATTTATTCATCTATCAATTGTAATTGAACTTGAAAGTATCTTGAGGCACATATACGAATATATGACCAAATTACACTTTTGAAATAATTACAACTTGTGTAAATTGGATATAGTCAGTCTTGCTGGTGAATACTCTCAAAACGAAAATGAGTGTACGGTTTGACCTCTAGTCAAACCAAAATGAGTGTAAACGTCATATAGATGACTACTGATATCATTAAAATGTATACTGAAATACTAAAGGCAAACCAAAATGAGTAAAAATATCATATAGATGAGTGTAAATATCATAAAAATGTATGATGAAAGACTAATAAAGTAGAGTATAGAACCAAGTGAAAGCAATGGCTAATGCAATACTAATTGCATTTCTTATCATTCTCTTTACCTTTTCCATTCCTATTCCTCTATTTAAACCCAACGACCCCTTAATCTATCAAAATAATGCATGTTTTCCAGTAATGTAACAATAAAAACCAATTAACAGTGAGTAAACACACTTTTGATTTTCTACACTTTTTCTACCCTTGAGACGAATGTGGTACAGCCTCGTGATTCTGGTGATTCTGAACTCTAGAAAGAGAAGTTGTTTGCCACAAATTTTGCCACATTTTTGCCAAAGGCACCTGTTGTCTTTGGTGGTGTTGTTGCTGTTCCTGCTCCCATGGTAAAGAATGCAAGAAACCTTCAAAGAAGACCACCACAGCTGCACCTAATAACTCAAATAACAATAGCAGCAGTAGTATTGGTACAACTACCGGTACGAGCAACAATAATAATAACAACTCCAATAATAACGAGAACAAAGATGCATCTCAAAAAGGCGTGGCACAAACAGGGAGATCAGTGGCTACTTAATCACATCAATGTCCTGTTATCTACAGCAAGTGTTACATGCTACGAGGTTCTGAGATTAAATTCCAATCACTTATAACAAACTGATAGATACTAGTGGTTGATTAGAAGCACAGTCCATATCAAAACCCGACCCATTGCCCCAAACCGTCCGTCGTGCCCTTTTTGCCACTTCTAGCCATAATAGTGCATTTTCTATTCTTAACGTCATATGTTTGAACTGATATTTATGGGTGTATTAGACATTAGTAGGACTTGATTAGAAACTGTTCTGACCCATAATCCAACCCTGCCCATCTTGCCACCTACACAAGATCTTCCACCTAGGAAGATCATTATTTCCAGAACTGCACATAAACAGATCTTCCACAAAACTGATTAAATCATTTTATACATATCATATGCAGTTTAGTAACTTAAATATAATAGACATAATACAGGAATAAGCAGTAACATATACTCGATAAAAAATCATATACTTTAATCAACAGTTAAAATCAGTGTTAGCAAACTAACTGTAACAACCTACTATTCACATCAAGTACAGTTCCGTAACTTAAATCTAACAGACATAATAGCTAATTAACCCAGTGTGAGCAGCTGGGTGAGTTTCAAGTGATTTACAACTGCTTCTTCTTGTACAGTTCTGAATCTAGTTGTGCTTATACAAACCTCTATACCCAAGACACAGATTCTGACTTCCCAAGGGAGTTGATTGGGTTGTTAATACTCAGTGGACTTGGTAGCGGGCTAGTGATTGGGCTGATTTTTGGGAACCACCTAATGACAAGATTAACTGTTTATTTTTGCCTACTGCAACTCTGCGCGAATTGGGCCCTGGTGCACTTATTGCTGATTTTGATATCCACATATTGAAGTTGACTATTGGCAACATCATAACTACAACAAAATAGGTTTGCAGCAGATAGTATTTGGATTTGCCTTAGCTATTTGAAGTTGTGACAATCAGATAAAAGTTGTTTTGAGACAAATGTTGATAACAGCCTAATAGGAGTTATTTTTCACCTTAAAAGTTAGCGTAAAATAACAAGTAATACCTTAAAAAAATAATCGCTAATTAGCTATTTGAAGTTGTGACAATCAGATAAAAGTTATTACTTGTTATTTATATAACAGCTTATGTTTCTAATGATCGTGTATTTCTTCTTGGAGAAAACAGATATGAAGATTCATCCAGCTGAAAAACCGAAATAGTAAAACTCAAACTAGTAGCAAAGGTGTTGTGACGACAAAATGCATTACGTGTCGTGGGGAGGGCCGGTTATTGTGCTTAGGTGCGGTTTCTTATTTCATTTTTCTGACGTGTGTTATAATCACATCAATGTACTTCATCCAAACACACATCTTTTATAAGTATTAGGTAGTTTAAGCTTTGGATTAAGTTTGTGTCCAAAAATTTCAGAAGCATAACTACTTTTGCCAAAACGCCGAACAATGATCATCGCAATTTTAGGTTGCTATAATCTCTTTTAAACATACCTCTAAGAGGGTGTTTGGGATTGTTCATTTGAGTGCTTATCTGATTATTTCCTTACTTTCAAAGCGCATAAACAGTTTTGAGTATTTGGATGGAATGCTTATCAGCTAATAAAGCCTATTTAGACTACGATGGTAAAAATAGCTACTTTTGTACTTCAAAATTTGACATGTATGCGCTATTTAAATCAAGTCTAATTTCATCTAAAACAGAGAACATAGTTTGTGAGAAGATTACATACCTGTGCAAATGCATATATTGAACGCAAGTTTCTTGCGTAATCGGTTCCAAGCATTTGAATAACAAGGTCTGCCAGAAACGTTCCCCATAGCCTGTACACATGTATAGTTCACCATGTGTTAGAAATGTTAGATTGTCTTAGAAAAACTGTTGTTTGTATTTATAGGATTTGATGCAACATATAAAAACTTCAGTATGGATTCTACAAGAACAATTCATTTGCTTCTTTTTGCTAAGTTTGCACATAATACCGCTTTTAGTTATAATCCACGGGGTTTGAATCCACTACCACACAAACTCAAACCATGTAAAGCCAACCCTTTTCAGAAGGCTGGCGTGGCCGCTTCAGGGTAGGAAGTGTAATTTTTATGCAAGTCAGAAATCGTTTTTACTTAAAAATATTAAATTGCTTATCATTTATTAAGAAAAATATACACTTTATGAAAAGAAACTGTTTCAGGTCAAGCTAACCCGACCTGTTTTGACCCATTACCATTTTGCTAGCTTTCTTCATTGGGAAAAAAAATGGATCTAACCATTTCGATAATTCAATACTCATGGAAATACTACAACCAGACCCCGTACATCATGGGCGTCAATTCAATTAGACCTCCCACATTATGTTCGAATTCAACACGACCCCTTTGGCATCATCAACTTAGCTCATAATAGTTCTGCTTAGAGACTAGTTATTGAAGTAAAAATATTAAAAAGATGCATACACTGGACCAAGTAGCACCATTATGCTCCTAACGCCAAGATATCTAGAAGCAGCACCTGCTAATCCCTGCATACAATGACCATACATAAATTTACCAGGCAATTCAGTTTGCCCCCTCCAATTATCTTTTTCTTTGACAGTATGCACAAAGATTTTTATCCAAATATAATTCTAGTAGGGTTTGTTTGAGGGTTTGGGTTTGAAGACGTGAGTTTGAAAGTGTTTGAGTATGCTTCTTTAAAAGGAATGAGTTTGATACCGATAAATTAGGCATTATTCATACCCACCTAGAGGTTTTTGGAATGGGTAGGTGAAGACACAAAGTTATGCGTGCCAAGGAACAGGAGTGGGTGCTGCATAAGTCACACATTGATCACCATTGACGATTGAATTTTTGTTCTGTCATACATGTAAGTAGAAGCAACATAGTGAAGCACTAATGTGTAGACGAGACTTAACCGACAATCATATATTAATTCACGAAATGAGTAATATTCGTTATTTGTGCATAAACTTCAGTCTGCAAGGTACTTATGCTTCATTTAAAAATATGTTTTATGTCTTTAACCTTTGGACAAGTTGTCACAGCTAACAACAATGTTGTAGTTTATGCATTCGGTAAAAGGACATAAAGACGTCCATGGCAATAACACACAAATGCAAGAAAGTAACAGACCGATATTTAATATGAACATTGAACAAACAGATGTATGCAAAAACAAGTATGTCCTAGTTTATCTTAAGCGTTTTATTAGTCGTGTGCCTCTTACTTATACTCTCCTAGAGATACCTTATTGATTTTTCATATATAGCATGCTGAGTATTTATGGTCATATCATGTTAGGCGGATTTTTGTCACGCTTACCAAATTCTAAAAAGAGGTGGATTAAAAGACGAGAACGGTGTGGTGTTCATGTATGACGATATTGCAAATCACAAAGATAACCCAAAAGCCCGGTATGATAAGCAACAACCCTAAAGGCCACGACGTCTAGGTCGGGGCGCTCAAGGTGCAACTTTACGTGACTTATATATGTGTTACACGGATCATACCGTTTTATAAAATTTTACCCGTAATCATATTAAGCCAAGTTTGTAACTGATTGCTAGTCACAGGACTAAACTATCAACTTTGCGGATCATCGACTTGTCACTTGTTTAGATCAACAAATCAAAAACCTAAATGTCAATTATTCCACTAAAGCCGCAATTAGATCAAAATTAGCGTAAAATAACAAGTAATACCTTAAAAAAATAATCGCTGATACAAATTCATATAAAATTAGCTGATACAAATAGCTAATTAGATCAAAATTAGCTATTTGAATTTGTGACAATCAGATAAAAGTTAACTGATCACCGTATGCAACTCTTTCTCAGAGTTTATTTTTCAAACCGGCAAAGCACCAACACAAATAAGATAACAATATCCATTTCAAAAATCTTAGGGGTGTTTAGGATTGCAGATTTCTATAAAAACTAAAAAGGTTTATCTCTATCCATTTATAGCATTTTCAAATAAGCATAATGAATTACACAACTTCAAACTGCTTATTCCAAACAGCTTATTTCACTCCCAAATAACGCGAAATGCAATCCCAAACACCTTCTAAACCACTAATCTACTATATAAAAATGCGGAAAGTGTAATTCTAATCTAATCACCAATCCCAAACACTCCCTATAACAAACTGATAGATACTGGTTGTTCATTAGAAGCACAATCCATATCAATTTTATGACTCAAAAGTCCAACCTAGCAATTTCACCTATAAAGCCATTACAACAGCACCTTACACCTCATATAACACATCTACTAAATCTTGTTAAAAACTAAAAAGTTATCAAATCTATCTACTAACCTGTATAAATATCTACTAACAATAACAATAGTAATATATGGGGAAAATGAAAACAGAAACTAACTTATTAGAAGAAGAAGAAGAAGAAGATCCTGATCATGAGCAACGACTGGACCACATTTCGTCTAATCAACCTTCATTGATACATCTGCTATCAAATTTTAATTCTGCAACGATAACAAAAGTTAGGGTTTATTTATTATTTTTTGTGATATTTATGATTTTTATCGATTAAAAGGGTTTGATGTAATCTTGTGGATATAAAATGAAGTGCAGCATTGAAAGCTGCTGATAGAGGTAACTTAGGGCCTTTGGTTTGTTGCTAGGAATGACAATGGGTATCGGATTTGGAATGAGATGGAATGATAATGGGTATGAAAAAGTGTATGATTACGATTGTTTATGTTTGGTTGATAAAATATGGTATGAAAAAGTGTATAGATATTTGAATTTTGTAGTGGTAAAAAGATGACCCCACGGGAATGGATTTCATAGACACCAAATTGGTGTGTAATGAATCTATGACTATGATATACCCATTTCATTACCGGGCCCACAAAACGAAACAAAACAAACACTTGCTATGACTTTGAAAGTCATAGTTTCATTCCCTTTTATGGGAACCAAACGGAATTAATTTGTGGATAAATTATGTCTTTTAAATAATTTTTTACAATTTCAATAATTATGTGGATATAAATTGTCTTTTAAATAAGTTGTAGCTTTAATTTTGTGGCTTTTCAATAAGTGTAGCTTTTGTTTCCACAATTATAAATGTGCCTTTTTTATGTAGTTATTTTTACATTTATAAGTCTAGCATTTTTTAAGTGTTTTCTTACACTTATAAGTGTGGCCTTTTAAAATCTTGTTTTACTTCAATTATAAATGTAGTGTTATTGTAACTGTCCACACTTATATACGTAAAGTATTTTTTAATAAATTTGTGACAATTATAAATGTAGCAAAGTTTTGATTTAAAAAAAAAAAAAAAAAAAAAAAAAAAAAAAAAGGTCTACGGTTGACTATACCGTGAAAAAATAAGTGTGGAGAATTCAACATTTTTTTTGTAGTGGTGTTTAGGTGTTTGTCCCATGTACATAGAAGGTGGAGACCAAGGATAAGGGAAAGGCGATCTTGGAACACAAGCCGTGGGGGCTATATTTTATAAGTGCTTGACCAGTTTTTTACACGACGAAGAAAATATTGTTCCATTCTTTGGTATTTGTTTTTTATTTCATAGTTGCATCATCATCATTTTTCATTACTTTTGTAAGTTTGGCAAGTGGCTTCGAGTACAGATGGCTAAATATATAGTTGCAGTATACAATACTATTGTATACAAATGCTCCGCCTCAACGTCTATACAAAACACTCCATTGACAAACATCTCGCCGCGAAGCGCGGGGCTAAAAACCTCGTGTATTGAACAAACTTTGGGAAGTTGGGTTAAGGTAAACATCAAAAACACATATGTACATAAAAGTGTCAAACTTTTTATTACAGAAAAGATGAAGTAAACATCAAAAACACATTTTTGGTGTTTAAAGCACATTCATCCGGTTTAAACACATTTCAGTTCGTTCGAATGATGTTTTAAATATGTTGGACGTTAAACTTTTTCAGTCTAAACGTGTTTTAGTTCGTAAATGTTAAA
Organism: Chrysanthemum seticuspe; assembly: GCA_019973895.1. Lineage (NCBI taxonomy): Eukaryota > Viridiplantae > Streptophyta > Magnoliopsida > Asterales > Asteraceae > Chrysanthemum > Chrysanthemum seticuspe. The sequence continues at coordinate 17,180,280 of BPTQ01000002.1, forward strand.
TTATATAATATAAAACTGTCCCGATGCAACGCACGGGTATTATGCTAGTTTCCTATAGTTTTAAAAGGCTTCGCAAAGGTGTGAGGCTTGGTAATGCCGTCACGTTGTCTTATACCACGTCTTTTTTAAACTCAATATATAGAAAATATGATATAAATATATAAATATTTTCATATTATGTGCCGCCTTATATCACGCCTTATAAACATAAAAGCTTCACTTTGACCGCAAATGTAACACCCCAACCCGACAAGGGTCAAAATGTCACATCATGGTGTCAATCAATACATAATATACGCAAGCGGAAGACTTTAATATATAAAATACAAGTCATAAAACAAAACTTCTAAGGAATACATAAATGCTCCAATTCTTAAATGAAAAGAAAATAAACATGACATAAATCAATCTAATTCCATATTACAAGGAAAACTAAGGTCGGAACGGTCCACTAAAAGCTCCTACTCTCATCAATCAAGTCCCAACATCCCGCTAAAAACCTGCCGCATGAAAAAGAAAACGCGGCTGAGCTAACACTTAGTGAACAAATATAAATAATGAAAAGCAACAAGTCAAAATGAATAAGCGAAACCAATCCAATGAAAACCTGCTGAACAAATATGTTAAATAAGATAAGGTCTGAATATGGGTCATAATGAAATAAAATAAATGTCAAGAAATGCACAAGTGCCTAAACATGCTACATGAATAGACCAAAACGATCAAAACATATATTTCACATCATCTCATATCACATCATAATAAAATCATAAATGATGGATTAGCTAACTCTGAGACGTGTATGGCACACACATATATATATATATCGGAACTGAGTATCTAGGATGCATCCATACGCCCCCTGTCAAAAATAAAACATCAAGTCCCTAGTACACCTACTTTCGTTTCATTGAAGTATGTCAAGCACAAGTCAGCATTTCAAGTGTCGTAGAAGATCAAGTTGAATGAAGAACCAAGCTCCACAAGTCAGAATCAAGCAAAAATGTCAATATTTCATCATTCAGGAGGACCAGCCAATCGGTCGCAACCCGCAACCAAATCGGCTGGAAAGAGGTCTCAAGTATAACGATATCACCTCGATTCATTCGTTTAACATGTTATGTATAACGATATCACCTCGACTCAGTGGTTTAACACCTCAAGTATAACGATATCACATCGACTCATTTCGTTTAACATCTCAAGTATAACGATATCACCTTGACTTATTCGTTTAATATCTCAAGTATAACGATATCACCTTGAATCATTCGTTTAACAAGTTACGTATAACGATATCACCTCGACTCATTCGTTTAACATCTTAAGTAAAACGATATCACCTCGACTCCTTCGTTTAACATCTCAAGTATAACGATATCACCTCGATTATTCAAAGATGATTTAGAAAATTTTAAATTTTTTTTAAAATTATTCAAAGATGATTTAGAAAATTTTAAATGATTTATCATTGATTTTACTTATTTAAAATGATAAAAAGTTTTTTTTTTTTTTTTTTTTTTTTTTTTTTTTTTTTTTTTTTAATTAAAAAATAAATAAATACACCTTTCAATGGGGACATGTCCACGGAGAAAGTTCTGATGAATTTTTTGTTTTTCCCTCATCACATTTACTTTATCAAACTTTTTGGCTGATTGTATGTCCCCGCCAAAAGCTTAATTAAAAGACAAAAAAAAAACCTTTTAACGGGGACATGTCTCCACCGAAAGTAAACTCGTAAAATAGGGTCAATTATTGCTTTTGACTAAGAGAAAAAAAATGAAAAAGCACTCATCTCCTTCCTTCATCTCCACCACAACTACACTCGCACCACTGTGCACAATGCATCTCCTGCCCTTTTCTCGTTTAATTCTATCCTAATCCCTCTCCACATTTGATTCTTTCTATTCTCTCTTCCTTTCCTGTTAATAAGCTGATACCAATAAAACCCAGGTGAGACCAAAACTGATAAAATTGTTAATTATTAATTTTTTATTTTCGTTATTTTTATAATTTTGCTATTTTTTGTTGTTAATTGTTAGTTGTTAGTTTATAATTGTTTAATTTTTTATTTTTATTTTTTAATTTCTTTTTGGTACAGTATATGTGGTGAGACCAAGCCGAGAACGAGCTGAGACCAAGCCGAGACCACAACCGTGAGCTAGGACCAAAAGGTATATAGCTCCCTGTTTATTTTTTTTATTGTATTTATGTGTTAGCGGCGACATGTCGCCGCCAAAAGTTTATAGCTCCCTTTTTGAATGTATATATATATATATATTTTTTATCTGCTTATTATGTAAAGGGGTGTTTGGAATTGCGTATTTGTTAGAGTCAGACACGTGACTTGTGAGAGTTTGACAACAGAAATAAGCCAAAGAATAAGCAAAATCATAATAAGCACTTATGCTTATATGCAGACAAACAGGCCGAAGGGGTCTCTTTAGAACAAGTGTACAATAAGCTAGACTAACAGCTAGGGGTTGAGCTTTTGAGAAATAGTGTTACAAGCTGGCAATCTCTACTAGATCCAAATTACAGACCCTAATTATGGCAAGCTTATGAAATTGACTGGTTAAGCACTATCTTAATGAATCCTTTTTAAATCCTTATATCAGACAACTTTTAAGCTTCAATTCCTATAAGCTAATGTCCACCAAAGTTTATAAAAGCTGATCAACCTTAAGCTCTAGCATCCAAATATTACTTAGAACCAAAATTCAAAATCTAAAAGCTACTAAATAAGCTGATAAATGGATCTGCAAATAAGATGTTTCAAGTTTGATTCACTGTACACTGCCCAACCCTGTCACTTTAAGACCCCTAATAAGTTATCAAATGAATTTTTCAGATTTTAAAACTTAACACAGATATAAACCTACTATTGAATTCTCTATTTTTATTTTTTTTGAAATTTTTTATAAACTAAAATTCGCTATATAAGGTATTTTGATAGTAAAAAGTGGACTAAATATGTAATGAAATATATGCTTATATTGATTTGTAGCATCTAACCGGTGATAATGGCCTTACATATTGTGAAATAACCATCAATTCCATGTTTTATTTAATTCTACAATTATAATAAATAAAGTTATAAGAAAAAATATATTTGTATAAATAAAATACAATTATAATAAATAAAACTATATAACCTGAAACAAACACACCCTTACTATTTCACACGTATATATAAACAAACAAAGCATTTTTTTTTATAAAAATAAAATTATAAGAACAAATATATTTGTTGCCTAAAACTTGAATTTCGGCACATATTTCATAAGTAATAAATCGTATTTATTACAAAACAAGTAATGAACCGTATTTGATTTCAGCTTATATTTCATAAGCTTCAATTTTCCGGCTTATTTGGAGACTTGGACTTGTATAAGTATATTATGATATATTAAACTTATATAAGCTCACACGTCTCCAAATAAGCCGGAAAATTGTGTCTTACAATATAAAAGCCGAAAAACAAATAAGCTTAAACAAACACCCCATTAATATGTTATATGCTGATAACCATCTATATATGGGTGTTTGATGAATTGTCTAAGTAATTTCATATATGAATCACTATGTTAGATAACGATGCAAATATGTTAGTATTGTATGGTATTTGATTGTGTTGGACTGTTGTAAATGGTTTTAGGACTTTAGTGATTAATTTCGGAAAGTCCCCATCCGAAGTTAATCATCCCATAGAAATCCCGTCCGAAATAAATGTATTATAAATTAATTTCGGAAAGTCCCTTTTTTAGGACTGTTTTTTGAATGTTTTGTCTCACTTAGGATATGAATGCGTATAAATGATTTACTATTTGTGAAACTTTCGACAGTGTTTCCCCTTTGCTCCTACGAATATGTTCTTTAATGCACATATTTGGGGAGTTGAGAGGAAATGCTGCCGAAATTTTCTCAAATAGTAAATTCAGTTATACACATTCATATATGAGACGAAACATTCAAAGAGTGGGTTATGATTTCCTTCCATAGCTGGATTAGGTGAAGAAAACGCACAACTCGTAATTCCAACTTTATGTGTTTACGTGTAGATTTTTGAGAACATGTTTAATTCTATATAATTATTTGTTAGCTTCATTAAAACACAGTTATGCCAATTGATAAAAGTTGGGTCTCATTAAACCATACCACGAAGATTTTTTTTACCACTTACACGCAAATGGTTGGGACCATAGATATACGAAATGGTATAATCATGGTGAACCGAATGCCCGAACAGTCGTACACAACACAAGACAACATGGGATGAGTGACATGGCTGAGTTTCTTCATAATATTGGTCCGAATAACGAACAAAATGATCCAACTCAAGGAAATATTGGCGAGACAAGTAACGAGACTTCCTCAACGTATCAAGTATGAGGAGTTACTTGCCACTTCCAAAGAAAAACTATGCCTAGCGTGTGAGTGGATATCGTCATTGGACTTTATGGCAAAGATTACGCACATCAAGGTCAAAGGTAAAGTGAGTGACACCGCATTTAGTAAGTTCCTAACTTTATTCAAGGAATGTTTCCCGCCCGTTCTAGGATACAAAATTCCATCGTCATACTATGAAATAAAGAAGACATTTAAAACGATCGGGTTAGGAGATGAATCGATACATGCTTGTGTAAATGATTGCTTTTTATATCGGGGGGCGGGTAACGAAGATTTGTAGACTTGTCTGATCTGCGGTGCTAGTAGATGGAAAGAAAATAACACACTGGGGAAGAAAGTTTCTAACAAGGTGTTGCGTTACTTTCCTATCATTCCTAGACTACAACATTTGTTCAAGTCTAAACACATTGCAAAACATATGACTTGGCATGCTTCTGGGCAGTCTAGGGAGAACGATAAGATGCAACACCTGGTTGATGGTCAAGCATGGAAGAAATTTGACATCAAGTATTCGAAAGAATTTGCTAAAGAAAAAAGAGACGTCTGATTAGGGTTGGCTACTGATGGTTTCAATCCGTATGGCAACCTTAGTCAGTCTTACAGCATGTGGCCGATCATATTAACAACATACAATACGCCTCTCTAGATATGTGTGAGAGAGACTTCTCTTATGATGACGTTGTAAATTTCGGGCCCTAAATCACCAAGGAAAGACATTGATATTTACTTGAGGCCTTTGATTGAAGACCTAAAGACTTTATGGAAATATGGAGTCATGACTACGGAGGCACCGAATTCTATATGAAAACAGCGCTTTTATGGACTATCAATGACTTTCCCGCTCGAAGTAGTTTGTCTGGGTGGAGTGGGCAAGGTTACAGGGCATGTTTGACTTGTAATGTAGACACTCCAGCTATTCGCGTGTTAAACCAAACCGCTTATGTTGGTCACAGAAGATTCTTAAACATGACCAATAAATAGCGGAAGAACAGAAGGGCATTCTATACCCCGGTAGATGATAGAGATCCTCCTAAATTTTACCAGTGATGACATCTTGGATCAACTAAGAAGATTTCCTAAACGTCTCCCGGGGAAACATCCAAGTTTTTGGGGTGCGAAGAAAAAACGTGATCCTGAACGTGAATTGAATTGGACCAAAGTATCTATTTTCTACGAGCTAGAGTATTGGTCTTTTCTTACACTAAAACACAATTTAGATGTCATGCATATCGAAAAAAATGTGTGTGAGAGTGTGTTGGGTACTTTGTTAATGAATGACAAATCAAAAGACACCAACAAGGCAAGACATGACTTACCAAATTTGAAAATTCGTAATGAGTTGTGGCTCGTCAACAAAGGAAACGGGAAGTGCTCTAAGCCTCATGCTACGTACTCTTTCACAACCGTAGAAAAAAACTTTTTTGTCAATTCATTGAAGGTACGCGTTTTATTTCAAAATTTATTTGTTCCGATTCAATTCGCGTATTCATTTTGACGACTTATTCTAATATCATGATTTTTTTTGTTAATTCATCAAAGGTGCTAAACTACCTGATGGGTTCAGATCTAACTTCAAGCATAAAGTGACCGATAACGATAGCAACATAACAGGCTTGAAGGGTCATATGATGATGCAACGGTTAATTCCTGCTGGACTTCAAAATTACTTGAAGAACCAAACCACCGCAACACCAATAATCGAGCTTTGTTCATTCTTCAAACAAATATGCGCTCGAACTTTGATGGTGGATGACATGTTGAAAGCTAAAGAACAACTGATCAATATTTTGTTTAGTTTCGAGCAAATATATCCTCTTGCTTTTTTTTGACATTATTATTCACTTGGTTATTCTATCTACCGGAAGAGGCTTTTGAAGGCGGGCCTGTTTACATGAGGTGGATGTATCCATTTGAAAGATACATGAAAAAGCTAAAAAATTATGTCAGAAATAAAGCTAAGCCCGAATGTTCAATAGCGGAGGGTTATATTGCTGATGAAGCATTAACTTTCTGTTCGCATTATTTTCGGGTTGTTGAGACGAGATTTAATCGTCCTGACCGAAATGAGGACGGTCCAAGCCCAACAAGTCGATTTTAGGTGTTTCGATCAGTCTGTAGAAAGATTGGTCAACAATCATTAGTTCGGTTTCAAGGAGACACAATGCAGAAAGTAGTATGGTATGTACTACACAACAGTCATGAAATCGACCCGTACATGAACGAGTACAAATGCATAAAGTAGTATGGTCAACAATCATTAGGTAAATAGTTCGTACCTTTCATTCGTGCACTAGTCAAGTTTAGTTGATGTTATTTCGAGGGTGTTAAACATGCATTCACTTAAATTTGTGTTTTATGCGTCTTTTTCTAAGACTTATGGTAATGATGCGTTGCACCCCAACCAAATGAACCCTCTGACTACGCCCCCTCCCCCAACAAAACTCACCCAAGCGCATTTCACCCTAATCTTTTTAATGTTTCGGCTTGCTTGCCAACCGAAACAATTGCACATATTCCCATTTATTTTCTAGCCGTTAGGTGCAACATATCACAAACACTTCGTATATGATTACTAAAAGACTAAAATTGCAGAAAGTCGTCCCTGTGGCATGTTCAAACTCAAAGCATTTCTTTACGAAAGTGTTGGTGTCGTTTTTGTGAAAAATCTGTGGTGCGAATATCATCTTTGGGCTAAAGTGAAATGACTAAAATGTTTTTGCTTTCGCTGAGACTTTTTCATTTCACTTTGAACCATAGACAATACATGCATCAATTATTTTCCAGAAAAACCACACATACACTTTTAAAAGGCAGGAACTGCGCCCGACAATTTGGGTATAACACACGAGGACGTTTTTTTTCAATTTACTAAGAGGCCATTTGGTTTGAAGGTATTGAAATGAATGAATGCTTTCATTCCTAGCATAGTTGTTTAGTATATAGGTTTGATTTTTAAAATGGGGTATAAAACCCAATGTTTTAAAAACCAGGTTTTTAATCGACCCGGTCGAGTCACCGAGCATCCGTTCGACTGCCCAGTCAATATGGTTTTCCATTTATTATTATTATTTTTTCCGACCGGGTTAACCGGTTCGACCGCCGGGTCAAGCCGGTTTTTATTAAAAAAAATTAAAAAAAATAAAACCCGTCCGGGCTTCAAGACCCGGGTTGACCCGGGTTTTACTCAAAACCCGGCGGGTCTAACCGGTTATCCCGGTTTTAAAAACCCGGGTTTTTTTTACCAGAACTGCGCCCTACAATTTGGATATAACACATGAGGTACTAAAATGTTTGGTTTTAATATATTTTTTTTACAAAAAGAAAGATTAACAAAATACTATTCATTTTACCATTCAATATAACTACAGTACTTAATTATTTTTGGGACCTATCATGGACAACTTTCATCAAAGTTACAAAAAAAGTAGAAATATAATTCTAGTCTAGGTAAATAAAAAAAAAAAAAAAAAAAAAAAAAAAAAAAAAAAAAATGAACACCTCTCTTTTCCACTTTTCTGAACTAAAGTGATAAATCATGACTTCACTTCAAAATAAAGAGATCCATCACTTCTCTCTCTTCTGTCTGGAATTTTTTTTTTTTTTTTTTTTTTTTTTTTTTTTTTTTCAAACTTTACTAAAACGACCCATTTTAAATAACCCTTTTGTTGGATCTAATATCTGGGTTGATTCTTGTGTTCAAATCAAGAATCTTGAACATTAATTTGAATGGATTCATGAAGCAAACGATGGGAGTTTCATAAGTAATTTTGGGGTTGTTTTATGTTTAAAACTATTTCGATTGGTGGCCCCAGAAACATGTTTTTGTACTGGTTCAGAATCAGTTCATTCTGCAACAAAGTAGAGAAAACTACATAGATATCTGCTGCAAATGTGACAATTTTGACTCATTTAAGCATCAATAAGTACACTTAGGTTATGTTTTGCACTTCTCAATGCCTGTGAACTACCCAATGTTAAGGATTACATATAGGCCTGACCAGGATCCAAATCTGAAACCAGACTTGAACCATAACCCTACGTTTAGATGTGTGACTAGGGTCGAATTTCGACTCCAGTGCAGACATGATGTTGATTGTCTTTATGTTATCTTCCTAGATACTATCAAGTGATTATTATGATTTTATGAGTTTGAGCCACCCGTTATTGATAAAATATCACCCAAGTTATATCTATTTTTAGTGATTGTTTATTTTTATTTATTTTTTATTATTATTTTTATTTTTATTTTAATTTTTTGTTAATTGAATTGATTTTTTTGTTGACTTTTGAGAGGAAGATGGAGTTGAATCAAGCACTTGTGAAAATGGATCAGGGTGGCAGCACTGATGGTATCCTTCAAGTAAGTTCATATGCTCCCGAGTAACAGATTTTAGTAAGTTTTAAGGATGGCTTGACTGACCCGTCATTTTTTTTTCGGCTGACCCAGGTTCGTGCTGATTGTATCCAATCCGATCTCGAGGAACTACTTAAGGCTTTAACTGAACGTTGCAAAAAACATGGAATTGATGTCAAAGCTTCCAAAGGGTATCATCTTTTATCTCATGAGTCATGAGCAATAACGTCACTGTATCTATATAATATTATAATAGAATGATTGATATTGCATTATGGTTCACCTATTTTGATTGTCAAGGTTGGCAACCTGGAGTTCCAGAGATATCTGCAGTGTGGGGCGAGGATTGGAATAAATTCAAAGACGAAGGTTTCTCATTTGATGCTACGGTGCCTGCAAATACCAAATCAACATCTCAGGCTTAAAACTCGGCTCTGATGGATGACGTTTCTGAGGATTCATGTTCAAATGCTGACAGTAAGTCAGAGAAGCCTTTCGAGACTAAATCAGCATACGTACATAGTGAAGATGAGTCGGCTAAAAGCCCAGCTGGTAGTCCCACGGCGCAAAAAATATTTGAAAGTCCAACCAAGGAGCATTCATTTAAACAATACGGAAAGAGCTTTGATGCTGACACAGAAAGGTAACAATTGGATTCAGTTTATGGTCTGATCTTTCATTGTCTAAATGCACTAGTCTATTGCTCTTGTTTTCATTTTTTGTTTGTATATAAAAATTAAGTTCGATCTTCTTCTATTGATGGGGTACTTTTGACAATAATGATGATGTAGATTCAGTGTGGGGTTTCAATAGTGACACAGCTAAGGTGAGTTCATATCTTTTATTCAATTATATCATTGCATGAAAATTAATGCAGTACATTTCAACGTACTACTCTAGAGTGGACCTGGAAACTGAACCAATCTAAACTGGTTTTGTATCAGTTGCGAACTGTTTTGGTATGCATGTCATAATTTGAACAATATAAACCTAGAACAAAGCTGTTTGGAGTTTTAAAGAAAATAGGAAACCTATCTCTATTATGCCCTTGCAAATAACTTCATTTATTCAGGATGCCGAACATGCGAAACATGGAGAGAGTTATTTCTTTGACTCCAATAGCTTCACTGCAAGTCCAAGGAAAAGTTATTCCCTAACAGTTTCTTCCAGAAAAAGAGTCCATTTGGGTTTGATGATTCGGTTCCTGGCTCACCAGCTTTTCGAGCTGGCACCTCACCACAATACAGTGGGGGAGGAACAGAGAATTCTTTCTTTGATAATTTCTCGAGATACGACTCTTTCAGTGCCACTGACCGAGGTTCTCCCAAACAAAAAAACCTTCTCGAGATTTGATTCCGTGAGCTGCTCCACACAGGATAATAACTTCTCATGATTCGACTCAATGAGCAGCACGGCACAAGACTGTAGTTTCGCAAGGTTTGATTCAATTAGTAGCAATGCAGGTTTTGACCATGGTCATACATACTCATTTGATGACTTCCCTTTGGGTCAAGCAGACCGTTTAAGGTGTTGTCAGAAAGTCAAACTGGGAAAAATGAAACTGCTAAATGGGCATTTTAGTTTGGAGTTTGGTGGTGTTAATTTTTTCTTCTACCGGCTTGATAGTTTCTGTTTGTATCACTTGCTTGTCTTTGATTCCATTGCATGAGAACTTTATGATATTTCTTTGGTATTTTTTGACTAGAAATTCTAATATTGGATTGCGATTACTATAAATATCTTGTTTTGATTGTTAGATGCTTATTATAAAAATAATGTTCGCTAAAGTTTAAACATTTTTATGCTAGAATTACACATAGTCAAATTTGATATTCATTGTGTGTTCTACTAACTATGGATTGGTTTGTCTTGGAATATTATCATGGGAAAGTGTTTTGTGCGTCGTTGGACTTGTTACGAACAAGGTTGATAGCATTATACACAAAACGCGTGCTCGCACACCTGCACACGCACATCTCAAGTGCTTCCATTGTGGTTTTCACCTTTCCTCCTGGTGAACCAATTTTTACTTATGTAGACCTGTAATATAGATTAATGTCTTTTTGTGATGGAAGTGTAAAAGAAATGGATGACTTATAGGTTTTCCAATGGGAATTGATACTCACACCACATTTTTTTATTAATGCAGCACAATCTGTGCATTATAGTTTGTACCGTACAATACTGTAATGCATAACTTGTGGTGCATTAATCAAAAAATATGGTGTGAGTATCACCTCCCATTTCCAATGGGTTAAGAAGGACATGAATGCAATCAAGTCTCCATGTGTTTTGATATCAAAAAGTCAACTTAGTTACATTTCTAGTCCCCCACTTTTAGATAAACTGATACTTCAGTTTTTGTATATCACATGAGGGGTGTTTGGACATATAAAATAGGTCCAAGTAAATTACATTGCGGTATTCTGATCTACAAATGTGAACATTAGAGAAGTAGAATAATCATGTACCACTACTTCCAAACATAGCCAAAGTGGTGAAGTGACAATCATCAAATCTTAGTTGGGAAGAGATAGTTATGAGCATTTTCTCTAACACTTGGTGTATTAAGATTTAAACTGACAGTGGCAGGGAAGGCTGCTGTATCTGTGTGTGTTTACCTGTCTTAGATAAAAAGTATTTATTGTGTTTGTGTCAGGTACAAAGAAGGTGAAGACCAATGATAAGGGTAAGGCAATCTTGGAATAGAACCGGTGGTTAATACTCTCACATAAATGGTAAAAGATGTAATTTTGGGAACGGGTTGAAATCTGACCCGTATGTAAATGGGTTGAAACACATGTAACATGTCCGGGCAGCTAACTCAAGGAACTGATCTTAAGCTATTAGTGCAACCAGGAACAGATGCAGAAGGTAGTTATCAAAGAAGAGCGTTTTCAGCAAAGATATGCATGTTTTAACATGATACCGAAGACATAAACTACAGCAAGGTTTATTATCTTACTGTTCATATCGCCACTTCAAAACACAACAATCTATTCTAGGCCTGTCTTAAAATCCAAAAAAAATCTACAAACAGATTGTAGAGTTATAGCTAATGGCAATACTAAATGATTTCTACTCATGCATTTCATCAAACACCTGGTGGGTATCGCATACATGAAAGCTATTTATATAAATAAAAGACATGGATTTATCAAAGATTATTGTGGCTAATAAAAAGACCAAATCAAAATTACAAAATCTACATACAAATGATTAAAACAAAGGTTCTCTTTTTTTTATTGAACTACCATGACCAGGTGATTCTTCCATAAGGCGCAAACACGAACGTGGCCCCACCATGCTCTGACAGAGTTGGGAGGTCTTGGAACTTACTCACGCCTGCTTCTTCATCTAAATCTTCATCACAAACAAGTCTTACACCACACTCCTTCACTTCAATTCCTTCACTCTCATCAAAACAAAATGTTACAAACTTCTTTGCTTCCTTCCATCTCCATGTCATATAATGCAACCATATCCTATCTGACTCATCGATTCTTATTGGCTTATCCTTAAAATATTCTCTATAGTAGTATGGATTGCATCCTCCCAAATAAGCTCCATCAAAGTTCTTTATAGAGTGTCCAAAATAATCATCAAAATTCTTATTGGAAGGTTTTTTTCTCTTAAAAACAACACAAATTCCATATCCCCATAACTTACTGAAGCTCCAATCTAATGGCAATTCGACCTTTACTTGATTTCCCATATTTTTATTTGTAAACCAATTTGGAATGCTATTTCCATGATAATATATATCCATATTCTTAATGGAACTTCCGGCCAAACGGAACAATCCACATCTGTTATTTTGGATACGCGCATACCGAAGGAAAGAAGAAAACCGGTTTGTAGAGCCTTGGGAAGTTACAGTTGAGTCGCGACACTCAGTCTCCGATATCGACACCTCGCTATCAATGGCAAGATTCTCAAACAATTTTGGACAATTGTTGAGATAAGTGTACCTTCCGCTCATGATTGGGTTTGATCCGGTAATTGAACATAAGGAGGTGCAATCACTTGCATTAAGATCATATAGGCTATGTGGAAGTTCGGGCAACACTTCCAGCTTCTTGCAACCATTAAGATGAAGATATGCAAGATGTGAAAGTTGACTCAAACTTCCAGGCAAGCTAGTAAAATTGTTCCCTTCCAAGTATAGACGTTCTAGACATGATAAGCCTCCAATGCTCTCAGACACTTGTTCTAAATTGCAGTAGCTGAAATTCAGAGACTTTAACATATGTAGACCTGCCAATGAAACTGATCTTTGGGGATGTTGTTGGTTCCATATGACCAGAGATTTAAGTCCAGCATCTAGACCAAAAGGCTTCAGGCTGCCATTTAAGCATCCCGAGCGATTCAAAACCTGAAGAGAATCCGTTTCCACTTTGCTAGGAAAACTCGCAGCCCGTCTGCAGTCTCTCATATTTATGACAACAAGTCTCTTGAGCATTCCAATTGATGGATGAACTGTAACCAAATTCACACAACCTTCAAGATCTAGTTCTTCGAGATTTGTAATCTCTGAGAAGTCAGGGGTGGTTGTTAGGTTACAACAGTGCCTTAGCTTCATTACTTTCAACTTTCTTAAGCACTGGCATCAATAGAAAGAAGATAAGTTTGTATATCATTAGGTGTAGAACAAAAACACCCATATGAACAAGTAAATACCTTTGGTGTTGTCCAAAGTCGCTTTATGTTGCTGTAAGAGAGGTCGATGACAACAATGTTTTCTGGATAGAAATCTGTAGGTAAGTACTTGAACGGGCATCCATGCCAACAAAACAAGCTTAGCTCATCGGACAAAAAATACAAACTTCCTGAGTACTTCACATTGTAGCCCTTCAATTCCCGTTTCTGATCAAATTCTTCCTCAGCATAAATTTTCAGGATCCGCAAATGTTTCATAAGTGCAAAAGAATTAGCGTCTATGTGAACCTCTTGACTAGATTTCCTTAACAAAAGGACTAGAACTTCAATCGCTTCAGTCATTTCCACCTGGAAAAGCAAGAACATGTAACATAAATTATAGAGAGTAACATATGCAATTGTGTATACTGTTGTATGAATATGAAGGTAAAGAAGAATATGCCACTTCTTACTTTCTTTTCACTCAATCCAGATGATATACACAATCTTCTCTGTTTCCCAGGCATGTTGAGCTCTTCGCGTGTAATTTCCCTAGCCATGCTTTGAATCAATTCATGCATTTGAATACAATCTGCAGATACTGTTATTAGGAACTTATCAACTAGAACTTCAATAATAGCATTTGCAGAAATGTTGCTGCTGTCTAATACACTTGCAGCAAAGTCTTTATTTTCCCCAATGAAGGCACATGCAATGTCAAGAAACATTCTTTTCTGATCAGATGCCAAGCCATCAAAACTTGGTCGAAGTTTTTGTACTATCTCTGAGTTAGGATATGTTTGGAGTCTATGCAAATTGCTTTTCCAAACACGCATAGATTTTCCATACAATGATCGACCAATAATTTTGAGAGCCAATGGGTGTCCTTGCAAATGTATTATAACTTGGGAAGCGAGCTCTTCAAAATCTTTTGTAGGATGCCTTATTCCAAATGCATGTAAACTGAAGAGCTCAAGAGCTTTACACTTATCCAAATCCCCCATTTCATAGATTTCATCCACTCTATGTGATGTTAGCAACTGCTTATCTTTACCCGTGAAAATAATGAAACTTCCTGGGAAAAACCAATCACGTGAACCTGCTAGTGCTTCTAACTGCTCCAGTTTATTCACATCATCCAAAACAAGCAGGATCCGCTTACGTGCCATCCTTTGCTTAATGACCATAGAACCTTCACCAACACTTGATATCTTCAGAACATCTGTTTTCAGAATCTTACCAATCATTTGCATCTGGACTTGCGTTAGGCCTTGTTGTTTTTCAACTCCTTGGACATTATCACAAAAGCAACTTCCTTCAAAGTGGACATTCATCAAGTTATAAATAGCTTTGGCAAGGGTTGTCTTTCCTATTCCGCTTATACCACATATTCCAAACATGTTAACCTTATCTGAACCAACAAAGCGTGACAAGTCTAATCTGTCGAAATGGAAATCTATGCCAACTAGGTTTTCACCAACAAGCAATGGTCCGTCACATAATACTTTGAGGATTTCTCTGGAAATGGAATCGATGAACTTGGACTCAAACCTGTTGACCACAAAGACACAAAGGTAAGAGAAACTACATAGTGTTAAGCTTTAGTAGAGCTACAAGATAATTACACAAAAATAATAAATTTACCCATTTGTCATGTCCTGGAGATCCCATCCAGATAAGTTAGCCACCATGGATAGAGCTTCCTTCCATTTAGCTACCTCTGATCTATTAAAATTTTGATGTTTAGCAAACCCTTCAGCATAGCTCTCAGTTTGTTTCCTCACGACGTCAGGCTTAACATCATAAAAGATGATTTGAACCTCGTGTTTAGGCTCCCCCATTTGCTTGCATTCGAGTATTTTGACAAGTTCCCTCAGACACCATGATGAAGAAGCATAATCTTTGGAGAAGATAACTATGAGAAACCTTGATTCTTCAATGGCTTTGTAGAGTTGAGGAGATATCTCTTCTCCTTTAGGCAATTCTCTATCATCTCTAAAAGCATGAATCCCTTTTTGCTTGAAATCATTGAACATATGATCCATGAAGCTTTTGCGGATATCTTCACCTCTAAAACTTACAAAGACATCATATTTCCACCAATGAGGAATGGACGTAGTAGCCATTATCAATAATGAGATCGAGCTGCGTTCACAAGTACAGTAAACGTTTTCAAAAAATGAAAAATAAAGTTGAAACAATTAATTAGCTCCATAGATTCCATGACTAAGTAGCATATAACAATCAAACATGTGAGCGCTTTTGTGTTATACCACTTAACATGTAGACAGAACAAGCATGCCAATTGTTTATTTATAAGTTAACTGTTAAGAAAAACAAAAACAAAACATAGATAGTGGAAACAACATCACATAAATAGATAGCCATCTCTCTTGAAAACAAACTATTATACACATAAACAAAGAGGCGTAATATTACCATTGCATTTAGCTTATGAGAAGCGTTCTGTCTTCTATGTTTCCTAAGAATATGAATGTAGATTAAATTGACCACTATGAATGCCGATTTTAAGTGACACCAAGCTTACTACGTTTTAGTAACCGTTAAAGCTTTCATAGAATACGTGCACAAGCATCAAGAAACCAAAAGGTTAACGTAAAGTTCCTTCGAGTCACTGATCCACACAACACTACAACTTTTGAAAGTTTTCCACACTTCATGTCATTTACACGAAAACATTATTTCTCCTACAGTGGCATTAATTTTCTGATTAGTATTTACTTTCTTTAACAAAATCTATTTATTCATTCAATTCAATGCCATGTATCACTCAGTAATGTCAACTGTATCCCAACTAGTTTAACGGGTGTTTGTTTAAACTTATTTGATGAGCTAATTGAACATTTTATAAGCTCAAATTTAATGGCTAGTGAGCTTATTAACTTGAGGATATAGCTAAATTTTAAAGATTACAAAATAAAAACAACAATAATTCTGGAAATTACAAATAGTTTTACCTTTTTTATAAGTAACCGGTGAGTGAAATTCACTTACAGTTGACGGATGGATGGAAAGTTTGTGAATGAATGCAATGGAAATGAATGATCAAATGAAATTTACAAAAAGAGTAAAGGCAAGTTGGTTGACTCTAAGTCAACTTTAGTTTCACTTTCAGTCCCTCAGTTTTAGTTTCTGTGAATTTTCGTGTATTAAATTACATGTCAATCTAAGTGGTAAACTGGTAACCAATAAGTAATGTATCGTATTACTTATATTGGACATTGGCCGACAATATGAACACTTTGTGCTAAATAAAACAGATAGAATAGAAGCAAAACCTGGTAAAAGGAAATCAATGTGATTGAAAATCATAACATAATAGTCTTAAATGGGAACAAGCAAATCATATTATTTATGTTCATTACACAATAGTAGGGGTGGCAATCGAGTCGTGTTCGTGTTAACCTATTCGGGTTCGCATGTTGGCGGGTTAGTATAGCCTTTACCCAAACACGACCCATTTATTGACGTGCGAATCTAGATTATAAAGCCCCTTTTGAGCTTAGTAGTAATATATATTGAAGTAATACATACACTTATTATTAAAACTACTTATTGCGTTTATTAAAATTGGATAACATTGATTTTTTTTGCCTATACCAAATTTTCACATATATATTTAATCACGCCTTCAATAATCTAGATATTTACATTTTGATCACGTCTTGATAATCTCGACATTTATAGTCAACTTTTCATTCAATTAAAAATTGAGGTGTACTTTGTACTTTTAGATTTGCTGGAAAAGTGTGATTGCCTATAATAGAGAAAATGCTCAAAAAAGAACAATCTTTCAACCTTGATATATTATACGGTCATTTTCAACCCTCTTTTTCTATTTTGGTCAGACTCGATTGCTCAATTGCTCGACTTTACTCAATTTTTGACACGTGTTATTTTATTATACTTTTTTTGGTACAAAAAAGTACAATTTTTGTACTTTTTCTGCTCGGATCCACCAATTTTTTGACACGTGTCATTCTTTTGTATATATGTACAAAAAAAAGTACAAAAAAATAACACGTGTCAAAAATTTGATGGAGTCGAGTAGTTGAGCAGTCGAGTATAAACAAAATGAGAAAAGAGGTTAAAAATGACCATAGTGTGGATCAAGGTTTAAAAATTGTACCTTTTTGGTCATTTTCTCTTTATAATTTGAGTTGGTGTATTTGTTTTTAAAGTTTTGGTGGATGATGGGTTGAAAAATAGGGTGTTATGTGGAACTAAGAGATATGTGTGTATTAACTCAGAGGGTGTTTGGGTAGAATTTGGGTGTAGTTTCGTTTATAGGTTTTGCCGAGTTTAGGCTGAAAGTAATCTTCAGTCAAACGTTTGGTACCAATCTGATGCTTTGACACATGGGTTTGATCCTCACAAATTCAACCCCACCTAATATGGTGACTTTTTACAAACCATGCAACTAAAAAATTATTTCATACGTTTATAATTTTTACAGCCACATGTTATTTCAAATTTTTTTTTTTTGTGTTTTTCTCAAGTCTTATTTTTAAATAATATATTTTAATCTAATTAATTTATAAAACAAATACATTATTAATATTATTTAATACTTTTCTCTCTCAAAATCCAAATCTTAATCTTAAACCCATCTACGAACCAAACGGGCCCTTAAAGGTTATTATTGCTGTTTACCTAATGTTAAGGTTTTTAGGGACTATAGGTGTGCAAATTTGAGAAAAACAAAGACTGTGAATGTAAATTTTAAGACTTAAGGACTAGAAATGAAATTTTTGTATAACTACAAGGACTATTCATGTAATTTACTCATCAATTTATGAGTTAAGCTCAACTTTTGAGGTGAGTCGAGATTTAATTAACTATAAATGTTTCATATAAAAAGTACCCTAACGTTATACACTTACTAGCAGGGTACCCGCGCGATGCGGCGGCGGGTACTCTATGACTAAATTTTGCGGCGAGAAAATGTTGTGTGGTTACATGTTTTTTTACTAACAATAACCATACACCTAAATGATAATTTAAATTAAAATAACTTTAAGCAATTAAATGAAATGTCATTTCGTAGCATTTTCTAAAAATAGTCCCAAATTCTTTATATGCTTGTAGAGATAAATAAATAATTTATTTAGGTAATTCGAGTTATTTGGTTCTATTTTCGGTTTTACTCAGAATTTCTTTTTAACCAAACGAACCGAACCGAATAAAACGAAAAACCCGATAACTGATTAACACCCCTACTAAATATAACCATATACGTTTCAATTTTCAGCCCAATGTATCATTAACCAAAGACAACATTTGAATAACACAAATTCCAGTCCATGATTTTGAACAAACTTAGGCTCAATAAGAAATAACCAAGAGCAACCCACAAAGTATTTAAAATTTTGCTCTTTTGAATATTAAGTTATTAGGCCACAAATATTGACAGTTTGCCACCAACTAAAATGGTTAAAAAACACACAACCTTAATTTTTCTCTAACCCTAAATCATTTCACCTTTTGCAGCCACTCTTTTCTCAAATGTAGCTACAACCTTTAAAATTCATCCCTTCAATTCAACCAAAAGCGAATCAAACATGATCTTATCTTCATATTCGAGGAACAAATACAAGCACCCCTTTTTCTTCTCTTAATCGGTCTTCAGATCTTATTGTTTTGTTATAGATCTATGATGAGTTTGATTTTCGAATATATATTATCTTGTGACTAAATTATAGAACCAATGATCTCATTTTTCTCAATGATCTCAGTTTTTGTCGTTTTTTAGGATATATAGTTTTTGTTTTGAGGAGATGGGTTTAGGATAGTTTTTGTTTGATGTTGTTTGTTTTGGTTAATAGTATATTGCACTTCATCTTCTCGAACTTCTTTCTTTTTCTTTTCTTGGAGCGATAAAGACACAGATCTGGTGTCTAAATATGAACTGGGGTTATGCTAACCATGTGGTTATTCGTAGTTTTGGTTTGGTCAAATGAGATAAAATTAGACCTTTTTTTTTTTTTTTTTTTTTTTTTGGACATAGTGATGGGTTTAGGATAGATTGTGGTCTCGGGTAGGCTATTTAGATTACACAAGAGCCACGGTGATTGGTTCGGACATGGTGATTTTTTTTTTCTTTTTTTCGTTAGTGTTCTTGTTCGAACCAGATAGGTGAGGGCGGTTGATTTGGAGTTGGGTTGAATATTCTGTGTATTTGTTTCTCAGATTTATTTTTTAGTGTTGGCTTGGCTTGTAGCTTGATTAGATTATACATTGTGATTAAATACTTATATATTTTGGTGAAGGGGTGAATTAAATAGTGTATTAATTGTATGTGTTGAATATTGGTTTTTTAGTTGTATTTGTTAATACAATTCCGGGCGCTCCCCTGATGAAGATTAGTGTAGGCTAACTTCTCAGGAAATAGGTCTTGTACTAAGTGAGATTCTTGATAGCTAGCTGCTAAGAAAACCAACACCGTTAGTCTCACCGCGGAAGGGGTTCCGCGGTCAACCTCCGGCGTGAGAGTAAGTGATAGTTTTTAGAGAGATGAAGTTGGTTCTAGAGAGAGAGAGTATGTATGTGTTACCGTTTGGATAGAGGCGAGGCCTCTATTTATATGGTTGACCTTTCTGTCGTGTTCTCAAGGTCACGGGTTATGAGAACGACAGCTTGGGAGTGGGGAGTGACGTAGGTCAACTCCAGAGCTCGTCGTGTTGCTGTGATAGCGATGGTTTTAGGCGGGAATTTTCCCGCTTTCCCTATTTGGGGACTGCAGGTTGCAGTACGTTGAGCCTGAGCGAGATTCCCTACCTTTTATGTTGGTCGCGGTTACGTTCCTTTTTGGACGCGTCTATCATCCGCGGAATGGCTTAGTGGCCATTGCCGGGGTGCGTATTTGGTCTGCGACCCACACATATGAGTGTCGGGAGTATTTAGTCCGCGTCTCACCCGTCTTGGTGCTATGAGGGTCATACGCGATCAAGTCCCCCCAGTCTAGTGTGCTTGTTGGTCCATGACAAGCGCTACTAGACTAAGTTGTTTCGATCTCCCACGGTAGTGTGTTCCGCGGATAGTCCTAGTCATTGCTGACTGTACTTTCCACTCGTGCCAAAGATAAGCGTTACAACTGTCCCTTGGGATTCGCGAACCGCCCTCAGCCGCGTATTTTTTGACTGACAAGACGTTTTGGCTGCTTCCATCTTGTTCGTTGATCTGGGCAGATCTGGGCCATTAATTACGAGCCGGCCACGTGGCGTGTTTTCGGCCGTTCGATTGGCCCGTTGGTTTAACTCTTGGGAGGGTATAAATACCCCTCTTTTTTACCTTCTTGGCTACTGTTGCCATTTCATCTTCGCGAGTAAAAAAGAAAACCGTCTACCAAGTTCTGTGTGTGCGTTCTTACTTTATCAGGTTAGGTTTACTTCCCTCATTGTAGTTCCATGGCTAAAAAACTTCTAAGTGACTTTACCTGTAAGTTATCACAGAGGGATTTGAGTGATTTTTGTTCTAAATATCATATCCCTTCGACTGTTCACCCTTTTCTTCCTGGTCCTTATGATACCATAAAGGATGCTCCTGAGGGTAAGATAGGGGTATATACTAGGTTCTTTGAACTCTGCAACTTTAGGATCCCCCTTTCCGCGTTTCTTTGTAGGGTTTTGGAATATTTTCAGATCCATTTGTCGCAGTTATCTGTGTTAGCCGCCGCTAGGATTAGTCACTTTGAAATCCTTTGCCGCGCTCACGGTGGGACTCCCACCGTGCCCTTGTTTAGGAAGTTTTATTACTCTGGGATGAAAGATGGTTGGATGACCCTAGAGAAGCGTAAAGGTCCTAAGTCATTGATTGTACCGTTTTGTTACACCGCTCCCTTGGATTCTGTAAAGAATTGGAAGGAGTTTTTCTTTTGGGTTGACGCGACCGTTTTCCCTTTAGCAATCTCTTGGAATGAGAAGGTCTCTGTTGACCGTGATCCACCTCCGACTGATGACGGTATTGACCTTGAGTTATTACGTCGTCTTGACACCATGCGTGCTCCTTTTAAGAAGTTGCCGGAGCCTTTTCTTTGCGTGGTTGAGCTTAGCCGTGCCTGGGATGATACTTCAGCGCGGCCTACCTTTATGGCTTCGGATACCGAGGGTGGGTTTTCCTTTTTAGGGTTTGCCGCGCCTTATTGTCTTTTTTCCTTTCCTCGTCTTTTTTACTAACGCCCGTGTTTTTATTGTTTGCCTTGCAGAGATGTCTCTGTTTTCCTTTATCAATCAGCCAGAGCCATTTGAGGTGACGTCTGGTGAGAGGACTTTGCTAGAGGGGGAGAAGACGCTCCAAGATGAAACTGCTAGCCGTGTCATCGAACCTTCTGAGAATATTATCACCTTAGTTCAAGAGACTATTGTGGATAATATTGAGGCGGCTAAGGCTGGTAAGGCAGCTGGGAAGAAGCGGGTTAGGCTTGCTGCTCCTTCCAAGCAACCGAAAAAGAAGAGGCTTACTTCTGTGCCGGCAAAGGATGCCGGGTCCACTGCTGGTATGCATCTTCGTTATGTTGATGATTTTTCTTGTTTTTTGCTTTGAAAAAATAATTTAAGTGTTACTATGCAGGGGATGCGACCGCGGGGTCTGCTCTTGTTATGGAGCTTCGCGATGAGTCTGATTCTGGTCCTCGTCCGCAGGAAATAACCCACGTTTCTTCTGAGGTTACTCCGGACCCTCAGGCCAATCCGGATTCTACTTCCAAAACATCCACCACTGCCCATCAAGAAAACTTAGATGTGGATATGTCCGGTCCTTCTGAGCCACCACTCATGCAATAGGAGAGCTCGTTTAGGGTTGAGTCTCCCCTGCAGGATCAATCCGGTCATCGCCCCGCGGCATCTGATGATGACTTTTATGAATCCTTGTCCGTGGATACGGCTGAGGCGAAAAATATTTATGTCCCAAAGTGGTTGCCCACCAATGAGTTCCGGATGAATGACCCTTGGATTTGTCAGAGTATGCTGGACAATCTTGCAACTCCTGGGTATTTGTCTACATTGCGCAACATGCCCCACACGGATTTGCTGGAGCAGTACAACATGATGACTGTTCAGCAAGCGTGTATGTCTTCCGAGGTACGTTTGCGGCTACAGTTTGAGCTTAACCAGACTAACAAGTTGAATAGGAGACTCGAGAGAAAAGAGAAAAGGGTTGAGGCTTTGAAAGGGAAAATTCAGGAGCTCGAGGCTGAAGCCGCGGAGGCAAAGGGTCTTCGCGAGCGGGTTGGTTCTCTTGAGTCCGAAGCAGAAGAGCTTAAGAGGTTGCGTGAGCGGGTGGCGCAGTTGGAAGGTATGATCGCGCCCAAGGATGAGCAGTTGGCCCATCTTACTGTTGAAAATGCTGAGCTGAAGGGTAAAGTGGTCGGGCTTACTTCTGTTTGTGAGGAACTCAAAGGGCAGGTTAAGGATGCTGGGTTGTTAGAAGAAAAATTGAAGGAGTGCGAGGAAAGAGTCCGCGGTGAGTATGATAGTCAACTCGCACAGCTAGATCAGAGGTTGGCGGAACTCAACCGTGACTTTGATGCAGAGCTATTCCCGAGCACTCTGATGGCTATTGAAGGTAAGAGGTGGGTGATCGGTCATGGCTTCCGTCGGGCTTAGATGGCATTCAAACAATCTGATGAGCTTCAGACGCGGTTGGGGGATTGTATTAGCAAGGCCATCACTGAGGGTTTAAGGCAGGGTTTGGAAGCTGGGATTGTCCATGGTGCTAAAGGTCGGAAGCTGGAACAGATCAAGGCCTACAATCCGCAAGCTAAGGAGGTTTACCGCGAAGCTGTCACTCGCCTTAGCGATGTTCCCTTCCCCCTTCTCGATTCCTTGGAGGCTTGCAAGGATTCCTCTTTGGAGTTCCTCATGTCACAGCTTGTGTTAACAGAGGAGAGGCCAGGTAGTGCGGGGGAGTTTGTTTTTAATCCCCCGGTGGCGGAAGAGGTTACTCTTCCCACTTCTTTGCTCCAAACCATTACCAGGTGCCCGCGCGCCATTGCCGTGTACAAGGAGAGGAAGCGCCGGACGTATGGTAAGAATTTTGATGTTTGGAACCCTGAGTTGATTGTTTCGGAGGTTGAGCACCAGATTACTTCTACTGGAGAGCCTTCCCTGGTGATTGTTCATCCTGAGCCAACCCCTTCCTCCGCGGTCACCAGTCCTACTAGGGAGGATGAAAAAGAAGAAGAAGAACAGGCTGCGCATGGTGATATGTTTGACACAAGTGTTCTTGACGGTGCCGGGAATGCTTGAGTTAGTCTCATGTGGGCGGTATTTAGACTATGCCGCCTTTGCAATCTATTGTGAAGCTTTTCCACTTATTATTTTTGTTAGGGTCGTGGTTGCCGCGACGCCATTTATTGTAAGCCTGGGGTATGCCCTCGTGTACATGTAAAGAAGTCTTGCATATTTAATGGAAATTTTTGAGTTGGTTGTACGCATATTCTTTTACTTATTTGCCGGAGCTAGTTGTTCCGGACTTTGAGTTGAACCCTTGGCTGTACTTCGGGAGTCCGGGGGTATCAAACATTGGTCAATGGGTTTGCAATACCACTTATATGCCTGAGTCAATTTTGAGGTTGCTCGTCCTTTATGTACGACACCGTTTGTCGCAGATGCAAGAAATGTGCGAAAAAATGCAAAAGTAAAAACGTGATTTAAGTTTTTATTTTGGAAAATTTGTAGAGCGGGCCAGGCATCTACGTTTCATTGTTAATTAGAAACTATTACAATAGAGATGAAAGACGTGAAAATTTAAAGTTCCCCTGTTGTCCGGACCTGATCCGTGCTCAACTTACAAAAGATGGGGAAAACCTACTTACATTTAGATGTAGCATTTCTTTAAGTTGCGGATGTTCCACGTTCTTGGGAGTATTTCCCCATCCGCGGCTCGGAGCTTGTATGCTCCATTTCCTAGTGCTTCCACCACTTCATATGGCCCCTCCCACTTGGGACCAAGCTTTCCAGTACCCTCCGCTCTACTAGCTTCGTTGCTTCGGTAGACAAATTCTCCGGGTCTGAAGGCCGTGCTTCGCACTTTGGAGTTGTAGTACCCCTCCATTCTTGCTTTGCTGCGTGCTTCTTCGATGGCCGCAACTTCCTTTTTTTCTTCCAGGATGTCCAAATTCAAGCGAAGCTGCTGGTCGTTGGAGATTTGGTGTACGGCTGTACACCGAAGACTTGGCATTCCAAATTCGACCGGGATAACTGCTTCGGTGCCGTACGTAAGAGAAAATGGGGTTTCCCCGTTGCTTGTTTGATCATGGTTCTATGCGCCCAGAGCACGTGCGGCACTTCCTCCACCCAGTCTTTGCTTCCTTTCTCCAGCCTTGCTTTGATGCCTTCCCCCAGACTTTTGTTCACGCTCTCAACCAGCCCATTTGCCTGCGGATGTTTTACTGACGCAAACCGCTGCTTGATGTTGAGCTTCTGGCACCAATCCTTGAATGGGTTGTCGCGGAACTGCTTTCCGTTGTCCGACACTATCTCTCCCGGCAAGCCGAAGCGGCAGACTATGTTATCCCAAACGAACTTCTTCACTTGCCTTCCTGTGATGGAAGCTACGGGTTTGGCTTCGATCCATTTAGTGAAGTAGTCTATCGCGACAATCATGAATTTTACCTTGCCGGGGCCTTCCGGGAATGGTCCGCAGATGTCTATACCCCATTTGTAAAAAGGCCACGGGGAGGTGATTGGGGTCAGATTTTGCTGCGGATTCTTTGGTACCGGGCGGTGGACTTGGCAATCTTTGCACTTCTGGATTAGCTCACGTGCATCCCTGTGCATCGTCGGCCAGTAATATCCGGACCTAATTGCTTTGGCTACCACCGCCCTTGGGCCGGAGTGCATGCTGCACGACCCTTCGTGAATCTCTCGCAGCACGTAGTTGGCTTGGGTGGGGCCTACACATTGGAGCCATGGTTCTAGGAAAGATTTCCGGAATAGGACTCCGTCTCTCAACGCGTACTGCCTCGCCTTGATCCGCAGCTTTCTTGCCTTGTTGTCGTCCGCCGGTAGTGTTTCATCCCTCAAGTACTCGATCAGGGGTGTCATCCACGTTTCCCCATCATCTTCCACAATTGCCAGCACTCCCTTTTCTTCAATGGATTTTTCTTTCAAGACTTCCACAAGGACTGTTTTTGTCAGGTGGGCAAAACTGGTGGAGGCAATCTTGCTTAGCGCGTCTGCTTGTTTGTTTTGACTCCGGGGAATCTGTCTGATGGATAACGTCCGGAACCCTTCAATCAGCGCTTTGGCCTTTGCCAAGTAGCGCGCCATGCTTTCCTCCTTTGCCTCGTATGCTCCATTTATCTGATTTACCACGAGTCGAGAGTCAACATTTGCTGATAAGTCACTTACCCGCATCTGTTCAGCGATCCTTAGTCCTGCGATAAGTGCTTCGTACTCAGCTTCGTTGTTGGATGCCTCAAACTCGAAACGGAGGGCGTAGGTGAACTCTTGCCCTTCTGGGTTTGTTAGGATCAAACCTGCTCCGGACCCTTCCGTGCACGAGGATCCGTCCGTGAATAGTTTCCATGGTTTCGAGTACTGTTGTTGGTCCTTCTTTTCGTCAAGGATCTCTTCCTCTGGGATCTCAGCGATGAAGTCTGCTAGCACCTGTCCCTTTATGGCTGTCCGGGGTCGGAAGGTGATGTCATGCTCGTCCAACTCTATTGCCCATCCAGCCATTCTTCCACTTTTTTCTGTCTTGGCCAAGACTTGCTTCAATGGCTGATCTGTGATGACTGCTACTGGTGTGCTTGAAAGTATCGCCGCAACCTGCGGGATGCATATACTAGCGCCAGGACAAGCTTCTCAATTGGAGTGTAATTCACTTCCGGGCCTTTTAGGGCGTGGCTGACGAAGTATACTGGCTGTTTCCTCGACTCCCTTTGTGCTAACAGAACCGCGCTTACAGCTTCCTGGGACGCGGCTAAGTACATGATCAATTCCTCCTTTGGTCGTGGAGCGATGACCATTGGCAGGTTGGCAATGTGCTGTTTCATTTCTCTGAAAGCTTGCTCCGCGTTTGGTGTCCAGTAGAAGTCGCTCTTTTTGATGCACTTCTTCAGCGTCTTGAAGAATGGAAGGGACCTTTCCGCTGATTTGGACATGAATCGGCTAAGACTGGCTAATTTTCCATTCAGAGACTTCACTTCCTTTTTGGTTGTCGGGGATTTGAGAGTAGCCACGGCCGCAGACTTGTCTGGGCAGGCTCTGATGCCCTCCCTGCTCACCACATGACCTAGAAACATCCCCTGTTACGCCCCAAATGTGCACTTCTTGGGGTTAAGTTTCATGTTGATGTTCCTTAGGGTCCTGAAAGTTTCGTTAATATCCCTGAGTACTTCTTCCTCTGAATGGCTCTTGATGACTAGATCGTCAACGTACACTTCCAAATTTCTTCCAATTTGCTTCTCAAACGCCCTGTCCACGAGCCTCTGGTAAGTGGCACCAGCATTCTTTAGACCAAAGGGCATTTTGGTGTAACAGAAGATGCCTTGGTTTGTGTGAAACGCTGTCTTTTCCTCATCCCCAGTCGCCATTTGTATCTGGTGATACCCTTTGTACGCGTCAAGAAAGCACTTGAATGGGTATCCGCAGAGAGATTCGACCTTCCAGTCTATCTCCGGTAAGGGGTAGCAATCTTTTGGACAGGCTTTGTTCAAGTCCTTGAAGTCCACACACATTCTCTAGCTTCCGTCACTCTTTTTGACGAGCACGGGGTTAGACAACCAATCGTGGTAGTGTACTTCTTTCATGATCCCTACTGCAACTAGCTTGGTAACATCTTCATTGATTGCTTTGTTTCTTTCTGGGGCTTGTCCTCTCTTTTTCTGTCGCACAGGTTCATAACCGTGTCGGACATTCAACTTGTGTTCCGCGATTGACCGCGGAACCCCAGTCATGTCGGAAGGCTCCCAAGCAAAGATATCCAAGTTATCCTTGAGCACGTCGCATAGACTCTTCTTTCCTTTCTCGCTTAACCCGCCCCCTATGGTGACCGTTTGATCGGGGAATTTGGAGTTAATTGCCACCGCGACTCCTTCTGTGGTTGTGTGGTCGGACTCTAGTTTCGCGATCATTCTGCATTCAACCGGGACCACCTTGTCACTGTGCAAAGTCACAACTCCGCCACAGGTAGGAAATTTCAGCATCCCATGCGCCGTGGATGGCACTATCCTTAACAGCCTAATCCCCGGACGTCTAATTATTCCGTTGTAGGGAGATGGAGATCGTACCACCATGAAGTTCATCCAGGCACTAGCTGAGTTCTCTTCATCTCCCAATGTTACTTCCAATAGGATTTGTCCCAACGGCCACGAGAGTTCTCCACTGAAACCCAACAGTGGCGAGGAAGCAGGAATTAGTCTTTTGCGGACGTCTGGGCTTAGCTTGTTGAAGCAATGTTTGTACAGGACTTCTGAAGCGCTTCCGTTGTCCACGTACATCCTGTGGACTGTGCACCCTTCTATGTCTGCCTTGATCACCAGCGGGTGATCGTCCCAGTCATCCCCGGATATGGGAGGAAAAGAAATTTCCATGTTCAAGACCGCTTCCGGACCCAGTTTGGGTTTGACCGACCGTTGCCAGGTGCTGACCATGTATATGGCGTTAGCTTTGTCCTTGGCCGTGGTGTCTTTCTTTCCGCCCTTAGGGCCACCATTCTTTTGTGCTCCATTCTTGATCTCTTTGACCAGATGTGCGAGCTGTCCGGACCTGACTGCTTCCTCTATCTGTTTCTTCAACTGATAGCATTTGTCCGTGGTGTGCCCCGTTTCTCTGTGAAAGTCACAGTACTTGTCTTTATTCCTAGACTCGGCTGGGCTGGACATTGGTGGAGGAGCTGTGAATTTGACCGTATCCATGGCCAGGATTTCTTTCGGCGTCTTTGTGAGGGGGGTGAACCTATCTCCTCTCTTCCTCTCAGGCCTTGAGCGGGCTTTGAACTCCCCCTTTCTTTCAAAGATCTGGGTGTTTTTCTGCCCTCCATCATGATTTTTCCACTGGGAGTGTTTTTTCTTTGATTGGTTGGCCGCGGCTACCTCGCCTCGGAGGAATGCTTTTACGACCTTCCACATTTCATCCTGCGACTGGGGAATGTTGTCATTGAGCCTCTTGATTAGTTCCGGGTTTGTTATCCCGTGCATAAAGCCAGACACTCTCATGCACTCTGGAGCTCCCTTCACATACATGCTCTCCGTCTTGAAGCGTTCCACGAACGCCTCCGTAGACTCCCCTTCCCACTGCTTTATATGGTGTAATTCAACAGGATCTTTCGTATACTTCTTCTGTTGTAGGAAGTATGAAAGAAAGCTCGATCTCAATTCCTCAAAGCTGTCAATGCTCTCCGGACGCAGCTCATCAAACCAGCCGCGGGCGTGTCCAACAAGGGTGGAGTTGAACATGTGGCACCAGGTGGGCATGGCCCATCTCTCCACTTTGGCCGCGGTCTGGAAGATCTTCAGATGATCCTCCGGATCTCCTGTCCCGTCATATGTCCTGATGTGGGCTGGCATTCTTGTTCTATCCGGGAACTAGAAATTCCGTATGCGACGGGTAAAGGTGTCTGTGTCAGCCACGTCATACGGGGAGTAGAGGTCGTCATCTTCCCGTTTCTTGCTTTTCGGGGTAGATTTCCAATGTCCTCCAGTGCTTTCCTCGCTTTTCGGGGGAGACACTTCCCTTGTTCTACTGCGGCACGAGTGGTATGTTTTTCCTCTGCCGGACTTCGAGTGGGAAGCACTCCGGCTCCGATGGCGTCTATCGGCCGAATCCTTTTCAGTCACGTCCCTTTTATTTCGCTTCTCTTCTTTTTTGCGTTGCCTACGGGAGGTGACCTTGGACTGGAGTTTGGAGAACACGGTTGGTTTCTGGTCACCGAGTCTAGTGGACACGTGCGGACGTTCCTTTTCCAGTCTTGAGAATACGTCTGGTCGCGGCCTTTTGGTTTCCAACCGGCTCTTGTCTCTAGAACCCCCATCGTCTCGACTGCTGAGTCTCGAGAAGACACTTTGCGACTTAGAATACTCCGCCGGGTCTGACCTGGCACTGGGACTGGCTTCGCGCCTCCTTTTGGGTGCTTCTTTTCTTTCGGATGCTGGGCGGGTATGCCGGGCGTGTTCTCGAGACCTCTCGTTTCTAGCTTCATCGTCAAAATCCAGACGGGTTTTGACCCGGTCCAGTTTTTCCTGATGAACCTTTTCTGCCATGAAGGGCAAGATCTGATGGTAGTGCCTTTCGCAGAACTCCCTTATTGACGCGTCTGTCACGGTATTAGGGCGGTATTGTTCTGTGTCTTGCACTTTTTCATTCCCTCCCGTGTTTCTGACCGTGGACGGCTCAGGAGACGGGGAGGGGTTTTCTGCCAAATTGCTCATTAGAGGTTTTTTTTTTTTTTTTTTTTTTTTTTTTTTTTTTTTTTTTTTTTTACAAGGGAAACGCAGTTATGTCACTGGTCCCACGGATGGCGCCAACTTGTTAATACAATTCCGGGCGCTCCCCTGATGAAGATTAGTGTAGGCTAACTTCTCAGGAAATAGGTCTTGTACTAAGTGAGATTCTTGATAGCTAGCTGCTAAGAAAACCAACACCGTTAGTCTCACCGCGGAACGGGTTTCCGCGGTCAACCTCCGGCGTGAGAGTAAGTGATAGTTTTTAGAGAGATGAAGTTGGTTCTAGAGAGAGAGAGTATGTATGTGTTACCGTTTGGATAGAGGCGAGGCCTCTATTTATATGGTTGACCTTTCTGTCGTGTTCTCAAGGTCACGGGTTATGAGAACGACAGCTTGGGAGTGGGGAGTGACGTAGGTCAACTCCAGAGCTCGTCGTGTTGCTGTGATGGCGATGATTTTGGGCGGGAATTGTCCCGCTTTCCCTATTTGGGGACTGCAGGTTGCAGTACGTTGAGCCTGAGCGAGATTCCCTACCTTTTACGTTGGACGCGGTTACGTTCCTTTTTTGGACGCGTCTATCATCCGCGGAATGGCTTAGTGGCCATTGCCGGGGTGCGTATTTGGTCCGCGACCCACACATATGAGTGTCGGGAGTATTTAGTCCGCGTCTCACCCGTCTTGGTGCTATGAGGGTCATACGCGATCAGTATTTGTGTTTCAAATAGTTGTAATATGCTTTGTTACTTGTATTTGCTTAAAATCTATATTAGGAAATCTTAAAAAATTAATAGGAGAGAAGTGCTTAAATATAAACAATGAACCAACAATGTTTCGAATTTACTTAACAAAAAAAACCTAAAATAAAGAGCCGTTAACTTGTGAAGATTGGGCTAAAAAAATAGTGTACTAAAAAATAATGTATCATCTAGACAGAAATTAAGCAAGTAGCAAGAACACATCATAGTACTCAATAACATAAATTAGTTCAACAAAAGCCTCTCCGTAACTATAATTATTCCATGTGGCTGTAAACTGTTTTTAAGTCTATGGTATTAAGCAAAATTTACAATAAAATATGATATTTTAGAATAGAAATGAGATCAGATAATAAACAAATGAAAAGTGTAAAGAGAGAAGATGACTTACGATCTTTGATTGGTGAAGAAAGCAAAGAGTGGATATGAATAATGCAATAAACAATGTCACGTATATAGCTCAAGTTAAGTATTAAAACGAGAGTTGACTTCAAGTCTTCAAAACGTACATACACTTGTAGTCCTCCTATTTTTGATAAGTTGCAACTTAGTTCATAGAAATTAACATTCAGATGTTTCATTATACAGATTCTTTAGCTTGAATGGTGCAATAATGGGCGACATGAGATTTTTTTTTTCTTTTTTCTTTATTATTTTATGTCAAAGTTGAGGGCTAACTTTGTATTTTTATGAGACCTAAGGATTGAAGTTAAAATTTTGAAAAAAAAAACAAGAAGAAACGCGTGAATAGATATGAGTTTGTATTTTCTTGACTTTGTATATCCTTTAGTCTTATTATGATTAAAATGACAGCCATAGAAAAAAAAAAGAAGGAAGAAGACAAAGTCTTGATTGCGAACTTTGACATTTCTCATATGTACGTTTACCTTTAATTTCATGCAAATCCATATATCATGCATGTGCAAGTGGATAGAATAGTAACCATGCATTACTTTTGGCATTATAAAAATTTGTAAATCTTTTACGTTAAAGGAGGGAATGAGAATTGATTTTGACCAAGTCTTTGTCTTTTGCTACTTTTATCTAATCATTTAGTAAATAAGTATCATTTCTTATAAGGATTAGTTTCTTATCATCCTGTCTACTTAATCATCTGCCTCATTTTAAAAGTTTCGTTTTCACTCACTACAACACAAGTGGGCTAATGCTACGGTAGGAATCAGTTGCAAATCCGTTGCAAATGGCCATTGGCCATTTGCAACGGATACCTACCGTAGCGTTAATGCTCCATGGAAATTTCAATTGCAACGGATTTCTAACGGGGTTAAACATATTCCAACGGTTTTCTAACCAAGAAAAGTCCGTTTTAAATTAGCAACCGTTTTTGCAACGGATCATATTCCAACAGCTTTTCTACGGTTTTGTTACGGTACATATTGCAAAAAAAAAAATTGCAACGGATAACAGTTGGTATGAGATTGCAACGGAATAAATTTGCTACGAAATTGCAACAGAGTGTCAACGGAGTGTCAACGAAATGATTCCGTTACAAAAATATGCATTTTTATATATAAAATTGCATTTAGCTAATTTTTCCGTAATATACAAATATCTAAAACTAAATAATCCCAAATGCACAATTGAAACCTAAATTAATAATTAGACGAACATTCAACTATCATATTACATAATGTATCAAGTCCTACCAAACTACTTCTAAACCAAAAGTGAATTACACGAAGTGTAACAAAGCAAATCCTACCGGATGCACCACTTCTTAACAAAATGTGTATAATCTACAAAGTTTACCAAATCCATCGTACTACTTCAAAACAAAATGTGTATAAAACACGAAGTGTACCTTAATCAACAAATGTTTATGCGGAATGGGGAGTAGGAGCTTGCTCTTTCAATTGTGCCAACGCCTCGGCGAGCCTCTCATTTGCTTCTTTCTTCATTTCTTCCTTAAATGTCTCAAGTTTTTCTTCATTAAGCTTTCTTTCTTGTTCAATAGCTTCATCAAAAATCTCCTTGTCTTTCGCTCTCGCTTGCTCCAAGTCCTTAAATGATTTTTCTAGCACTTCAACCTAGCCCACAAAGCAACAGTTTGTTTTTAGTGATAATGACACCAACAGTTTGTTTCTGTAATGTAGACTTTGCTAGTGATTTCAGATTTTATTAAAATACAAAGTAATAAACAAGCTAATTATTTTACATGTAGAGTTTTGTTTGTGTAAGTTGTGCATATGCATCTAAAGGATCTTTCAATATGATCTAATACCAGATTAGTTAATTATTGACTACTTTGGGTGTACATACTATAATCTGTATTGTTACATGCAAGGTGAACCTTCATCAAGCAACTATAAAGTAGGTTGTACTAGTCTCATAATACGTTGTTTCTTTATACACAACCCATCAGTTGAGCTTAAATTAACTTAGAAATTTTGGTAATGCTTATCTTAAAGTGTTTATATTAAGCAATACCAAAATCCTGTAACTACACCACTTGTGAACTAAATTCAGGAACAAACAGCTTCTTCATATATATCAACTCGGCTAATTTCTAACTGGGTATTTCTAACAAGAATCACAACAGCACTAACTTGCGAACTAAATCGGTCATATCAGTACAATCCTATTCAAATAAGCTTCTTGGTCTTTTTTCAGTTAACTTAAAAATAAAAAAATTTTTTGACCCATTATCCTACTGTAACAGCAACAGATTGTGTTTTCTTATAACTATATTAGATATGCCATGAAAATGAACAATAATAGGCTAACCTTCTCAAATCTCATTGGTGGATGTGAGGTACTGGCATTATGAGTAGAAGCCGTTCCCGTTAACAACAATATGGGATCAGATGCATTGTATGCCCCAAATGTATTTCCCCTATTAGGCGGAGTGACTTTGTTCCATAGTTCCTCATTATGTGGGTGTGATTCAACGTTCTCTCCATGACTCTCAACCATACCTTCTTGATATTTTTCCTATAAACAGTCCCAAAATAACGATTAATTATTTTAAAGTTTAATAGTGATCTACTAAAAGTGGCTAATCAAAAAGAGGTTTGGATACATACCATATGATCACGTGACTTTTCATTAACCCATCTCGGCTCAACCGTCTGACTTCCGCTTGACTCACCTACCTCATTCGACTCTCCAACCCTAGTTGACGTTGACGCTTCTGACCCGATTAACCCGTTTGCCCCACCTGACCCGTTAGCCCCATCTAATCCATTTTCCCCTGCAGACCCATTTACCTCAGCTGACCCATTTGTTCCTGCTGACCCATTTGCCTCGGCTGGCCTGTTTGAACCACCAGACCTGCTTACAATTGGTGGTTGATCCAGCGGCTTCGTCCCTTTCAGAGCATGGCAGTGGGTAAAGAGCTCAGTGGAACGTATAGGACGCCCATGTTTGCTTTCCTACATGTTGCATTGAAGGTATTTCTATTATTACATATTGATATATCATATAGTACAAGACAATTTGGAAGTTATATTACCAAGTATTTCCTGGTTGAGTTAAAGCTCCTTGACCCACAAGTATGATGGCCACCAACTGACGTGTTTCTGTTATTCTTGTTTTGTTTTGATTTAGATTTCCAATCATCCTTATTCCAAACATCACGTAGTAGTGGTAGCCAACAATCTTGTTTCATCCAAGTAGGGTTATATTGGGCAAGTCGACTATAATCATCATCAAAAGGAACCTTACTGTTTTTCTCATACAAGCGTATGGCTCTTGTTCTAGCAGCATTCAACATACCATTCCAACGAGATGAGGCATGTTTCACAAAACGTTTTCGAATACCTTCATCAATTCTTGGATCCCATTGATAGGATTGCTGCACATAAGATAATCGTTAATAAGTGACTAGAAGTTAATACCTTCATCATATCTAATAAAACCATTGTATCCTGTTACATACCGCAATAATAAACCATCCTATTTTTCTAACAGGCAATGAAACCGTCAAAACCAACTTGGAGTTTTAAGACAATCATTAATGAGGGACTGGAAATACTCTTTAATATATTTATATGTTTTTTAAATTTGTAAATAGAGGCAAACCTTAAAACGAAGCCACATTTGGTCTTTCTTCTCTCGTGGAACACATCCCCATGTTGCCCAAGGTTCACAAAACCTAAACTGAAGAATCGACGTGATGGAATGTCCAACAGACTTCTGATCATCAAACCTATAAAACAGAAAAAATGAAACATGGGTATTAGTATCAGTTAATTACGCTATTTAAACATAATATAAATACAAAACAATAGTTTTTACTCGTCTGCAGATATGCTAATCATCGGGCGATATGCCGGTTCAGGTAATGGATTGGGGATATTTAACCCTCGCATGGCATTTGATGCTTCAACATCTGGTTCAGTCACCCCTACACCCTCATCATTATCATCATCAATCTGGTTATTATCCACCAACATTTGTCCAACACCACCAATGCCACTGATATTACCGTGTGAAGGTCTAGGACCACTACGTCTCCGTCCACTTGACATGTGAATCTACAACAAAAAAATTGATAAATTAGCATATTTGAAATGATCAACTTAAAACAAGATAAAGAATATAAGAACAAGAGAAATAACCAGATAAAAGATTGCTAGCTAATTCTGTAATATATAGTAGATACTAATTGTATATTATATTAATTGATAAATACATACTAAATACTAACTATTCAGAATCTATGTCTTCAAACTCATCTTCCTCGAAATCATCATCATTCTCATCTGAATCTATGTCTTCAAACTCATCTCCCTCAACATCTTCATCATTTGTATCGTCTTCAATATTATAAGGAACTTCCTCTACATCTCCTTGTGCAAGACTAAAGGGTTCAATATGATCATTGACATTTGTTGTACATATTAATCTTTCATTCTCTTGAAAGAAATCATCCCCGACATGATTATCATCATCTTCTACTTCACTACTATCTTCCTCTAGTTCAAAAACCCCTTTAGGGCTGGACTTAACAACAGCCCACCAATCTTTGGTACATGGATATGGTGTATAATACACTTGCTGTGCTTGTAATGCTAGGATGTATGGGTCGTCAAAACATCCCTTTTTAGTGTGTTTTATATCAACCATTCCATTCTTCCGATCAACCTTTACCCCTTGAACCGGATCAAACCAAGTACATTTGAACACCACGACCACACAACGTCCTAAATCACTATCATATTCGACTTCTATGATCTCATCCAACAATCTGTAGTAATCGCTTTCCTGTTGGTCAGAAACAGCCCCTTTCACACATACACCACTGTTTTGTGTGACCCGCCCATCAGAAGCTGTTTGCGTACGGAATTTGTAACCATTAATTAAGTAACCCTTACAACAAACAACATTTGTTGAGGGAAATTGTGCTAAGCACTTTAAATGTGCATTGCTACCATCTGAAGCAAGCATAACCTACACAATAACAAAAGAACATGTGTTATGCTTGCAACAATATTACAATGTTTCGGTTGTTATTCATGTGTTATGCTTACATTAGTGTTGAACCATGAAGCAAACAACGCCTCTCTTCTTCTATCAAGCTCTCCTTCATCAATCAAGGGTTCTGTCTCTCTAATCCAGTCATCAAACTTAAATAAGGACTCATGAACCTCTACACAGTTCAACAAGACGTAGGTATGAATCTTGTGCATCTCAGCACTAGACAAAACTTTATATTTCCCGCCAAATAATCTTCGCGATGGAACTTTGAAGATGCTTAATCGATTGTCAATTTTCAAAGAACAAGGAATTTGAGGGGCAAAATTCCGAGACTCGCGATTCAACCTCGTTTGTACTCTTCGTCCAAGATATAGATTGCAAAAGTTGGAAAGCTCATCTACACAATAAGCCTCAACAATGGACCCCTCTGCCCTTGCTTTGTTTCTAATTCTCCTCTTCAATATTCCCAACTTTCTGGAAATTAATATTAGAAAAAACAAGTTTTAGGGCAATTAATTAAGAGCATATTGTTTTTCTTAAAATACAAAAAAATGGTAAATTAGATGAATTACCTCTCATAGAGATACATCCATCTATATTGCACCGGGCCACCTAAAATAGCTTCACGCGCCAAATGGACTACAAGATGTTCCATTGAGTCGAAGAAGCCGGGTGGAAAGATTTTTTCCAACTTACAAATTGTTATAACAATACTTTTTTGCAATTCTTCTAAGTCTGATATATGCAACACCTTTGAGCATATCACACGAAAGAACGTGCAAAACTCTGTGATTGCATCCCATATTGGGTTTGGTATCATCCCCTTCAAGGCGATGGGCAACAATCGTTGGATGAATATATGACAGTCATGGCTTTTAAAACTATAAAAGCTACATTCTTTGACATTTACACAGCCCCCGATATTTGAGGCATACCCATCAGGGAACTTAACCTTTTTCAACCATTCACATACTTTCTTTTTGTTTGGTTTATTTAAAGTGTAAGATGCCTTTGGTTTCATGACTTTGTTTTTGTTTCCAGTATACACATGTAACTCTCGTCTATTGCAAATCTTTGATAAATCCAATCTTGCCTTGAGATTATCTTTACTTTTGGGAGTATCCATGACGGTGTGAAATAAGTTTTCAAAAACATTTTTCTCAATGTGCATGACATCAAGGTTGTGTCGAATTAACAACAATTGCCAATATGGCAGTTCCCAAAAGATGCTTTTCTTTACCCAGTTATGTGTTTTCCCAAAGCCGGGGGGTTTAGGTGCTTTTGGATCATATGGAACGCCTTCATAAACGGTTGGAATGTCATAGACTTGTTGATAAAGTTCATGACCAGTTAACTCCAAAGGTGGTCCGATTGATGATGGTACAGTAGAACCAGCCTTGAATCCTTTTTTATCACGACGAAATACGTGGTTAGAAGGTAAAAATCTTCGGTGACAATCAAACCAACAAGGCTTGCCTCCAGAAGTTAACCGAAACGATTTTGTATCTCCCATGCAGCATGGACAAGCTAAGACACCATGTGTGCTCCACCCCGACAACATGGCATATGCAGGGAAGTCACTGATTGTCCAAAGAAGTATTGCTCTCATCGTAAAATTTTGTTTGCGATAGGCATCATAGGTGTCAATACCATCATCATAAAGATCCTTCAACTCGTCTATTAACGGTCTTAGAAAAACATCCAAGGTTTGGCCTGGACTTTTTCTTCCAGGAATAACCAAACACAAATGAACATAAGAGTCTTTCAAACTCATCCAAGGAGGTAAGTTATATATTGTAAGAAAGACAGGCCACAATGAATATGGATTTGAGTTTGAGTCATTTGGACTAAAACCGTCGGTGCACAACCCTAGTCGAACGTTTCGAATCTCTTCGGCAAAGTACGAGTTAATGGAGTCAAAATGCTTCCACGCCTTTCCATCACTTGGATGTGCCATGCTCCCTTGCTTTGTTTTATGAGTATGGTGCCATACCATATCTTTAGCCGTCTTTTTGTTCATATACAACTTTTGAAGTCTAGGACCGATAGGCATGTACGTCAACACCAAATTAGGGATATTTTGTTGGTCACTCTTGTAACGAGGCTCGTTACACCAACGACAATGAGTCAATTCTTTATCTTCATCATCATAGAATAACATGCAATGGTTTTTGCAAGCATCAATTCTTTTTGATGGCATACTAAGTTTATCCAAACTCTTCTTTACGGCGTAAACGTTATTTGGGAGATTATTGTCATCCGGAAGCATACTTTTAAAAATGGGAAGTATGTAATCAAAGGTGGACACAGGAACATTACAATGTGACTTCCAACTCAACAAAGAAGTGGCAGCTTGTAATGTTGTCCAGTTTCGACAACCCTCCCATAAAGACTCGTCCGAGGCTTGTAACAAGTCATAGAACCTTTTGGCTTTTGGGTTCGCAACATCTTCTTGCGCAACATTTGAATCTTGATGCGGTTGAAATGTTGGATTATAACCATTTATACTATCCATCACCATACGTCGGCAATCATAAATATCGTCATCGTCATCACAATCCATTGGCGCAGAAGATTGTCCGACTTCATGGATTGAAGTTTCACCGTGCTCCGTCCATGTAAAATATGCGGGGATGAACCCTTTATTGCGCAAGTGATTTGAAACCACTTCCCGCGATTTGTAAGGCTTATTTTTGCAACCTCTACATGGACATTTTATTCTAAGCTCTATCTCACCCGACATAGTCGACAAGTGTTCGACAACTTCAGGACGTGAGTAGGCAAAGTCCAAAAATAACTCCACGTTTTGAACATAATTCTGATTAGAATATCCTTGTGTGTCGGTCATCTTATACATCCACGCCCGATCACTAGTGGATGTGATAATTACTATATACGACACCGATTCTTAAACTCTAAAACAAAGTAAACAACTACAATTAACAATATAAACTAGCATTTTGAATTTAACAAATTCAGTATACACCTATATATATAAATGTGGATGACAATGAATCATCAGAAAAACAACTTGACTATAAATTTTGCTACCAGTTTTTGACTTTTTATAACCTGTGATAAAACTAGTTTTTGACTTTTTCATTCAATATATGTACTTTTTTAAGACAACCACAATGATTAAAACTAGTATGAAGTACGTCTCCAAGTATGTAGTCTCATTAATACACAAAAAGCTATTCTAATAGTCTAATGTAACTTACAAAAGCCCATTATCTTGATGCCAAATTCTTGACTGCTACTGCTTTTTACATCATTAAAAAATAAGCTTGAAAAGGCACATAACTTATAAATATAAAAATTGACATCACATAGCATAATCAATTGGGTTGACCAATTTCAGCCACATATAGGTGAAACCCCTTAATCAAATTACTTCATAATTATAACTAAAAGCATAATCAAAAGAAGCCATATAGTGAGTTCGAACATAACTTTACATAAATATTAACAATTATAAACATAGTAACAAATAGATAATAAATATACCCAACAGTAGGTTAAGTGGTCTTAGTATTTGCTTCGTGTGGTGGTTGCTCCGTGTGAGAGATTGGAAAGTGTTTATGAGATGGAGACAAAGACCAAATCTTTTATTTTGATATGAGAATAATTTTGGATGGAAAGTGTTTAGGTGAGATCTAGATCTATTATTCTCATGTGGACAAAGACCTGTACTAACATCTAATATCTGGACAAAAACTAAGCGGCAAATAAAATGGGACTTTTGGGCGCTAAATGATTTAGGCGCAAGCGGGAAAATGAAAGCAATGATAGGCGGCAAAAATAAGGGAAACTTTATTTTTCTAACTCGCGTTGATCGGGTCGACCCATTTAACCCGAATAATGGTATTTTTATAAATTACTCCCTCTGTCCCAAATTATAAATCTATTTTTTTATTTTTCAAAGTCTTTTATTTCCGACTATGACCTTAATTATTTATTTTCATGTTATATAATACTTGATAAAAAGTATACCAATGAAAATGCATTTAAAATACAAATCTATTATATATTTTGCATCAAGTATTATATAACACGAAAAAAGATAATTAAAGTCAAAGTTCGAATAAAAAGACTTTGAAAATATCAAAATGGACTTATATTTTGGGACGGAGGGAGTATGTATTTTGATCAAAATAAATAGGCAACTTTATAACCATTTTATTCATATTTGGGTTGACCCAAACCCGAATAGACCCGACCCGAATGGACCCGACTAACCCGAGTTTAAATAGGTTCGGAATCGAGTATGTTATTTTTAGCATCGACCCGAATTTAACCCGATTCGAATTGACTAGAACCCAACCAACCCATACCCGATTAGCACCCCTAATCACAATTAAGGTTTTTATCGGGGGTTATTGGGTTTATCGAGTCGAGTGGATTCAGGTTTTCAACTAGGAAAAGGTAACCCACAACCCAACCCTCTAAGCTTTGTTTATCTAGTTTGAGTAGATTCGGGTTGGGTTAGTTGGGTTATCGGGTTTCTTAGAGTCTGTTAATATTCATAGTTTAAATTTGCTAGAGCAAAAACTATCCATGCCAAGTATATGAACAAATAAAAACTTTACCATATATATCATAACCGTTAGGTGTTAGCTACCACTGTCACGTGTTAGGTACCATATATATCATAACCGTTAGGTGACAGTTGGGAGACATTTGTCTCGTAGGTGTATGATACGCGGCCTGAGAGGCTTTCCAAGCCATATACAACCTGTAATGTATACGTGTCTGTCAACTATTGATAATGGGCTTATCAAGTGTTGGTAATGGGCCTGACCTCAACGTGTAATTAGTAGGCTTGGCATTAATTTTCATACGTTATCAGGAAACAAGTGTTGGATACACAATCGATTGGTTCACAATTTGGCTTCCAACGTGTGTTGGTATGTTCAACATTATTTGTTTTATATGTATTAATAGAAACAAATGTACGGTTGTCTAACGGTTTCGTGAACAAATGTGATCATATTCAATATTTTCGCCATCTAACAAATGTATTCATTTTCCCTTTTTTCAAAACATATATTCTATGATATCTTTGTTTTGCTTCCATGCATGATGATATTCAACACAAGAATCGCACTCTGACGTATTCAAAACACAAATCGACTTGCCATCTTCGTTATTTATCCGATTAGAAATTAAGAACAATACAAACAATTTCAACAAATAAATACTAAATATAACCAATACGAATCACATTAATTTAAGGAACATAGTACAACCCATTTTCAACCGATGCGGACTCAATACAGCCCAATACGCTAATTCTAATATAGCTTCTGATAACAATATGCTATAACTTAACAACCAATGAATACATAATACTAACTCATTGCAACACATAGAAAACCAATACAACTCACTGCAACATAATACAATACTAAACTGATTGACACCCAATAATTATAAATAATTAAACTTTTCAAATCCGTTGCAATTCCATAGCAAATTACCAAGAAATTTTCAGTAAAATTATAAAAAGAAACTAATAATATTATATGTTACATGACCGCAAAAATTATTTCAAACTTTACAACGAAATATTGAAAACAAATTGGAAACAAGATTTTATTGGTTAACGTTGCAAATCCGTAGCAATTATTTTGTAAATTGCAAGCAGATTAAAATGAAATAGTAAAAATAAATAAAAAATAAATTATGATCATGTTTCATTGCAAAACAATAACAATTATACAAAAAGTTGCAACGATTTTGCAACAGATTCAAATGATATTTTCTTTTATATTTAATTTAAATATTTTGTTTCAAATCCCAAAAGATTTTGCAATGGATTTGCAACGGATTATTAAATGTAAATTGAAATTAAATTGTTATACTTATTCCGTTGCAAATCCATAACAATTATTTAAAATTTTGCAACGATTTTGCAATGGAAGCCAATAATTGTTTCTTTTACATATTTTTTTAATCCTCCGTTGTAAATCCGTTACAAATTTCAAATAAACTTGACAGATTTGCAACGGAATATTTTAAAATAACTATAAAAGAAATTACTTTAGTTTTTGCAACGGATTCGCAACGGGTTTCTGTGTCATTGCTAATCCGTTGAAAATATGTTGCAAACCCGTTGGAGATTTGCAACGGAAAATTTCCGTTGAAAATTTCCGTAGCATTTGCCCAGTTTTGTAGTAGTGACTTATAGCCATAAATAAAACAGATGCTTAAATTTACATTGATTAATGATAGACTTCTAACATAGTTTTAGCTTTACTTTACTCTCTTGTATTTACTTCCTCCCAATTACATCCAATACAAATAAAATATCAATTTCATTGCTAGAATTTTCTTGTGACATTACCTGTTCGAATACACGAAACTTCACTTGACAAACTTCCTTAACTTGTTGTTTGGCTATCGTTGTGTAGATTACAAGTTTTAAGGTTTTTAGGTTTACGAGTCAAGATTACTTGGGTAACAAGGTTCTTAAAATTGGTTTGAGTGGTAGATTGATTCTCCTAGGGGGAAATTGTTTTCTTTTGCCACAAGGTTCTTGAAGTTTCAGTTTTGAGCTTCAAAAGGTGACAACAAGCCAAGAGTTATGCTTTCATTTCTTTGTTGAGATTGAAATCAAGTTCTTTAAAAAGGGGTAAAGGTTTTGCTGATTTAGATTGGAGTAAATGCTGATTTAGCTTGTATTCAGTTTATCAGCTATATATGTAAGAACATATGTTGTGTTTCGTGAATTAATAGGAAAATTCGTTATAATTTATTGGTAAGTATGAGAGTATCTCGATTGGATTTGTCAGACATTCCCTCTCAAGACATAATTAACATTCTAATTAACAAAATAGGTTGACAGAAAGATACACACATTGAACGCACCCACAAAGGTGTGGATTGGTGGTGATTTTAGCACAAGAGAAAACTACGCATTAATTTATGCCTCATGATACAATGGGATTGCCTACACTATGAAGCTCAATATTGTATCTATAAGTGGTCCTAACTCCTAAATCCTAATGATGTTTATAATAACCTGCAAAAATTTGCTTTCTCTAACTTACTGATATTAGAAAGTGATCGACAGTAGATCAAATTCTTTCAATGGTAACCGAAACTTGAGCGGGTTACTGATTAATATTGTCTTTAAATTCAAGTATCTTTGAATTGGTTTCTGTTCACGTAATCGGTGACCACACAATATAAAGGAAAAAAAAAAGAGAGAAATAAATATATCAAAATAGAAAACATAAATTTATTTTGACCAGAAATAGTCTTAGATTGGACCACAGGATGATGTCAATCTACAAAAGTCTTTCGATGCTGGATTCTATTGGCCAAAGAAGCCCATATCTTGTTCAAAACTGTAAATTTCCTCCCAATTACATCATGTCGAGTTAATCAATTTCCTCCTATGTTACATAAAATTGCGAGTCAAAATGAACGAAACTTCACTTGATAACCTTCATCAATCAGTGAAAGTGAAAGTATGTTCAATAAGCGGAGCGTGCTACAATATGATCATCTTTGGTGGATGGGCCTAAAAAATAAATATACAAGAGAAAGTAAAGACTAGGGTCAAGGATTCGATCATAATTAGCAAAATAGGTTTCCAAATGCAACCGTACTCAGCCTCGACAAGCATGATAGAAATCTTTACCAGAGATTTAAACTGCAGCAAGGCTTATGAACTGCAGCAACTTCAAAACCAAAAACAAATGTACACATCGGCAGGTAGCAAAAACAAACAAGTTGACGAGTAATAGCTGCTAAACAGTTTGCCAATCAAATATCAATAAGTTCTACTGATGTACATTTCAACAAACACCTCTGTGTGGTACATGTAAAGCTCATTATAATATGGGTCAATCTAAGAAACTTACTGTGAAATAGATAAAAGAGTACCATAGTAGTGGTATCACAAGAAGCACCACCTATACAGAGTTGGACTAGTAGAATATACAATGATATCCATATCGTCTCAAGAAACCACGTGGGTGATATTGACAACCTGATGCAGGGTATGGTGAGAAGTTTATGTATATATATGTGTTTCTCCCTGGTACAGAGTAGGTGGAGTCCAAGGATACGCGAAAGGCAATCTTGGAAGAACCCATGTCAATACCGCTTATAGTGAAAGATGTATTCTTGGAGAATGGGTTGAAATCTGACCCGTATGTAAATGGATCGAAATGCATGTCGCATGTCCAGGCAGCTACCTTAAGGAAATGATCTTCAGCTATTCATGTAACAAAGAGGAGGTCCAGAAGGTAGGTATCAAAGATGAGTGTTTTCTGTTATGA
This sequence comes from Chrysanthemum seticuspe, assembly GCA_019973895.1. NCBI lineage: Eukaryota > Viridiplantae > Streptophyta > Magnoliopsida > Asterales > Asteraceae > Chrysanthemum > Chrysanthemum seticuspe. The sequence continues at coordinate 17,224,575 of BPTQ01000002.1, forward strand.
AAACAAATGTCAGGTTTTTCTTTCAAAAGAATGAGCATGTTGTCTTGATTGTTGGTCAAGCTAGCATTGGCAAAAGCACAAATTCCAAAAATGTGCTTTGCTTATGATATTAGACAACCCGTAATGGTCACTAAAACGATCAACTTCACGTCAAAGCCACATCGTTATTCAGCACACCACCAAATCATCACCAAATCAAACACATAAAAACACCCCACTTTGGCACATACATACCTCACCTACACACCAAAAAAAATAAAAATAAATGTTTGGTGGTCCGCACTGCGAAACCGTGGCTTTCGACATATGTAATGGTCATCATGTGTGGCTTTCGACATATATATGTTTGCCGAAGAGTAATAGTTTGCCGGTATAATAATAAATGAGTTCTACACATATACATTTTATCAAACATCTACTCATATATATGGACATGTGGTCCAAATGTGTATGTTTTTGGATTGCGAATATTGGTTTCTCAAACCTTACTATCATAAGTGACATTAAAATAGATTGCCCAAAATTCAATGACTCTGATTGCAAGGTGAATTCTGCTGGAAAAAGTAAATGAATTATACTCATATGCATTTCATCAAGCATTTCTATAAGTGACATTAAAGGAGGAGGCATGATGGGGAGACAATATAATAATTACTAGTTCAGTTTTTCCAACTTTCTAAGTGAAAGCAATATAAAGGTATTTGTCTCTAGCCAGGTGTGATCTCACTTTCTAGGTTAAGCTAGACATGAAATCTACATTCAGGCGAGCGTTTAGCTGCATATCTAATTGTTATTCACATTCTAGTAATTTACATTTGATTGTGGATATTTATTTATTTATTTTTGCGTCATGTAAGAAGGGTTAACAGGCTTGGCCGCGCTCCTATAATATTATGAATAACAAATGTGTTAAATATGATTACTAGTTCGACGATTTTGGGAGGTTGTAAGATGTGAATATGCTTGAGCCACTTTTGACTTGTTTGACCCATTCGACTTGGAGATAATGCAACCCTAGTCTACCCTATGTTAAATAGATGAGTCAAAACTTTTACATCTAGACTGAATACAAAATAACAGCGCTTACTATGTATACAAAATTACTGTGTTAGATAGATGTGAATAGTCTCATTCTTCTTGTATGTCTTTGATCTCTGATTGAATCCTATCTATGTTTTACAAATTACAATCCTAAGAAGATTATAGGACTATACTTTGACAAAAATGAACAATTTAACCATGCATCTGGGTCATGTTTCTTATGATAATATATATTATTTAATTGCAGATATGGCAGCACACTGATCAGAACCACACTGGCTTCCTTGCCCGTCAGGAATTCTATAATGCTCTTAAGCTTGTAACTGTTGCACAAAGTAAACGAGAACTAACACCAGATATATTAAAGGCGACATTATATGGACCTGCTTCATCTAAAATCCCTGCTCCCCAGATTAATCTTGCAGCTCTGCCTCCAGCTCAACTAAATGCATTGGGACCACGTCCTCCTACACAGCAGCCCGGGGTTGACACGGCAAAACGTAATGTTCCCAACACATCGCTACAAGTATATGAAAGTTTTCATGGAAGTTGACTGTGACAGAGATGGGAAAATCACTGGTGATCAGGCTCGTAGCTTATTTTTAAGTTGGAGACTACCAAGAGGTAAATACTCTTAGCCTAATTTAATTGAGCATTAATACCTTATTCAACTCTTTCTTGAAAAATGATTTACTCTCTAGTGAAATGTCTTTCCATAATAGATTTCTTATAAACACGGCAAAACGTAATGTTCTTATTATTCTTCGACAGAAATTCTGAAACAGGTGTGGGACTTGTGTGATCAAGATAATGACAGCATGCTTTTCCATGAGGGAGTTCTGCTTCGAAGCTTCTGAACTCATGCGATGTCTATTTATTTTTGGAACTGATTTAAACTTTATACACAAGTTAGACAGAATCGGTTTTAAATAAATAGAAGATTTAGAAACCGTGTTTAATAATTGACAGATTTGCGTAATCTGTGTATATACAGGCGAATATCTTTTCTTGGTGACCAAGATAGGTTTAGCCTATATATTAAACACATCTCATTCGGTTTTGATACACAGAAAAAACGCAGCTCATTACCACAGACGAGTTCCAGCAGTTCTTTCGCTCAGAAACACACGAGTCTTTCAGCGATCTTTCAGGCAAGTGGTCTAGTCCGGCTGTACAACAGCTGCGTACGTTGTACCCTGGGAAACAGACGACGAATCTGTTTTAAGGGAATCGTATTCAATACGAGCCTCGTGCAATTCTTTTACTGCTTTCGTTTTAATTACATTGAATAGTGTCTGTCTTCTGCTTCTACTCCATTATGTTTGTTTAATTTACTGTTTTGTTTCTGTTAATTTATATACTGTTATTCTAATATGATTTTATTGATTAAAAGTGTACACCGTTTCCCACAGTAACCACTTACCTGCTGTCAATGCCAAATTTTAACTTGTACCGAGCCACTGATGTTCTTTAAGCTTTTGAGACTTTTTATGCTGGAAACAAAGTTGGCTACTGATTATGCAATCAACACTTCCTGATATTACATTTTCCTTGTGCCATAACGAACTTTCAGTGATTCATCTCTTAAGCAGGGATCAAGTGGAGACACATTAATTGTTCACTCCTTCACTTAATATATAAAATGAAATTATTTGTAGACGATGTGAACACATGAAAATTTAAACCAAATACTATTATTACTGATACTGCTACTTTCCAAAATGAGTAGCTCTATCGTTTTATTTATCAAGACAACCTGTTCTGAATGTTATTGAACCTTTTCTCTTCAGGTTCTGCCCCAGCAGCCAGGGATGCCTGGTGGCCAACCAACGCAATATAATCAGCCGAAAGGATCGAAACTCTCCATGATAACTCATGCACATTAGCTCAGTAATGGTGATCAAAATACTTCTCTTGCAGTTGCTCTTGAGACAAAGTAAAATTCCCCTTTGTTTTTGTTTGTTTGGGGTTACTACCTTTGTGTGAGTTGGATCGATGTGATAGTTGTAAATGTAAAATTAAAATTGACACGATTTACTTCCTTTCTTTCTTCCTTGCTTAATTGGTTTAAGATCTTGAATTTGATTGAATTGAAAAAAGAAGATGTCGAAATTTGATTTGCATTTTAAAAGAGCGGATTTGGATAAAGACCGAAGAATAAGCGGAGCTGAAGCCGTGGCTCAGGTACTCTTTTCATTTTGTAGAAACTTGTTAATTCGATTGTTGACTGGTTTAGGATTTAATTTATTTATATCATTTTCGATCCCACTTATTTTTGATCTGTTGTTAGGATACATACTAGTAATTCGAAATCATATATTTTTGTTAGCCTAGTGTAGATAAAATTAATAATCAATATACAACTTTACTTTGGTTGAAACTTCTGCATCACCCACTTGCTAGGACATTGTCTATGTAAAAGGGGACTTTGCTTGTGTGATTTTAGAACAAAAACATGCTAGTATCAAATACGGTTCATTTTCTATTTTATTTTTTGAATGGAATATGTGGCGGACGATGGTAGTAAGCTGACTGAGATGTAACTACTTTTGGGCAATTAAAATTTAAGTTACCATTTGTAACTTATAAGTCCCCAGTTTTGTACTATCGGAAACTTCCCACTTTGGTAGTCGACGCTTGTGTCGTTTTTTACCTTGTGGTTTTACTTGTGATACTCGAGTGTCTAAGTGTAAAGAGTTGGACTTCTACTTCTATCCTGAATTTTGAACCATGAGCTCTTTTAGAAGCCTATTAATAATGTCTGATCATGAGTTTAACTCACTTGAATGTTACTTGGGCAACTTGTTGCTTTGGCTCTAAGGGTTACCAATATATGGCTCTTATAGTTCCCGTTTGGAAACGGGGTGGGAACGGATACGCCCCCGAAACGTTTCCAGGCCGTTTCCCTAACGTCCGAAACGTTTCCTATGAACTTTCTGGATTTCCAAGAAGTTTCCAAGCCGTTTCTTTTGGGTTTTAAAGAACTTACAGTGAATGTCACTATTAGAATGTGATTTGATGATGAACCATTCTTGAAAACTCTAAGATACATAAAAAATGAAAGTAAAATATTATAGAGATTAAAGGGTTTGGTGACAAGGGAGGCGCTTATGAAGGAAATAGGTTTTGTGGATAGAAAAAAAGTGAGAGGCGTTTATAAAGGGATGAGTAGGCGGATGTTACTTACATCTCAATTTCAATTTAAATATTACTAGTCCTTTTACATCTCATGTGTTTACATTGTTGTTTTAAGATTGTCACAAAATAAATTTTTATTTTGGGATGAGTAGGTGGATGTTACTTGCATCTCAGTTTCAATTTAAAATGATTTGATTATTGATAATTAATTACTTTTGGAAGATGTAGTATTTTTGGAGTTTACAATTTACATCAACATATATCTATTTTGGATTTTCTTTAATATATTTTTAATTTTTTATATTTTTTTATTGCCGTATCTATGCCGTTCCCGTATCTTGAATTTTTTTATTTTTTCCGTTTCCCGTTCCCGTATCCCTTTGCCGTTCCCGTTTCGGTGCTACACCTATAGTAACCCCAGAAAAGGGAGTTTCATCATTTTCACGTTGGTCAAGGTTTCCAATTTTGCTTATTGCAAACTTAAATGAAATGATGAATAATCACTGTGTCCCATGAAATGATAATTTCGACTACAGACTCTACGCAGTTACATGTTGTTCTAGAAATGTTTGTCGATGATATCTAATATAATCATAACATTGGTGACTTTTTTAAACCATACCCAAATTTTATCAATGAATTGCAGCAATCACAATCAACTAGTAGTTACCTTTATCCCAAACAATTTTTATAAGAATTTGTGAAATGTTGCACTGTTCGTAAAATAACTTGAAGTGAAAACTATGCAATTCTGCTAAGAAGTTATAAATGAGTCTGTTTTATAGAAGATGGGGATATGACAGTGAAAGTCAAAATTAATCTTGGTCTTTTACACATACAAAAGGCGTAGTAGTTGTTTGCTAATGGACCGGAAAATGTAAATGTAATATTGACCTTGGCACGTGCTGGATGAGGCTAGTAATAGTTTTGATATAATTGTTGAACTGCTGCATACTATGTACTTTTGTGTTGATTGACTAAGATTTGCAGATTTTGCTTCTCTTTATTGTTTCTGCAGTATTAGATGTTAAGGTTGTAGATATAGTCATATATATAGGATTCTAATAATAGGTTAGGGATTGATTAGACAGATCTTAGTGATTTGGTCTTTCATTCTTCTTGTATGTCTTTGATCTCTGATTTTATCTTATATATGTTTACAATCCTAAGAAGATTATAGGACTATACTTTGACAAAATTGAACAGTTTAACCATGCATCTGGGTCAAGTTTCTTATGATAATATATTATTTGATTGCAGATATGGCAGCACGCCGATCAGAACCGCACTGGCTTCCTTGGCCATCAGGATTTCTATAACGCCCTTAAGTTTGCAACTATTGCACAAAGTAAAAGAGAACCAACACCAGATATAGTAAAGGCGGCATTATATGGACCTGCTTCATCTAAAATCCCTGCTGAACAGATTAATCTTGCAGCTCTGCCAGCTCAACCAAATCCAATGGCAGCACGTCCTCCCACACAACAGCCAGGGGTTGTTAATTCAATGCAAACTCAAAATTTCGGCATAAGATCACAGGTGCCTCCTAATTCAATGGCTCCTCCTTCAGTTGCTCCACCTTCTGGACAGTATTTTGTACCTCAAGGAAATCAGTCAACGAGGCTGCCACCTCAGAGCGGGCCTATCCCATCATAGGGTGTTGGTGGTCATAGTTTTCTGGCAGGTGGTGGTCTGGCCGGTCCTGGTCTATCAAACTCGAATGTCTCAGGTTATTGGCTTGGGGGCAGAGGTGTTGGGGTCAGGTTATTGGCTTGGGGGCAGAGGTGTTGGGGCTACTGTACCAAAACCCCAAGAGCCACTATCATCCTCATCTTTCACAGCTCCTAGACCATCTGTTGGAGGAGCTGGAATTGCTTCTGCCCCTATGTTTGGTGGTGATTTGATTTCTTCTTCCCAATCTATATCCAAACCGTTTCTTCTGCAATTGCTCCTGTAACTTCTGAGCCCCAGACTCCAGCCAAGATAGACCCACTTGGAACATTGAATGCTCTAACAAGGCAACCCACAGGTCCTCCAGTACAGTCAGCGGGGCCATCTCTACCAAGACCAAATTAACAGGCCGCGTCTTAAAATGCTAAATTTGGATATCAGGAAGTGAGAACACAAGTCCCAAATACAGAAAGAACACAAGTTCCCAACGCATCGCTACCTAAGTGGTTAAAAATGACGTGGGCTGGTGTTAAAAAGTATATGAAAGTGTTCATGGAAGTTGACTGTGACAGAGATGGGAAAATCACTGGTGATCAGGCTCGTAGCTTATTTTTAAGTTGGAGACTACCAAGAGGTAATACTCTTAGCTTAATTTATTAGATCATTAATGCCTTATTCAACTCTTTCTTGTAAAATGATTTATTTAATCTCTAGTGAAATGTCTTTCCCTAATAGATTTCCTATAAACACGACAAGCCATAATGTTCTTATTATTCTTCGACAGAAATTATGAAACAGGTGTGGGACTTGTCTGATCAAGATCATGACAGCATGCTTTCCTTGAGAGAGTTTTGTATTGCTCTCTATCTGATGGAGCGGGGTACAGAGAAGGCGAGAATCTTCCACCAACACTATCTAGTAATGTCTTGCTTGATGAAACTCTGCTGTCTCTCACGGGCCCACTCAATCCTTCTTACAGACCTCCTGGTTGCGGAGCTAATCCTGGTATACCTCTATACATCATGTAGACATATATTTAGAGTTGCTAAATGGGGGGTCAATGTCAAATCGGGTTGGGTTGAAACATGTTAATTGCAAGGGTCGAAACACGTCAGGTTGAGTTGTCGGGTTGACGCACAAGCATTTTCATAAATATGCTGGTTGGTGGTATTTCAAGATTCTGTTTTGATATTACTAATAGGGTTCACCGTATAAATTGGTAAACAAAGATTAGGTAACTATGGTTTTACGCCACAGAAATAAGTTTTAAAGTTTTGATAAAAAGCCTTCAAAACTTCCAATTTGTGATAAAACCTTCAAACTTCCAATTTCTTTCATAAAACACTTTAACTTCTGAAAAATCTCATGCACATCAGCTCAGTAATGGTGATCAAAATACTTCTTGTTCAGTTGCTCTAGAGACGACTGAAGCAGAAAAAGTGGTAAAGTTTTAATTGTTCCTGATAACTTTGGATTTGAATTACGCATATACTGTCAATTTAAGCCTTGAACTTCTGAATTTTTATGACGTATGAACAAAAGATGCCTTATCTGCGTTATAATAGGTGCCTTATTTTGGATATAAATCAGTTAATTTCATGTCAACAGATTGACATGATTGTATCATGTTAAATCAGGATAACAATACCTAATGAATGCCTAATACAGCCATGACATATATTTCTAACAGTTCATTTTATGGGGGAGGGGACGAGGGGTGGTAGTGGGATCACGAAGTTGATGGACTAATGCAGTCATAGCTCTTTTTCTTCCTTCAGTTCTATTGATTAGCTTTGACAAATCGTCAACGGTGTTTACAAGGATTCTATTCTTAGTTTTTAGGGTATTTGTGCGCTGATGGAGGGCCAAGTATTGAAGAACGGGCTGACTTGTTTTTGGAAGCTCGAGATCGTGTGAAGAAAAGTGGTTTAGTAAAATGGCCATAACTTTTAATTTTCGTTGAACTTCTGGATGTTCCAGCTTACAGCCCATTTGTTTTTTAGGCCCGTTTCAGTTTAGGGTTATTATTTAATCATTCTGCTGTAACCCTAGGGAGACAGTTATCAGTTTTAATAAAATTTAAACCATTGGCCGTTGAGTTGCCGTGACTTTACCCTAATAATCGGTATTCAGTAGAATCAATGATTGTTATTATAATTGTTTCTGGTATTCGTAGAATCAACAGATTCAATTACTTATCTTGTTTTCTAGTCTACATCAGTTGGTATCAAAGCCGAAGTTCCTGTCAAGATGCCTCCCAGAAGAAATAGGCCTCTTAATGAGATCTATGAACAAGAATTGGAAGATCGTGTCATGGCAAGAATGGATGAGCGACTTGATCAATTTGCTGATCAATTGTCTGATCGGATGGAGCAGTTGATGAACAGGCGTGGTTATCGTAACCGTAGGGGTGCTGATGATGAAAACCCATTTGGGGATGATGGCGATTCATCTTCTGATGAACAGTCAGGAAGACGACCAAGGCGTAATGAGAGGGAGGATAACAGGCGTTGGGAATCTGGAATGAGAGTCAATATTCCCGAGTTTACTGGGGATACTTTGAATCCTGAAGGGTTCATTGATTGGCTTACTGCTGTTGAAGAGGTGTTTGAGTTCAAAGAAGTCCCTGAAAACAGGAGGGTTTCGTTGATCGCTACCAAACTTCGTGGTAGGGCATCTGCGTGGTGGCAACAATTGAAGCTGACCAGAGAGAGGGTTGGAAAGTCAAAGATCACGAGTTGGCAGAAGATGAGGAAGTGCCTGAGGGCTAATTTTATTCCTCATAATTACCAACGACAGATGTACCAGCGGTTACAGAATCTGAAACAGGGGTCTAAATCTGTTGAAGATTATACAACCGAATTTTACCAGTTGATTGCAAGGAATGACATTCAGGAGACAGAAGAACAGCTTGTCTCTCGATACATTGGTGGTCTAAGAGTCCAGATCATGGATTCTGTTAACATGTTTGATCCAATAACACTTTCTGATGCATATCAGCGTGCATTATCTTTTGAGAAGCAGAATCGTCGGGTGGGAAGTTCGTCCTCTCCTGCCATAACAAGTGCTTCTGGTTCGGGTAGCGTGGCATCTCGTTTTGCTCCCAATCCGACTAAAGTAGGTGGTGGCAATACTGGACCAACTCCTAGAGCAAGCACTAGTAGTGGATTGAAGTGCTTTAACTGTGGTGAACCTGGTCACCGACAGTCAGAATGCAAGAAGGCTGGTAAGAAACAGTTATTTGTTGAACAGGAGGGAGATGATGATGCGGCTTATGAAGTGTATGAGGAAGCCCCTGTTTATGATGAAGAACCTGAGTATGAGGAGGAGTATGTGTCTGGAGATGTAGGGACGAATTTGGTGGTAAGGCGCTCTTGCTTAACACCCAAAGATGATGGAGATGATTGGCTCAAGCATAACATCTTTCAGTCTACATGCACTATTTTGGGTAAGGTTTGCACTTTTGTTTGTGATTCTGGTAGTTGTGATAATTTGATGGCTGCAGAAGCGGTCCAAAAGCTAGGATTGGAGACTGAAAACCATCCGAAACCTTATAAGTTACAGTGGCTTAAGAAAGGTGGTGGGGTGACAGTTTCTAAGCGCGTCCATGTTCCGTTTTCTGTGGGGAGTACTTATAAGGATAACGTGTGGTGTGATGTGGTGCCCATGGATGCTTGTCACTTGTTGTTGGGTAGACCTTGGGAGTATGACCGTGAAATAACTCACAATGGGAGAACTAATACTTATAGTTTCCTATTTGGTGGAGTAAAGATTACTTTAATGCCCAATAAACCCAAAGAGGTAGTTAGTAAACCCACTGGTACTTTACTAACACTTTCTCAGTTTGAAGGCGAGCTGGAGATGGGAGACGATGTTTTTGTGCTAATAGGGAATGAGGTTGCTGAAGGTGGTGACATTCCTGAAGCCATGATTCCTTTACGTGAGGAATTTTCAGATGTTTTCCCTGATGAGTTACCTGATGGATTGCCACCATTGCGTGACATCCAACACCATATTGATTTAGAGTCGGGGTCACAGTTGCCGAACAGGCCACATTACAGGATGAGTCCGGCTGAGCATGAGGAGTTGCGTAGGCAGGTTGAGGAATTGGTTTCTAAGGGTCACGTTCGTGAGAGCATGAGCCCGTGTGCTGTTCCTGCCCTATTGAATCCCAAGAAGGATGGTACATGGCGTATGTGTGTTGATAGTCGAGCCATCAATAAGATTACTGTGAGGTACAGGTTTCCTATTCCTCGCCTTGATGATTTGCTTGATCAGATTAGTGGTGCTACTATATTTACAAAGCTGGACTTGAAGAGTGGGTATTACCAGATTCGTCTTAGACCTGGTGATGAATGGAAGACTGCTTTCAAGACTCGTGAAGGGTTATATGAGTGGTTGGTGATGCCTTTTGGTTTATCAAACGCACCAAGTACATTTATGCGTGTGATGAATCAATTGTTCAGACCTTTTATTGGCAAGTTTGTGGTTGTTTACTTTGATGACATTCTTATTTATAGTGCTTCTTTTAATGAGCATGTCACCCATGTGAGGCAGGTCTTGACCTTGCTTCGGAAGGATAGCTTTTATGCAGCCACAAAGAAGTGTGTGTTCATGACCCCTAAATTTTTGTTTTTAGGGTATGTTGTTTCTGGTGATGGCATACAGGTGGATGAGTCTAAAGTGGCAGCTGTTCAGGAGTGGCCAACTCCAACTACCATTACTGAAGTTCGGAGTTTCCATGGTCTTGCTTCTTTTTATAGGAGATTCATCCCTAACTTTAGTTCAATTATGGCCCCTTTGACAGATTGCATGAAGGGAAAGTCATTTGTTTGGACGAAGGAAGCTGAGCTGGCTTTTCAAGTTATCAAAGAAAAGCTTACTACAGCACCAATCTTGATATTGCCTGACTTTTCTAAGGTTTTTGAGCTTCATACGGACGCCTCGAAGGTTGCTATTGGTGGGGTTCTTAGTCAAGGAGGGCGACCTGTTGCCTATTTTAGTGAGAAGTTGACAGGGCCAAAGTCTAGGTACACTACCTATGACTTGGAGTTTTATGCAGTGGTTCAAGCTGTGAAGCATTGGCGCCATTACTTGTTCCATAAGGAGTTTGTTTTGTTCACTGATCATGATTCCTTAAGGCACATTCGTACTCAAGATAAGGTGTCCCACAAGCATGGACGTTGGTTGGCATTTCTTGAGAAGTTTACTTTTGTAGTGAAACACAAAACTGGTGTTTCTAATCGAGCTGCTGATGCTTTAAGCAGGAGGAGTGGTTTCCTTGTTAAAATGCAGGTTGATGTTCCAGGATTCGATGTCATTCGTGACATGGTGGCTGTGGATTCGTATTTTTCAGTTGTTTTGCAGGGTGTGTAGGCTGGGGAGAAACCAAATTTCTTTCTGCATGATGGGTTCCTTTTCAAAGGGAATCAACTATGTATTCTTGATTCAAGTCTTCGTTTGCAGATTATTAAGGAGTTACATGGTGAGGGGCATGTTGGTCGTGATCGCACTTTGCAGTTGGTGCAAGCTTCTTATTTTTGGCCAACTATGCGGAAAGAGGTGGATCGTTATGTCAAAAGTTGTCGTGTGTTCCAGGTTTCGAAGGGTACAGCTACTAATGCAGGCCTCTATATGCCTTTTCCTGTTCCTTTACAGCCATGGGTTGATATTAGCATGGATTTTGTGTTGGGGCTACCACGTACTCAAAGGGGTAATGATTCTATATTTGTTGTTGTTGATCGTTTCTCTAAAATGGTGCACTTTATTCCTTGCAAGAAGACAATAGATGCCGTTAATGTGGCTCAGCTGTTCTTTAGGGATGTATACCGTTTACATGGTTTACCTTCCTCTATTGTTTCTGATCGGGACACTAGGTTTCTGAGTCATTTTTGGTGTCGTTTGTGGAAGATGGTGAATACTCAGCTCAATTTTAGTAGTGCTTATCATCCTCAGACTGATGGGCAAACTGAAGTTGTTAACAGGTCCCTTGGTAATCTGTTAAGGTGTTTGGTGGGTGATCATGTGAAGGCATGGGATCAAAAGTTGTGAAGATCGTTGTAAGCTCTTAGACGAGGTCTAATATTATATCTAGGAACACATAATAACGAAAGCGGAATATTCAATAAGAATTAACGTTATAATGAACAAGGTTTTTCATTATCATAAACTAACTAAACAATAATAAAGATCAAAGACTTGATCTTTAACACTAACTAACTAAATCACTAAACCCTAGGCGTTTTCCCTAATCCCTACGCCTAGGTTCCCACACACACACACCTTTAGACGTCTACATCTTGTACGTACTTTGAAACTAATGACCCTATGTCTCTTTATATACTAAAGACATCTAGGGTTTACAAGAGGAATCATAATACAATTAGGAAACAATACAATTAGGAAACTAAATATTCTTTTAAGCATATCTTCTAGAATCTTCCAAATCCTCCATCTTTTTGTAGTTTCCCTTCTTGTCTCTTTAAGTCCTTCATGTTTCATTCTTCTTGTTTTGTATCATCAAATCTATAATAGACCCAACAATCTTCCCCTATTTGATGATGACAAAACAAATACGATTCTTGTACGAACTTCCCTAGACGAAGTAGCAGAAGTTGAGATAATTAAATCTCACCATGAATGAAACAATCTTATCTTCCATGCTTCCCCTTGACTTGAACATGTCACTCAAACATCTCTTCCCCTTTTTGTTATCAACAAATAGAGAACGTATGCAAATAATGATCTTGACCACCACGAACCAATATCATACTTCCAATCTAAGACTTCCAATGCTTCAAATCGCCCACCATTACGCATCATAAGAAAAATGGATCCAAAACAGTAGAAAACTTCAACTAGCAGTAGTAATAATGATCAACAGTAGTAAAAATCAAACACTTCCCCTTGAGTGATGCATGTAGATGGTTAAACATTTAACAATAAGCTTCTCCTAAAAACCATATGTTAACCATCTTCTTGATTCTTCAAAATCTGTAGGCTTTATGTAATGATCACTTGTGAAGAAAACCAAATATAACGAACTTGATGAAGAAGTAAAATTTCCCAAACTTGTGTCTTAAATCTTTACTATCCACGGAACTCCATACTTATACAAACCACAAAAAATAAGTAGACCGCAATCCCTTGAAAAGAATCCTCAACTAGTATGAGACACTGAGCACTACAATGTAACTCCTTCAAGTGATAGCCAATGTGTGCATAGAGCATCATAAGAAAAATCACACATTGCTAGATTCAACAAGCTAGATGATAAGAACACAAACCCAAATAATTCCACTTAATCTTCAAATAGGTGATAAACGCCTTCCTTCGTAATCAATTAATCCATAAGAATCAAATACGAGCCTTTTAAATCCTTTAAGAACAAATAACCAAACTCCTTGTGTGTGTGAACAATATCCTGTGTGTGTGTCATCCAAATATCATGCTCGACTTCCCCTTAATTTCAAATCGCCTCGTAATAAACCATGAACAGTACGTTGGGAAGGAGCAGTACTTTCATAAAAATCTGCAGTACTTTCATATAAACTGCAGTACTTTCGTATAAACTGCAGTACCTTGAAGAAAACGCAGCAGTACTTTGAATTATCAGTACTTTCATTAAAGCGCAGTACTTTAAAAAATTCTAATCTTGTAGCAGCAGTACTTTGAAAAATCACGGAGCAGTACTTTGAAAATTTTGCAGTACTTTCGAATTCTAAGCAGTACTTTCGTGTCCAAGCAGTACTTTGCTTGTAGGGGACCAATAACGCACAATAGTACTTTCAAAATACACAGCAGTACTTTCAGCAGTACTTTCACATAAAAGCTTAGATCGAAGATCCCTTTGGTGGAAAGTTAGATGAATATATAGAGAACATCCACCTAAAATTTTGTTTTGATCCAACGGTTAACGAAAAAGATATCATCGTTTCAAAACAGTCCTGCAGAAGCATTACGGGATTTTCTGCAGCAGACTTCGACTGCTTATATCTTTTGATTGAGAGCTCCGATTGACAATCCGTTCGGTGAGATTAAAGATAGATATACCAAGAAGCTCCAGTTCAAATTTCAGCCCGATCCAACGGTTCAATAAAAAGTTATACCCTTTTGAAAACTGTGCTGCAGAAGTATTACGAATTTTTGACAACTTCGAATTTTTCTTCTTTTTCATCATTCTTCGACACATAAAACCTTGTAATTCCTAGATATCACGAGCTCCAGGCTCTGATACCAATTGTGAAGATCGTTGTGAGCTCTTAGACGAGGTCTAATATTATATCTAGGAACACATAATAACGAAAGCGGAATATTCAATAAGAATTAACGTTATAATGAACAAGGTTTTTCATTATCATAAACTAACTAAACAATAATAAAGATCAAAGACTTGATCTTTAACACTAACTAACTAAATCACTAAACCCTAGGCGTTTTCCCTAATCCCTACGCCTAGGTTCCCACACACACACCTTTAGACGTCTACATCTTGTACGTACTTTGAAACTAATGACCCTATGTCTCTTTATATACTAAAGACATCTAGGGTTTACAAGAGGAATCATAATATAATTAGGAAACAATACAATTATGAAACTAAATATTCTTTTAAGCATATCTTCTAGAATCTTCCAAATCCTCCATCTTTTTGTAGTTTCCCTTCTTGTCTCTTTAAGTCCTTCATGTTTCATTCTTCTTGTTTTGTATCATCAAATCTATAATAGACCCAACAAAAGTTGTGTCAAGCTGAGTTTGCTCATAACCATGCTGTTAATCGTAGCACTGGTTTTAGTCCATTTCAGGTGGTTTATTCTGCTCAACCACGTGGTCCTCTGGATTTGATGACTCCTCGTGTTTCTAGTTCTGTTCCCAAGAAAGTGCAGGATTTTGTTGCCGGGCTGCATGATGTTCATAAAGCTGTCCAGGAAAATTTGGTTCGTGCTAATGCCAAGTACAAGCACGATGCGGATCAGAAGAGGAGACATGTTGATTTTGATGAGGGTGACTTTGTGTGGGCTGTTTTGACTAAAGATCGTTTTTCTGTTGGCGAGTATAACAAGTTGTCTGCTAAGAAGATTGGCCCGCTGGAGATTGTTGAAAAGATTAATTCTAATGCTTATCGTCTGAAATTGCCAAAAGTCATATTAGCTGTTCAGATGTTTTTAATGTGAAGCATTTGATTCCTTATCAAGGAGATTCTTCAGATGATGATCTTGCTGTGAATTCGAGGACGACTTTTGTCTACCCAGGGGGGAATGATGGAGGGCCAAGTATTGAAGAACGGGCTGACTTGTTTTTGGAAGCTCGAGATCGTGTGAAGAAAAGTGGTTTAGTAAAATGGCCATAACTTTTAATTTTCGTTGAACTTCTGGATGTTCCAGCTTACTGCCCATTTGTTTTTTAGGCCCGTTTCAGTTTAGGGTTATTATTTAATCATTCTGCTGTAACCCTAGGGAGACAGTTATCAGTTTTAATAAAATTTAAACCATTGGCCGTTGAGTTGCCGTGACTTTACCCTAATAATCGGTATTCAGTAGAATCAACGATTGTTATTATAATTGTTTCTGGTATTCGTAGAATCAACAGATTCAATTACTTATCTTGTTTTCTAGTCTACATCATGCGCTGATTGAATTTGATTTAGTTGAACCATTCCCTTAAAGATTTTATCCATGCAGACCTTTTTTGTCTGCTTTAGAATGCTCACATTAATCGTAACATGGAATACAACCCCATCTTTTTGTTAATTGAATTAAATTTTCTATTGACTTTTAGGAGAGGAAGATGGAGTTGAATCAGGCTCTTGTGAAAATGGATCAGGGTGGCAGCGCTGATGGTATCCTTCAACTAAGTTCAGTTACTTATATATGAACCCGACTAACAGGTTTCTGTCTAAATAAGTAAGTTTTAAGGAAGGCGTAAAATAGTTTGGTTGTGACCCATCAACATCTTTTTTCCTTTCTTTAGAATTCAATGAATATATAATAATAAACATTAAACATATTTTCGGCTTGCCCAGGTTCGTGCTGATCGTATCCAATCCGATCTCGAGGAACTACTGAAGGCTTTAACTGAACGTTGCAAAGAACATGGAATTGATGTCAAGTCAACTGCAGCTATTGAGCCGAAGGGTATCATCTTTCATCTCATGCTATTAGGAATACTTCATTAGTAATAATGTCACTGTATCTGTATAATATTATAATAAAATGATTGATATTGCATTATGGTTCACCTATTTTGTTTGTCAAGGCTGGCAACCTGGAGTTCCAGAGATATCTACAGTGTGGGATGAGTAACCATTCATCAGAGAAGGAGCAATTTCAGCTCATTTCTGTAAAAAGATATTCATGTTGTATGTCAATCCAACCCGCGTTCCACACACAATATCCATTTTGACCATTTTGCTACATCTACCTTATGCTTTCACGTTATTCTCTTCAACAACATTTGCACTTTGCACTAAGCTAGTTGGTAATTTCGTAATGACAGGTTTCTCATTTGATGCTACGGTGCCTGCAAATACTAAATCAACATCTCAGGCAGAAAACTCGTCTACGATGGATGACGTTTCTGAAGATTCATATTCAAATGCTGACAGGAAGTTAGAGAAGCCTTTTGAGACCGAATCAGCATATGCACATAGCGAAGATGAGTCAGTTAAAAGCTCAGCTGGTAGTCCCACAACACAAAATATATTTGAAAGTCCAACCAAGGAGGATTCATTTAACCATTTCGGAAAGTGCTTTGATGCAAACACAGAAAGGTACCAGTCGGATTCAGTTTATGGCCTGATCTTTCATTGTCTAAATACAACAAAACGTGTACCTATACCTTGTTTGGTGGAAATATCTAAACACGCACTAGTCTATTGCTCTTGTTTTCATTTTTTGTTTGTATAAAAGTTTGAGTTCGATCTTCTTCTATTAGGGGTTTGATGACCAAGGATGGGGTACCTTTCACAACAATGATGATGTAGATTCGGTGTGGGGATTCAATAGTGATACGGCTAAGGTGAGTTCAGTTTTTCTTTTTTTCTTTTTTTTTTCTTTATGGGGCAATTAAATTTATATCCTTACTAAAGTTCAATTTTACATCAATGTCCTTCTCACTTTTGTAATTACATCAATATCTTTCCCAAACTTTTGTAATTACATCAATATTCTTCCCAAACTTTTGTAATTACATCAATATCCTTCACAAACTTTTAAATTCTCATAATATCAAAAATCAACATGTTCTTTCATCAATCGATGCCAAAATATATATATGAGCAAATAAATATATATGAACAATATGTTCTTTCATATATATATCCAAACTTTTGTAATTACGTCATCAAGTTCTTTCATCACTTGAGGCCAAAAAATATACATGAAGAATATAATTATGATCGGTCTAAGAGAAAAATACTAGTTTCATAATTTAAAATCAATATAATTATGATTTAATTGATTTTTGGATATATATTAGAATTTAAAAGTTTGAGAAAGATATTGATGTAATTACAAAAGTTTGGGAAGGACATTGATGTAATTACGAAACTGAGAAGGATATTTGTGTAATATTGAACTTTAAGAAGGATATACATGTAATTCTCCCGTTTTTTGCAGTTTTATCATTGCATTCAATGGATGGTATATAAGTTTTATCATTACAACGTAAGATGGAAAAATTGCTACATATGTGCTACTAAATGAAAAGATAAACAAATGCTTTCGAGTGAAAATTTATACAGTGCATTTTAACGTACCACTCTAGAGTGGACCTATAACAAATCCTAAACTGGTTTTGTTTCAGTTGCGAACCATTTTGGTATGCATGTCATAATTTGAAAAATATAAACCTAGAACAAAGCTGTTAGGAGTTCAAAAGAAAATAGGAACCCTATCTCTATTATGAATGTTACCTATGCCCTTGGAAATAACTTCATTTTATACAGGATGCCGAACATGAGAAGCATGGAGAGAGTTATTTCTTTGACTCCAATAGCTTCACTGCATGTCCAAGGAAAAGTGATTCCCCGCAAGGCAATAATAGTTTCTTTCAGAAAAAGAGTCCATTTGGGTTTGATGATTCGGTTCCTGGCTCACCAGCTTCTCGAGCTGGCACCTCACCACAATACAGTGGGGGAGGAGCAGAGAATTCTTTCTTTGATAATTTCTGGAGATACGACTCTTTCAGTGTCACTGACCGAGGTTCTCCCAAACTAGAAACCTTCCCGAGATTTGATTTTGTGAGCAGCTCCACACAGGATAATAACTTCTCAAGATTTGACTCAATGAGCAGCACGGCACACGACTGTAGTTTCGCAAGGTTTGATTCAACGAGTAGCAATGCTGGTTTTGACCATGGTCATACTTACTCATTTGATGACTTCCCTTTGGGTCAAGCGGACCGTTTAAGGTGTTGTCAGAAAGTCAAACTGGGAAAAATGAAATTGGTAAATGGGCATTTTAGTTTGGAGTTTGGCGGTGTTAATTTTTTCTTCTACCGGCTTGATAGTTTCTGTTTGTATCACTTGCTTGTCTTTGATTCCATTGCATGAGAACTTTATGATATTTCTTTGGTATTTTTTGACTAGAAATTCTAATATTGGATTGCGATTACTATAAATATCTGTTTTTGATTGTTAGATGCTTATTGTAAAAATAATGCTCGCTAAAGTTTAAACATTTTTATGCTAGAATTACACGTAGTCAAATTTGATATTCATTGTGTGTTCTACTAACTATGGATTGGTTTGTCTTGGAATATTATCATGAGAAAGTGTTTTGTGCGTCGTTGGACTTGTACGAACAGGGTTGATAGCATTACACACAAAATGCGTGCTCGCACACCTGCACACGCACATCTCAAGTGCTTCCAATGTGGTTTTCACCTTTCCTCCTGGTGAACCAATTTTTACTTATGTAGACCTGTAATATAGATTAATGCCTTTTTGTGATGAAAGTGTAAAAGAAATGGACGACTTACAGGTTTTCCAATGGGTTAAGAAGCAGAGGACATGAATGCAATCAAGTCTCCATGTGTTTTGACTTTTGATATCTAAAAGTCAACTTAATATCCACAACTTAATCATCAATTTAACGTTGACCTTAATAGTCTTTAATCTTTTTAGAAATAACCCACATTTGTCTACGACTCTACGTATACAACTTAGTTTTATCTTGAAAATTATTGCACTGATATGTATAGCCAACCTCTTAATAGAAAGTCTATTGGTACATGATTATTCTACTTCCAGAAACATAGCCAAAGTGGTGGTGCATTAGTTCCTTAACTGTCATATGTTGTAATGCTTTAGACGTATCATTGCTTTAAACATAGCCAAAGGTGAAGACCAATGATAAGGGTAAGGCAATCTTGGAATAGAACTAGTGGTTAATACTCTCACATAAATGGTAAAAGATGTAATTTTGGGAATGGGTTGAAATCTGACCCGTACGTAAATGGGTCGAAATGCATGTAGCATGTCCAGGCAGCTACCTCAAGGAACGGATCTTGAGCTATTAGTGCAACGAAGAATAGATGCAGAAGGCAAGTATCAAAGCATAACGTTTTCAACAATTAAAACAAATGTCAAGTTTGTATAACAAATTTAGCTGGCATTGGCAAGAGCACACTTTCCAAAGATGTGCATGTTTTAACATTATAGTATTATACCAGTCACCTAATTGCTACGATATTAGTAATTTCAAAAGACATGACCTACGGCAAAGGTTTATTATCTTACAGTACAAATCGCAACACTACATCAATTCTTAATACATCATAAAATCCAAAAAAACTACAAACAGGCTGTAGAGTAAATGATTTCTAGTCATGCATTTCATCAAACACTTGGTGGGTGTCTCTTTATCTAAATAAAAGACATGAATTTATCAAAGATTATGTGGCTAATAAATGGACCCAAAAAAAATCACAAAATCTACATGGACATATAAATGATTATAATAAAGGTTCTCTTTTTTTAAGGGACTACCATGTCCATTTGATTCTTCCATCCTCCTTAAACCGGCACCGGACCCCACCATACTCACGTCTGCTTCTTGATCTAAATCTTCATCACAAACAAGTCTTGCACCACACTCCTTCACTTCAATTCCTTCATTCTCTTTAAAACAAAATGTTACAAACTTCTTTGCTTCCTCCCATCCCCGTATTTCACTTGTCGTATAATGCAACCATATCATATCTGACTCATCGATTTTTATTGGCTTATCCCTAAAATATTCCCAATAGTAGTTTGGATAGCATCTTCCCAAATAAGCTCCATCAAAGTTCTCTACAGAGTATCCAAAAGGTGTGGAAGGTTTTTTTCTCTTAAACACAACACAAATTCCATATCCCCTTAACTTACTGAAGCTCCAATCTAATGGCAATTCGACCTTTACTTGATTTCCCATACTTTTATTTGTAAACCTATTTGGAATGCTATTTCCATGACAATATATATTTATATTCTTAATGGAACTTCCAGGCAAACGGAACAATCCACATCTGTTATGCGCATAACGAAGGAAAGAAGAAAATCGGTTTGTAGAGCCTTGGGAAGTTACAGATGAGTCGCGACACTCAGTCTTCGATATCGACACCTGGCTATCAATGGCAAGATTCTCAAACAATTTTGGACAATTGTTGAGATAAGTGGACTTTCTGCTCATGATTGGGTTTGATCCCATAATTGAACATAAGGAGGTGTAACCATGTGCTTTAACGGTTTCTAGGCTATGTGGAAGTTCGGGCAACACTTCCAGCTTCTTGCAACCATTAACATAAAGCCATCGAAGATTAGAAAGTTGACTCAAACTTCCAGGCAAGCTAGTAAAATTGTTCCCTTTTAAGTTTAGATAATTTAAACATGATAAGCCTCCAATGCTCTCAGGCACTTGTACTAAATTGCAGTAGCTGAAATTCAGGGACTTCAACATATGTAAACCTGCCAATGAAACTGATCTTTGGGGATGTTGGTGGTTCCATATGACCAGAGATTTAAGTCCAGCATCTAGACCAAAAGGCTTCAGGCTGCCATTTAAGCATCCCGAGCGATTCAAAACCTGAAGAGAATCCGTTTCAACTTTGCTAGGAAAGCTCGCAGCCCGTCTGCAGTCTCTCATATTTAAGACAACAAGCCTCTTGAGCATTCCAATTGATGGATGAACTGTAACCAAATTCACACAACCTTCAAGATCTAGTTCTTCTAGACTTGTAATCTCTGAGAAGTCAGGGGTGGTTGTTAGGTTACAACAGTGCCTTAGCTTCATTATTTTTAACCTTCGTAAACACTGATATCAATAGAAAATAGATTAGTTCTTATATCTCTAAGTGTCGAACATGAACACATGTATGAACAAGTAAATACCTTTGGTGTTGTCCAAAGTTGCTTTATGTTGCTGTAAGAGAGGTCGATGACAACAATGTTTTCTGGATAAAAATCTGAAGGTAAGAGCTTGAAGGGACATCCATGCCAATAGAGCAATCTTAACTTATTGGATAAACAGTCCAACCTTCCAGAAAAGTTCACCGCATCGTCCATTGGTAGTTTAAAAATACGCAAGTTTTTCATTCGCGCAAATGCTTTACCATCTATATCAAACCTCGGATTAGATTTCTTTTGCTGAATGTCAAGAATTTCAACTTTTTCTGTTGCCTGCATACAAGAAATAGGATTACTAGATTGTATTATGAAGCATATGGAAATGAGTTGCATATGCAGTAAAAATCAATTCTTACTTGGTTTTCACTCAAGATATTGTAGATCTCTGATGGATTAACCCACAATCTGCTTCGGTTCCCAGGCGTGCTAGATTCTTCAGATACAATTTCCCTTGCCATTGCTTGAATCAAGTCATGCATTCGAAGTGAATTACTGGTCGAGATCGTGATTAATGACTTATCTACTAGAACTTGTATATTTGTATCTGCAAAAAAGTTACAAGAATCTAGTATGCTTGCTGCAAAATCACTATTTACTCCAATGAATGAACATGCAATATCAAGTAAGATATTTTGCTGTTGGAGGTTTAGCCCATCGTAACTTAAACGAAGCACTTGTTGTATCTCTTTATTAGGATGTACTTTGAGCTGATCCAACTCACTAACCCACTGACCCACTGTTTTTCCATATAAAAAACGACCCAAAACTTTGAGGGCCAGAGGGTGACCTTGCACATATTTCACAACTTCCTCAGCAACTTCTTTGAAGCCTGTAGAAGAATCTTTTGTCTTAAAGGCATATGAACCGAAGAGCTGAAGAGATTGATCCTCATCTAAAAATTTCATGTCATGGATTTCATCCACTCCATGAGATCTTAGCAACTGTTTGTCTTTACCTGTGAATATAATCAAACTTCCTAGGCAAAACCAACTTGCTGAACCTGCTAGTGAATCTAACTGCTCATGATCATCCACATCATCCAAAACAAGCAGGATCGGCCTTGATGACATCATCTTCTTTATTACCATAATTCCTTCACCGACACTTGATATCTTCAAATCTTCTATTTTCATGATCTTTCCAATCATATGCAGTTGGACTTGAATCAGGCCTTGTCGTTTTGTGACTTCTTTAACATCTTCACAAAAGCAACTTCCTTCAAAGTGGACATACATTAAGTTATAAATAGCCAGGGCCGGATTTGAGCAAGTGCAGGGTGCTCGACGGCACAGGGCCTCCATTTTTCGAAGGGCCCCAAAATTTGAAGCATGGAGAGTGATTAAATCAAATTTTAGCATAATACTGATGATAAAGCATTATAAAGCGTAGGAGAATAGCTAATTCCATTCATATATAAGTTTATATATTTTAGTTTCTGATATTATTGTTTTTAAAAGATGAAAACAGTGCCAGTTTCAGAAAGCCGAGGAAGAAGATGATAACTTTTGGCAAGTTATAGTTTGCACCCCCAAAATCTACCATTTTAACACTTTCGTCCAAATTTCTCAAGAAGTATTGAAAACTTATAAACATTGACAATTTTGGCCCTTGTTTATTACAAATGATTCAATATTACACTTTTGAATTTTGATACGATAGAGTGCTTCGATATTTTTTTATAAAATTTTATAGGTTAATCGAGAGTTTGCAACATTTGTTACTATTTTATATGCATGTAGTACATTTTGTCAACTTTATGAGCTTCTTTTCTATACACTACACTGGTAACTTTTTTTTTTTTTTTTTTTTTTTTTTTTTTTTTTTTTTTTTAATCATGAAACGATGGCATCAAAATACACGTACGACGTTGTCCACGGTCTACTTTGTGATTATTGCACAGGGCCTCTTAAGTTCACGAGACGGCCCTGTAAATAGCTTTGGCACTTCCTTCAAAGTGGACATACATTAAGTTATAAATAGCTTTGGCAAGGGTCGTCTTTCCTATCCCAGTTATACCGCATATTCCAATCATGTTAACCTTATCTGACCCAATGAAGCGTGACAAGTCTAATTTGTCGAAATGGATATCTATGCCAACAAGGTTCTCACCAACATGTAAGGGTCCGTCACATAATGTCTTGAGTATGTCTTTGGAGATGCAATCGATGAATTTGTACTCATACCTGTTAACCAAAAAAATAAAAAAAAACAATGTTAATCTTTAGTAATAAAGATGTTTGTGAGTAAACAACCAACATAAAAAAAATCGCAGGAAACAAGAAATTTACCCATTTGTCATGTCCTGGAGATCCCATCCAGATAAGTCAGCCGCCTTGGATAAAGCTTTCTTCCATTCATCCACCTTTGTACTATTTGAAACTTGATGTTTGGCAAACACTTCCGCGTAGCTCCCTGTGTGTTTCCTCACGACGTGAGGTGTAACATCATAAAAGATTATTTGAACCTCGTGTTTAGGCTTTCCCATTTGCTTGCACTCGAGTATTTTGACAAGTTCCCTCAGACACCATGATGAAGAAGCATAGTCTTTGGAGAAGATAACTATCAGAAACCTTGATTCTTCAATGGCTTTGTAGAGATGGGGAGATATCTCTTCTCCTTTTGGCAATTCGTTATCGTCTCTAAAGGCATGGATTCCTTTTTGCTTGAAATCATTGAACAAATGATCCATGAAGTTTTTGCGGATATCTTCACCTCTAAAACTTACAAAGACATCATATTTCCACCGATGAGGAATGGACGTAGTAGCCATTATCAATAATGAGACCGAGCTGCGTTCACAAGTAAAGAAATTCAGAAAGAGTAGGCATTATGAATATCAAGTTGAACTACAAATGGCATTTTATCAACAATTCGTTTCACTAAAATGTGACTCTGTTTCATATTTTGACGTTTTATCCGAACACAGTGATACTCAATTCTATTTTCACTTCTAATGCTTTATTTATAGTTGGTATACAAACATAGAACAACAAGTTATAATTAGATGAACAAATACAAAATGACAAAATAGATAAAAAGTAAAATATCAAATTAGATAAAATTGAATCGATACTTGTATTGAAATGTTATAAAATGAGACAATATTAAAACTTAAAAGTAATAATTAGCGTAAAAGAAGAAAGCTTACAGTTAACGAGTGGATGAAAGTCTTTGAGAGTGAATGACTGCAATCAAAATGGAAGATGCAATGAAGTGTTACAAAGAGTAAAGGCAACTCGGGTTGACTCCAAAGTTAGTTTATTTGCATTTCTGGCCCTTCAGTTTTAGACAATATGCAATCTATTGGATTAAGTTACACATGTCAAATTTCAAAAACAATGCAACACAGGTAAATATGATATACGAGATTTTTATTTTTTTACTTTTATTTTGGTGCATAACAAGGGATAAATCTTTATCAACCATTTACTTTGATTTAATGGTGTGTATTAACATAAAATTTAATATGTCAACTTAATTTCATGTTTTTTTCTTATCTTTCTTATTTATTCACCTTTTTTTAATTCATTTTTTTTAATTCTTTTTTTCATCTTTTTTTTTTCTCTTTCATACGTTTTCGTCTGTTTTCATACGTTTTCGACTGTTTTGAGACATTTTTATATGTTTTCGTCCATTCTCATACATTTTCATCCATTTTCTTACGTTTTCGTCCATTTTCTTACATTTTCGTCCATTTTCTTACATTTTCGTCCATTTTTCATACGTTTTCATTCGTTTTCAGACGTGTTTTTATGCTTTCATACGTTTTCGTCCATTTTCATACGTATTCGTCCGTTTTCTTACACGATTTCGTCCATTTTCATACGTATTCGTCCGTTTTCTTACATTTTCGTTCATTTTCTTACGTTTTTGTTCGTTTTCACACATTGCTGAATATAACAAGTGATATTCTTAATATCACAAGTGATATTCTGTGATATTCAGCAAATCACTTGTGATATTTAGAAAATCACTTGTGAAAACGGATGAAACGTATGAAAACAGACGAAAACGTATGAGAACGGACAAAAACGTAAGAAAACGGGCGAATATGTATGAAAATGGACGAAAACGTATGAAAGCGTAAAAACACGTATGAAAACGGATGAAAAAGTATGAAAATGGACGAAAGCGTATGAAAAATGGACGAAAACGTAAGAAAACGGACGAAAACGTATGAAAACGGGCGAAAACGTATGAAAACTGGCGAAAACGGACGAAAACATATGAAAATGTATGAAAACAGACGAAAGCGTATGAAAACGAAAAAAAAAAAACATGAATTAAAAAAAATGATCAAATAAGAAAGACAAAAAAGACAAGAAAAAAAACATAGACTTAGGTTAGACATATTAAATTTTAAGTTAATCCTCCCCATCAAACTAGATGAATGATAAAGATTTATCACTTAATAAGCACTAAAATAAGAATAAGCAAAATAACTCACATCTATCATATATATCTTTTTGTTCTTCTCCTTAGTTAGGTAGTTTCAAACTTTCAACTATATTTGGTGGAAAATAGCACCTGATAACATTGTAGCATCCTCATAAAACACATATCAAATTGAATAATTCAAGGGTCATGCTTTTCTATAGATATCTTCACCGAAAATAATACTTCTTTTTCAAGGACCAAACTTTTTTAAGCGACAAAAAATAATTTATTTATCATTATTAAAACTTTAACTCAAATTCTACAAATATGTAAATGTCGGTTTGGTTAAATTGTACTAGTTCAATTATATTTTATATTGTTGACAGAGCAGTAAAAGAAGATGGCATGGCATCAACTCTAAACCATTCGATCAATTGAGAAATGAATCACGACCTTTAAAAGTAAATTTCATCCTTATCTTATTTCTTTACCTAAATATTTGAAATGCATTAAGCACGTTTTCTTCATTTAAATATTTGAATAAGTTTGAAAAGAATACAGTATGCCAAAATTGGTAGATATGAACTTTCATTTCAAATATGTTATCAGAATACTCATAATTATTAATTAATATCGTAATTAATGCATTTTTTAATTTGATCATATCGTAATTAATACTCAAGTCACGATTATTTAGCATTTGTTTGGTGACTGCCTCACCATAGTGAGGTGAAAAAAAGTGGGTCTTATTTTCAAAAAGTAAATATTTTTTATTTGTTTTGTGAGTGTGTGTAGGATATTTACTTGGGTATATTTATATAAAATGGATATTTTAAAGAAAGGTGAGGGGAAGTTGATCAAAACGAGTGAGGTGAGAGAGAGTGACAGAAAGTGAGAGGAGAGAGAAAGCTGAGGTGACGCTGATGTGGTGGTGACCTCCCTTTAGCCTTAGGTATGAATGAATGGAATCAAAATGTATGATGAAATGAAGTTACAAAGAGTAAAGGTAATTGAGTTGACTCAAAAGTCATTTTATTTGCATTTCTGTTCCCTCGGTTTTAGATAATATGAAATCTATTGGATTAAGCTACAATGTCAAATTTCAACTATATTTTGTGGAAACTACCACCTGATAACATTTCAAGGACCATACTTTTTAAGCGACAAACAACTCTTACAAATATGTGAATGTCGGTGTGGTAAAATTGTACTAAACCAATTCATAATGGTAAAGACGTTGAAATAAAGCAAAACCTCTTGTTATAGAGTTGAGTTATTTTGGATCCACTTATTTCTCTACATTTTGAAGGAGTCATCTCAACCATCAAAACATTGGATCCCAACCATTCAAAACATTTGATCCAAGAGATCAAACATTAACTTTCACCCCTTCCACCACATCCTTTTTAATTAAAACTCATTTTCACTTCTTTTAAAAAAAATTATATATCTCAAAAATCGTAAACCTACAAAAACTACACTATCATGATGAGCATTTAATTATTTTTGTTCTTAAATTATGAAAGGCAATTGATTATAATTATACAGATAACAAACTAGCAAGACTAGATTAGAACCCGTGTTCAACGTAGATAGTCAAAGTTTATAATTAAATTGAAAGGAAATTTGTATTTCTATGACCCAAGATTTCGTAAATTCAAAATTTTAAGGAATAGGTTTAGCAATATGCCAAAAATGTGTATCATGTTAGAAATAAATGACATCTTAGGTCATAGGAACGCAAATTTTCCAAATTAAATGTGCAATTCCAAACAATTTTTACATTTAGTTTTTAAAATATTAGAACTAAAGAATAAATGTGCATATAAAAGAAGAGAATTAGTTTGTAAACATGCAATAAAAGCTCCAAACATTCATTTATTTTGTTTTAAGTGATACAAAGAGAAGAAAAAAAAGACTAATCTTACTTAAAAGGACAAAGTTTCGTTATCACAAAAAGATACTCTTTACTTCCTTAGACTATCACGCCAAGAACATGACGGCCCTCCACCTTGGCGAGTGCAGTCCACTTATTTGTGTTGGTTGGGTGGTTGAGACCACCTAACGATTTTATTTTATTTTTTGAGTGCGTATTGAGTATATTATAAGGTATTTTTTATAAAATAAGATATTTTTATGTGATTGGTTAGAGATGTGATGTATTAAAAAGGTGATGTAGCGTTGTGGGTGCAGGTGATGGTCGGGTGACCATTATTACACCAGCCTTAGAACACATAAGACACACCTTACTCACTTTGATATAAAGAAGCCTATAATATTAAATTTGAAAAACTAGCAAATTTGGGAAAGGAATAAATTGGGTTATCAAATCAGAATTTTCGGTTTTTAAGTTTTATTTCTAGGCTAGGAGTACAACATAACATTAGCCAGATGACCACAACAATAGTTCGGACCACACAAATCTAAAACTACAACGATTCTAATTTCAGTGATCCTAGAAATTACAAATATGATAATCCAAAGATTAAAAGACCAAAACCAAACAAACATACTCATAACCACTTAAGGGAAATCACTCTTTTACCCAACTACTACTGAATAAATAGTTTTACTAATAAGTTGTTTAGTACGTTATGAGTCATTAGATCAAATAATACGTTTCGTGTTTAGAAATGAAGTATAGTTGGCATACTGACATAGAACAATGAGTTATAAGATGAGCAAACAATAAGAAAATCAATTTGAGATAGAATGACTTACAATTTAACGATGGATATATGGAATTCTTTGGAGATTTGGTACGTGAATGAATACAATAAAAATTAAAGATCAGGTCAAGTTAAAAAGAGTAAAGGCAAGTGGGTTGACTCCATGTCAACTTAGATTCACTTCCAGTCCCTCGGTTTCTCATAAGTTGGCAAAGTTGTATGTAACTAGTATTTATTTTCCTACTTCTTTCTTGTGGTGCTTCCAGGTGTTGTTGAGGATATTTCCTCATATTATGATCGCTAACAAGGGAAAGAAACCGCGTTACATTCTTAGATACTTATGTCTTTGTAATTACTCGGTTGCCTCTTTTAACATGAGTCTTGTCATATTTGTTTTTTATAACTTTATCTTCTAGAAAGTATTAGGCTTTTTATAACACAATGAAAGAAATATAAAAACAAATATTTTGTTAATTAATCATTTGGAAATGAATTTTGGTTACTTTATTTGAAATAGATCTTTGATCGACCAATATGAACTAATAAAATCAACTTTTTTTGTCGCATTATCCGAAAGGATTAATGTGTCTATTTATATAAATCTATAAACTGTGGATTACAGATTTGATTATCGACGTGGAAGTCCTGTCCAACGAGAACAACCTAAACATGGAAGTTCATTCCAACAAGAACAACCTAAACATAGAAGTCGTCCAACGAGAACACCATGGAAACCGAGGTCATTGACCGAGGCAAATGCTGTGAAAATAAATTTAACAATTATTAGTTAGTGTCTTTCTTTGTTTGCGAATTATTTTTTATTTTCTGAAAAAGGAAATCATGAAGAATGGTTATAGAGAGCTGATTAAATTTGATGGTTAAATAGTTCATTTTAAATAGATAAACTATATAAACCAAATCATGGTTAAATTTGATTTATAAACCACCTCTGACCAGCTTCGTAGTTCATCCTATGGCTCTGGTTCAACTCAGAGATAAACTATATAAACCAAATTTGATTTTGAAATAAATTTAGTTTATATAGTTTTCGTAAAAGGAAAACAGGAAGAATGGTTAATTTTAACATGCTAAATTTGATGTTACTTGGGATTGACTTGAAAAAGAAGGTAAATAGCGGACTTGCTCGTGTAGTAAAGGTGGACTATGAACGGTTGACTGATCAAGAGAAACAGGAATACGCAGGCGAGGCAGTGGCGGGGAAAAAGAAGGCACCCTATCACGTAATATGTGATGTAAACTATTTTGTTAAATTTTTGCATGAGATACCACAGATTAATAAAGAAAAGTTAGGGGACAGCCCGTTTGCACATCTTCTGAATCTTAAGAATAAAAATCTGCAACTGCATCAAGTAGGCGTGACTCTATCACTATGTCTGAAGATGATAGTGGACATGGATCCTATTTACAAGTGTTGTCTAAGGGGACGGAGAAGGAAGTCATGGAGGTACTTCTCGGCACTAATGGGGATAGTAGACATGGACCCTGTTTCAGATAACCAGAATAAATATGAGAGCATAGAAGAGAAATTTTGTGTCCGTTCCAAAAAAAATAAGTGGGAAGATATTTGCCTGACTAAGGTCAAAGATGTACTCAAAGATGTAAATGAGGACGAAAATCACATTAAGAGAGCATTTGCGCTTATAGCAATGCACTATATTGTTTGCCCCCAAAGCGTACTACTCTTGGAAAACACATACTTCGTTATTTGAATGATGTAAATGCTCTCAAGAGACAACGTTGGGCATCTTTGGCTATATCAACTCTCTTAAAAAGTAGATATGATGGGAAAAGGGAAGACGAAGATTATAGGGGGATGCGTCTTTTTCTTGCAGGTTAGTTTGATTAATTTTATATGGTAGAGTTCAAATATAGGCAGCAGTTTATAATTTGTTCATTGTTTATGCAGTTGTACCTCATGTGGAAGCAAGATGAGTGGTTGGAACTGTTGAAGATTGATGAAGAACAGATAAAAAAGTTCATATTGAAATGAGAGGTTAGTGAACCCAGCTCTGCTTAGTAACATCTAAAAGAATATTCTTCTTTTAACCGAATTCCCCCTATTTACAACAAGATTATGGTCATCAGAGTGCTTTAAAGGGATTTTCACAACCCTTGGTTAATAAAATTGGGAGAGGCATGCCTGAAGTCCGTAAGATTATTGAGGATTAAAAAACCCAATAAACCTAAAATATCTAATGGACATTGATGAAACTTTGGCAAAAGTTATGAGTGAAGTTGCTGCTCTGGAAAGTCAGGAAGATGTCACAAAACTGTCTTCCTGACTTTCCAGAGCAGCAACTCTATCTTCTAGTAAAATTTGCTCAGATTCATCTGGTAAAAGTTGATCATATCATGTGCTCGATCTCGAAAAGATCCAGGGTTACTTTTGTCGGACTTATCTTCCTGATTTTCAAGAAGCAGAAGCTTCACTCATAACTTTTGCCTAAGTCTCATCAATGTCCATTAGATATTTCAGGTTTATTGGTTTTTTTTATCCTCAATAATCTTACGGACTTCCTGCATGTCTCACAATTTTATTCACCAAGGGCTGTGAAAATCCCTTTGAAACACTCTAACGACCATAGTCTTGCTGTAAATAGGGGAAAAGCAGTTATAAGAAGATTTTTTTTTAAATGTTACTAAGCAGAGCTGGGTTTACTAACCTCCCATTTCAATTTGAACTTTTTTATTTGTTCTTCATCAATCTTCATCAGTTCCAACCCCTCATCTTGCTTCCACATGAGGTACAACTGCATAAACATAAAACAAATTATATACCGCCGCCTATATTTGAACTCTACTATATAAAATTAATCAAACTAACCTACAAGAAAAAGACACACCCCCTATAATCTTCGTCTTCTATTTCCCATCATATCTACCTTTTAAGAGAGTTTGTATAGCCAAAGATGTACAACGTTGTCTCTTGAGATCATTTACATCATTCACATAACGAAACATGTACTTTCCAAGAGTAGTACGCTTTGAAGGGCAAACAATATAGTGCATTGCTATAAGCGCAAATGCTATCTTAATGTGATTTTTGTCCTCGTTTACATCTTTGAGTACATCTTCGGCCTTAGTTAGGCAAATATCTTCCCATTTATTTTTTTTGGAATGGACACAAAATTTCTTTTATGCTCTCATCTATACTCTGGTTATCTGAAATAGGGTCCATGTCCACTATCCCCATTTAGTGCCGAGAAGTGTTCCTTTGTAACCTCCATGACTTCTTTCTCCGTCCCCTTAGACAACAATTGTAAATAGGGTCCATGTACACTATCATCTTCAAGACATAATGATAGAGTCACACCTACTTGATCCAGTTGCAGTCAGAAAATGTGCAAAAGGGTTGTCCCATAATTTTTCTTTATTAATTTGTGGTATCTCATCCAAAAATGTAATAAAATAGTTTACATCACATATTACGCGATAGGGTGCCTTCTTTTTCCCCACCACTGCCTCGCATGTGTATTCCTATTTCTCTCGACCAGTCAACCATTCATAGTCCACCTTTACTACACGAGCAAGTCCGCTATTTCCTATTCTTTTTCAAGTCAATCCCAAGTAACATCAAATTTTGCATGTTAAAATTAACCATTCTTCGTGTTTTCCTTTTATAGAAACTATATAAACCAAATTTATTTCAAATAAATTTGGATAAATTTGGTTTATATAGTTTCTCTCTGAGTTGAACCAGCCATAGGATAAACTACGAAGCTGGTCAGAGGTGGTTTATTAATCAAATTTAACCATTATTTGGTTTATATTGTTTATCTACTCAGTTTAAAATTAACCATTCTTCCTTATTTCCTTTTAACGCATGCATGGTTATAGATAAGCTGATATAGAGAGCTAATTAAATTTGAAGAGTGATACGGTTTTCAGTACTTAAATTGAAACTGAATCTACCAAAACCGCAGAACGTGTCGAACCGATCTCTGAGTTGAACCAGCGAGAGGACGAATTACGAAGCTGGTTTAGAGGTGGTTTATAAATCAAATTTAACCATGATTTGGTTTATATAGTTTATCTATTTAAAAGGAACTATTTAACCATCAAATTTAATCAGCTCAAATTTAATCAGCTTTCTATAACCATTCTTTCTGATTTCCTTTTACGGAAAATAAAAAATAATTCACAAACAAAGAAAGACACTCACTGAAAATTGTTAACTTTTTTACACATCGCTTTCCTCGGTCGATAACCTCGATTTCCATGGTGTTCTTGTTGGAATGGACTTCCATGTTTAGGTTGTTCTCGTTGGAATGGTCTTCCATGTTTAGGTTGTTCTCGTTAGACAGGACTTACACGTCGATAAACAAATCTGTAATCCACAGTTTATAGATTTATAACCAAAAATAGACACATTAATCCTTTAGGATAATGTAGCACAAAAAAGTTGATTTTATTGGTTAATTGCATTTTTGGTCCCTGTGGTATGGCCAAATTGCAGATTTGGTCCTTAAAACTTTGAAAGTGCAATGAACGTCCCCATTTTGAAGTTACCGTTGCATGTTTGGTCCTCTAAGCCCAGACGACGTTGAAGTTTTAGGGACCAAATCTTCAATTTGGCTATACCAAAATGACAAAATCTGAAATTTGGTTATACCACGGGGACCAAAATTGCAACAGAAACTTCAAAATGAGGATGTCCAGTGCATTTTTAAAGTTTTAGGGACCAAATATGCAATTTAGCCATACCATAAGGACCAAAAATGCAATTAACTCTTTAAATAATGGAAGGTAATTCATCATATAATGTGGGAAGTAGACACTAGTATTTAATGGGAGACTATTAGTTGTGTTTTTTCTTACCAAAAATGCAACATAAACTTCAAAATGAGGACGTCTAGTGCACTTTCAAAATTTTAGGAACCAAATTTGCAATTTAGCCATACCATAGGGACCAAAAATGCAATTAACTCTTCAAATAATGAAGGTAATTCATCATATAATGTGCGAAGTAGACACTAGTATTTAAAAATGGGCCACTATTATTTGTGTTTTTTCTTACCGTCTGCAATTATCTCATAGGTTAGGAACTGGAACATGCCCATCAATCAAGATACTTCTTGAGACCCTTCGTGAAGTACAATTTGATGGTCACCGGATAATATTAAGCTCACCGTAAGATACATCAGAGAAGACGTAAACTCTTGGGTGTTTGTATTATACGACTAGCACAAAAACCGTATACCACTCAAATTCCACCCCAAAAATATGTGGTTCGCCCCTAGATATTTAGGAATAAAAGCATTCGTCCTTAATGCTTAGTGAGTGTACCAGTAGTATAATAGATTATAGAACTTGTTCTGTGATACATTTCGAGATCGCTAGTGAGACTACATTCGTGTAGTTAGGATTAACTAAATGATAAGAGACATTAGGATAACCCTTGTTCTAAACCTATAATTTAATTACGTCATCCACATCGGTTATGTAATTTTCCCCACACCCTTGCGATGTACTCATATTTAGTACACGATACCTCTAGTTAACCCCTCAGAGCCTATCTTTTCGCGGTTCTCGTGATTTTTCGGTTTTCGGAATATCAATGAAGAGCATTGTTTACAATCCACCCCCAAATGTTACACCCAAATCGCCTTAGCCCACCTTGTATGCACTCACTTTAGTGCATTATTGTAATCATTGTTTAAACCCTTAGTTCAATTATCTAATTTCTTGCATGGTTGCCAATTCGAGTCATATCCTTTGTATACAACATTGGGACGATTGGGACTCATGGGTTGTAGGACCTTAGATATATCAACCTTATCACTTTACCAAGCAAACCCAACACAACAAGAACACGTTAAATAAGAAAGATTAAGAATAGAAAGATGGTGACTTGATGTAGATCGTGTATGTATTTAGAGAGGTAGAGAGAAGAAAGATGAAAACAATAAGATGTTATATTGCTTCAAAGGAAAAACACACACACACACACACTCAAGCACACCCCTCAAATGACATACTTGAGGGGTATTTATAGTAA
Organism: Chrysanthemum seticuspe; assembly: GCA_019973895.1. NCBI lineage: Eukaryota > Viridiplantae > Streptophyta > Magnoliopsida > Asterales > Asteraceae > Chrysanthemum > Chrysanthemum seticuspe. The sequence continues at coordinate 17,258,872 of BPTQ01000002.1, forward strand.
GAGATATGATGCCCTAAGGCTTGGCCATGGGCCTTGAGATGGACTTGGATTGGGCTTGGGTTTCACGAACTAGGCAAGGCTAGCTTAACATAACTTATGCCCAATTAGCTTAGCCCAATCCACGAGCCCGTTAACTATTCTATCACGATATCTAACACACATTACAAAGTTTCTAATCGTGAATGACCATCACTTCTAATAAAAATAATCAAGGCTAACAATCTCCCCCTAAGGGGTGGTCATTCAAAAGATGCTCCACTTGAATAGGTCTTTAATCTTTTTGAGCTTGAACTTTGTGAGTAGATATAGAATAGTCTTAATTCTTTGTTCCTTCATGCTTTATGATCAGTTAATGTGGTTGTCTGCCATTGTCAACTTCGTTGGTTAGGTGTCTCCACGCCTTTCTCCAACATGCTCACACTTCTATTTGTCTTTTGGTTACCAATGATGTAGTTCTCGAGTCTTTAAACTTTGTAGATTCTTTGACATGATGAAGAATCATCTTAAACTTTTGTTGCCTTTGATTTTGATGAGAACTTTTCATGTTTTGTTGGTATGAGCATGTGGCGAGTCTGCACGATCCATCCGCTCCGGAGCTTCCATAAGAAGAAAACATAAAACAGGTTAGTAATAAGCGGATTCTGGCACTTACAAGTTTGAATTTCGAGGGTGTTAACAGCATAGTGTGAAAACACGTTTCTAATTCTCACAAAGGCCGTTCCTGAACTGGAGTCCCACAAGTGAGATAATGCGATATACCGAAGTACATCTACAGTTCAGATGAGTCGCTGAGGTACACCGAAGCATCACCCCACGACTGTAGACCGTTTGAGACACACTAAGCATAATCCACGAAGAATTACCGAAGTGACCTGCTGTCAGGGCTGCTTGATGTTGACCCTGGCAGGAGTTTCCATTCAATCACTGAAGATCACAGATGTAAAACTTCTCATAAATGTTCTGGCAGATTGCTAAGATCTGCGTAGGACTCTATAATATATCACTTTTGTCCTTATTGATGAACAACAAGCGATGTCATGTCATGTGTTCCTATGAGATCTTTTGATGAATCTCGTGGCTCTAGACTCGATTAGTGCATTTTGGTTTTCCTGAGCGGAGACTAGGGAGAGGGTCTCCTTCTTCAATACCAACGATCTCTAAGAGAAAGTCAATAGATTATGTAGGGTTCCCAGTGAGAATGAAACAAATCCCTTTTGAGAGGAATTGAGTGGCTAGAAGGTTTAGTGCAGTGCGTCACTGGGTCCATGACGTCTTTGTCTTCAATACCAGTGTCATCTAGTGACAACCAGTAGCATATGTATTGAACCCGGTTTCTGCCCTAAGGTTGAATATGGAGGGCTATTTCTTTTCACCCTTTCTTTTGCATTTCTTTTTAATTCTTCAACCCCTTCTTTCTCCTTTCTCACATTACTCCTTTTTTCAATCATACCTAAGGACTTCTAGTTCTAACTATTGGTGGTGTCCTTGGGTAGATCCCTCCGGCTCTGGCGGATCATAGGACGGATTTCCTATCCTTAGTCACCTTATAACTCCATGACTGTCCTATTGTTGCCATAAAACCATTTTTCTTGAAAATCTCTCAGAGTGTTTATGATTATAAAACATGATTTTGTTAACACCTTGAGAGTTTTATATTTTCAGAAACACTCCCCCTTCAAATGTGCTTAAATTGTTTTAACTGAAATCTGCACAGAGAGGGTAGAGTTCGCACGTTTTGAATTGATTGACTTAAATGAACAAGACCGATTCAAGACACGTTTACATCACTAGAGAACTAGCTTGAAATTATTACCCGTCCTGGTCAAGTCATAGAAAGTTTCTCGAGATGGTACATTTCCTGACTTTAATTTCTCGTCAATTCATTGGTTACGACTGAGTCGAGCTCATTTTGAGATTCAAACCACGATCATTAAACTTTTTTGATCACATTTTAATCACGTCTCCTCCCCCTCAAAAATAGCATATACGTGATATTTTTGATATCAACGGATTAAACAACATTTTAGAAATTTGTGGGGAGACAAATGGATTTGATTTAAGCATGAATTTGGAACAATTTTGTTTTATACTCCCCCTTAACGAAAGCATATTTTTCATACAGAAAATTTAGAATCAAGTAAGGGTTTAGAGGGAGTTATCTTGGTACCAAATGTGAGAGATTTTGAAAAATCTTTTTGAAAAATTGCGAATCAATGGTACGCAAGATGAAGATTTTAACAATCTTTTGAAGATATTTAGAGAAAAATTATCTTCATTTGTTTTAGGATAAGTGCTCGATATATATGAAAATCGATTTTGCGTAGCACTTTCCTTTCTTTGAAGCGCGGGTCCTGAACTGATGTGTCCAGAAGCCATTATGTTGATGTCCGGGTTTCGTACTGAAGTATACGAAAGCCATTTTATTAAGAAATTTTGAGAAACGACATGTTTTAGAAAACAATTAAAGAACTCTCGCTCAAGCATCTGTACATGCCCGTATCATTGTTGAATGACATTTCTAGAAACGTACAGAATATCGATTATACGAGAGACATGTCGTGAGAAGAATATTTTTGGATTTTTGATTTTATATTGTTTTTGTATTTTTGAAAGTTTTATATTTTTATATTTTGCTTTTGTTGGTTTTTCAAATTTTGTATTTTGGTTTTCAAAAATATTTACAAAGAAGATTTGAAGAAAGAAGATTAAGTTTGGCCAAGTAAAAGTGGAGTTAAGAGTGGAATTAGAAAAGGATTTCCACATGCGAAATTGGCATAAAATTCTTCTTTACCACACGGGGTATAAGAATCTTCAACACTTTTACAAGTACCTGCATCCACAGAAGAAGAATTTTCACAAATAACAGTGTTAGAAGTACATGATTCCTCACGGTGAGGGTGATCACTATCAACGGTTGTAGTAGATCTGACATCCTTAACTTGATGAGTTTCACTATTATCTGTGTTGGAGCAATTATCAAAAGTCTTTCCTGTGAGAATCCACCTAAGACCTATTTTGTTGAAAACTTTGCCCGTGGGAATCCACCTAAGGTAAGATCTAGGAGTTGTTTTCTTATCAGATTCAGCGGAAGACTCATTTTTTGAAAAACTACGTCCTGAAGAGATCCACCTATTAGGTTTCCTTTTGATGTTCATCTTGTCAACGGGTTTGTTTCTATTTGGTGTCTTAGTGGATTGTGCCTTGGCATGAGAATTATCTTTCTTGAGATATTGTAAGGCACATGCATCATGATTAGCTGAAAAGATACATTTTTTACATGTAGTACAGACAAATTCAATATTCTTGTTTAAAACAGCAGCTTTAACTTTGTCACTACAGTCTTTTGGAAGTTGATTCTTGTTCGAAAAAGACTTAGAATTCCTAGTGTTGTTTTCTAAGGGCATAGCATTTTCTTTTGCGCAACTACTCTTAGATGCAAGCCAATCCCTAGTCTTTTGTAGAGAGTTCCTAGGTAATGGTTTACTACTACTAGCAGTGCCTTGAAACCTTGTAGAATTCATCACCCTAGATGTTGCACCTAGAATTCCATCTTTTCGAGTCTGTGCCTTTTTTCTAGCTTCTTCTAGATAGTGATTGTTGACCATGTTGTTAGAACCAACAGATTCTTTAACTGGATTTTTGGTCACATTCCGTGTACTAGTCCTAGAGATGCCAGGTGTAATCACTTTATCTTTATCAAAAACTGGTTTATCAAAAGCTTTGATAATTCTCTTTTTAATAGGCAAAGTCTGTGGAGTGACTATTTTTGACAAATCATTTTTCTCATTGACTTTTGGAGGAGGCTGAGAAATAGACATTTTTGGTTTGAAAACCGGTTTGGGAACATTTGTTCTCTCCTCAGTCAATGGTTTTGCAAACTTAGTATCCACAGCCTTTCCTTTTAGACTTTCCAGCTGAACTCTCAAAAGATCATTTTGCTCTTGCATGTCCTTGTAGGCACGCTCATACGACAGTTTGTCATACTTGCATTCCTCTGTTTTTCGATCAAGCTGTTTAAAATAGGACACGTTTTCTTTTTCAAGTTTCATAAGAGCTTTTTCGTATTTTGAAACAATTTCGGAGGTCTCATCCTGGAGTCTTTCATGATCTTCAACAGAATATGTTTGTAAGATAATGGACATGATATCGGTAGTCATAACATCTTCGAAGAGAGAATCATTCAAATTTTCCAAAACTTTGATGTGTTCAAAACATTCATTAGTTTGCTTTACCAGGGATTTATGGTCCTTGACAAAGTCAGCTGTTTCTTTCAAAAGTGCTTGTTCAACATGAATTACCCTCGCACTGATGGCATTCACCTGAGGGGCAATTTCAGTTTCAAAAAGCCTTTTTTGTTCAATATCAAAACTAGAAGACCAGATGTTGGTTGTATTATGGGTTTTAGATGTAACACTCCCTTGAAGATACCCTATTCTCGTTTTAACGTCATCTAAAATGCTTCTAGTATCACTTGTGTTAAAAGGATTGTTTGAAGACATTTGTTCGATTTTCGAAAGAGATTTGGAAACTACAACTGGTTTCGAAACTGGTTTTGAAACTGGTGTTGACACTTTGTTTGAAACACATGGTGTGGTGGAAAACGTTGATTGTTCTTTTTGATTAACAAAAGTAATTCCATTAATTTTGTTCCATTTGTTATAATCAATCGGTTTAAGATCTGGATTCTTTTGTTTCATTTTTGATCTACTCTCCTCAGCTAGTTCCAACGTTTCAAGAGAATCACGAACAATTATGGGTTCATGCAATGGTTGTCCATTATTCAACACATTCTGAGATTTCTGAGCTTTCTTGAGAAACGAAGAAGTGTTGTTACCAAGAGCCATTTTATGTGAAGTGTGAAAAATCGGATTCGCTTGATTAGAAAGCATCTTGTTTGTTTTCGCGGAATGACCCGTTGTAAGAAGCAAATTATCCAATTTTTTGATTGTTTCATTTTTATCCAGAATTTCATCAAGAAGAGAATCTTCTCGTTTTGCAAAATCAGTTATCAACTTCTTCTTCTCTTTTTCAAGATCAGAATAAGTTGATTTTTGTTTTGAAAGTTGGTCATTTAGTTCAGAAATTTCCTTGTTTAAAGATTTGATTTTCAAGTTCAGATTCACATCAAGTGTGTCATACTTGAGTTGCAAATCTTTTTCTCTTAAAACAGAATCTCGATAACCAATTTCTAATTCTGACATTTTGTTTGTATGAAATTCATAGGCTTTGGCGTTCCCCTTGTAACTCTCAAGCTCAGCGGTCAATTTTTTATTCGCGGCCTTAACTTCGTGATTGACCGTTCTAACTTTCTCAACTTCAATGCCACATTGATTAATTAATGATTCAAAATAAGCACGTGTTTCCTCATCATTAGCACCATTCTGTATCACTTGACCTCCATTAGGATCCATATATGGAGTTTCAGAGTTAACATTGCTATTAACTTGCTCTCCCACATATGTGTCATAATAAGGTTCGGGAGACACAGAATGTGGCTTCTCATGAGTAAACGAATGTGGTACCTCATTGAGTGAATCTGTGTCGTAGACAGGAGTTGTGTCATAAGTACCGTTTGATGTTGTGGCCTGTTGATTGATTGTGTGACTGGAGGTTGCATTATCGTTTGCTTTATCTTCCCATTTTGGGTACCTGAATTTGATTTCCTCAGCAGTCAACTCAATTCCCAACTCTTCTTTTTCTGCTAACATCAACATGTACTGGACCTTTTCAAGCTTTGTCATTGGTATGACACTAGATCCTGAATCTTGTCTTTGAGGTTCGGAGGTAGCATTCTGAATAGAAGTCATAAAACAGTTATTCCCATTTTGATATCCCATATTCTGATTCACAATCTGACCCCCTTGATGTCCATCAAACTGCTCTCCATAATTCCCAACGACAGGGGCTGCAACATTGCTATTCTGATTACCCACTGCTCTATTCCCAACATTCTGTCCCATCTGATTTCCAACATTCTGACCCAACTGATTACCCTGATACGGAACCGCCTGATTACCCATGCGACTGCTAAATGCTTTATCCAATAAAGAGAATACCTGTTGCAAGGTCGCTTCTACTTCAGCTTCAGGATCAGTGATTCCTTGTTCCTGGTATTGTGGATACGGTTGTTGAATGACTTGTTGTTCTTGTGGATAGAATTGTTGTTGAGGTTGTGGAATGTATTGCTGCAAGTTGTTGTTGGTGGAAGATGATGAAGCTTGTTGTTGTGTATTAACTGAAGTTTGAGTCTTAGCAATAAGTGCCAATTTTGCCAATTTTTCTTTTCTGACTTCATTCGCTTCAGCTTGGTTTTGTTTCAGAAAATCGTTGAGTTGATCAAAGTTCACCTGATGTAAGTCTTTTGTTTGGTTGACAATAGTGACATATCGTCCCCATTCTTCTGGAAGATTATTCAGGAACTTGATGTTTTGAACGATTGTTCTGGGTGCCAACTTGTTTCTGATAAGCTCATTCATCAAAGTGCAAAACCTTCCATAGTAGGATTCAATGGATTCTCCTGGTGTAGATGTAAACTTTTCCCATTCAGTTAGCAGCTTGTTCTCCATGTCTTGTTTACCAATTTCCGTTCCAAAACATAGCCGTCTAACACGTTCCCACATATCAAAAGCAGTTTCACAACTGTCTACCGCAGCAAAGATCTCTATTGGTAAACCCAGTTGGACAATATGAATTGCCATGTCATCTGCATCGACTTGTTTCTGATCCTCTTCAGTGTATTCTGATTCAGTTTGAAGATGAGAGGATGGTGGGATGGGATGTGTTGCATCAACATTTCCAGGTACATGAACTTGTCGAGGCTGGAAGGGTCCATCCTGAATGGATTTAATCCTTAGTTTCCCATTAGGTTTGGTCTTGATGTAGCGGAGCATTCGACTTGTCCATTGAGGATAACCACCTTTTGCCAACATAGGAGGTCGGTTTTCGGCACCGGCTGCATGAATGTCTTGTTGAGTAGCCATTGATGAAGGTATGATCTGATAAAGTTGATGTAGGATCGATTCAACGATAAAGGAGTTGTGGTTGATGATGATTAAGCTCAGTTGAGGTGTTTCCGAAGGTCGTACTCGTAAACTCGGTTCTCAAAAAAATTTCGCCCAAAATTTGAAATTCACTATAAAAATCAATTTTAAGGTCGTATGAAAAATTTGAGTTATGACAATTTTGACGCCAAATTTGACCCGAAAAATTTGAATTTAGGCCCAAAAATTTGAATTTTTGACCAAAATTTTCACAGTTAAACCAAAATTTGAATCTCGCGTAAAAATTGAACGTTTAGTCTCCTCAAAAATTTAAATTTTACTCAAGTTTTCCCGCCAAAAATTGAACGTTTTTTTTTTTTTTTTTTTTTTTTTTTTTTTTTTTTTTTTTAAACTTATGCGTAGAAAGAGCTTAGGCGTAGAAACACAAGTTACGAGTAGAAACTTAGGCGTAGGATCTGGTGCTTATGCGTAGGATCTTATGCGTAGGAAGCTTATGCGTAGAAACCTTATGCGTAGAAACCTTAAGCGTAGGAACCTTAGGCGTAGAAACCTTAAGCGTAGGAACCTTAAGCGTAGAAACCTTAAGCGTAGGAACCTTAAGCGTAGAAAGTATCTTACGCGTAACCTTAAGTTTATGCGTAGACAAAAAGTTACTCGTAAACCTTACGCGTAATTTTGAAGTTATGCGTAGAGTTACTCGTAAGCTTTTAGCTTATGCGTAAACTATGGTTTAGAACCAAAAATCCTTTACACTGTCACAGCGTAAGGGATATCCACAAGTCGAAGTGTTCCACACACTTATCCAAGTGAGGGAAGCACTGAGTAACAGTTATAGCACGAAGATTCTTCACCAAAAAGTTACGAGTAGAAAACTTATGAGTAGTTGACTTTCTTACGAGTAGAACTAGGGTTTTGACTTACTCGTAAAAAATTTCCAATGATTCAAACAATTTCGCTTGCACAGATAGCCTTAAAAACACTCAAATAACACGAAAATGTTAACCTTTTTCACCCAAAGTGCTTAGAAAAGTTACGAGTAGAAAACTAGGGTTTTGACTTTTTGACTTCTACTCGTAAGAAATTTCCAACGATTCAAATGATTTCTTTTGCACAGATATCCTTAAAAATACTCGAATAACCCAAAAATGTTGACCTTTTTCACCCAAAGTGGCTAGAAAAGTTACGAGTAGAAATGACCAATAACCAAAAACGAGCTTAAAAATGAAGAAAAACACGTAAAGCTTCGAACTTTTTGCAAAAAACTGAAACTTTAGCACCAAATAAACCTTAAACCACAAGAATCTTGAATTTTTGAGTGCAAAAATTAAAGCTTTAAGCGTGACAAATATGAAAAACGTGAGCTTTATGCGTAACCCTTCAAAACAAACACAAACACTCCTAAACCATTGTTAGGCGATTGATACCAATTGTAGGACCTTAGATATATCAACCTTATCACTTTACCAAGCAAACCCAACACAACAAGAACACGTTAAATAAGAAAGATTAAGAATAGAAAGATGGTGACTTGATGTAGATCGTGTATGTATTTAGAGAGGTAGAGAGAAGAAAGATGAAAACAATAAGATGTTATATTGCTTCAAAGGAAAAACACACACACACACACACTCAAGCACACCCCTCAAATGACATACTTGAGGGGTATTTATAGTAAGAGATATGATGCCCTAAGGCTTGGCCATGGGCCTTGAGATGGACTTGGATTGGGCTTGGGTTTCACGAACTAGGCAAGGCTAGCTTAACATAACTTATGCCCAATTAGCTTAGCCCAATCCACGAGCCCGTTAACTATTCTATCACGATATCTAACACACATTACAAAGTTTCTAATCGTGAATGACCATCACTTCTAATAAAAATAATCAAGGCTAACATGGGTTAAAGTAGTATTTTATGGAGTAGCGGGAAGGAACGATAAATTCAATTTCCATTTGTCTATGTAATTAAGTAGGGGTGTTCAAAAAATCCGAGAAACCGACGAACCGAGCCGAACCGCTCAATCCAAAACCGAAGAAACCAAAACCGAAAAAACCCGCTTATCACGGTTAGGTTTCGGTTTTTATTTTTACATATCCACGGTTAACCGAACCGAACCATGCATAATATACATAAAGGATTTTTAATTAAATATTCAAATAGTTGTACAAGTATTAATTATATTATTGCTCTACTTTTGTTATATAACGATTTTTTTTCCTCATAAAGTAAACATTTCAAACATCTATGTGTGAGTTGATTAATGTGATCGTAATCTATAAACGTCGAAAATATTATTTTTCTATTTATATGTTATGTATGAATATCTAAATGCAATTATTCTAACGAAATAACTTTTATATGAGTTTTCTCTATTCAATGTCATTTAATTTTACTAAAATTGACATTTTACGTTCTAGACCATGTTATAATTAATACGGTTAAACTCGATTCGACATATAAAATGGTTAACCATGACCCGAACCGTGGGTAACCGCTCACTTTGGGTACCCGCATGACCGGTTACCCGCCTAGTGCGGTTCGGTTTCGGGTAGTAAAATTAATTACCCGCCCCGCGATGGATAATTTAAAACTTCTAACTAACCAAACCGAACCGACCCGTGAACACCCCTATAACTAAGTACTCCAAGTGTTTTGATCTTTTCAAATCGGGTCAATTAGTGTTAGTGAAATAAAAACTCAAGTGTAGGGATGCTCATATAAATCCCTTTATTTTGATGTTATCGTAGAGGATGGTAGAGTAAAAAGAGTTTTATTCCCATTATCTAGGATTTTTGTTTATTTATTTTTCAAAAGATCCACACAAATTAAAACCCCGAATTTTTAATATCTCTACCCATCTTTACTATACCCCCTACTTATGGAAACCATCTTCATCTTTTAAACCACCATCATTACTGATGACGTATAGTCCGCATTCGGGTCACGAACCCGACCAATGAACGCTACTAGCAATCAAGCCCAGTGCAAACGAGCTCACCCGGTAACGGTTTGGGCTCACAAAGGCCCAAACCCAAAGTTATTTATGGTTTTAGATATCGGATATTTCTTATTTTTAAGATATGCATTAATTGACCGACTTAGGCGGGATACGCCGAAGGTTGGGGAACATGAAACCAACAAGGATTTCGTGTGTATATAAAGGGCATCTTAGCCCTCATTAAAGGTATGATCTTAAAACCCAACTCTCTACTAAACCCTAAAAACCGATTACTTACTCTCATGCCAGAGGATAATCGTGGGAGACAATCCCACTGTCACACCCCCAAATTACCTGTTTTGCAGCGGAATGGAATTCCTGGGGGTTGACTATCATAACATCACAATCACAGTTATATTGAACGACCTAAAGTGTTGTTTGGAAAATACATCGTTTGATTTAGTAAGATAATCAGAGTTTACAAAGATAGGTCCCAAATGAAAATCAACGTGCGCGGAAAATAAGTTTGGTACAAGTCAAACGATGCTTTTAAAGTGTATAAATCCCATGTGAGACGCGTCGTCACTGCGACTCTATTATATGTCCACATGCATGCCATGAAGTGAATGCCTTAGATACCTGAGATAAAACATACTAAAAGTGTCAACACAAAGGTTGAGTGAGTTCATAGAGTTTGCGTTGCCATGAAGAAAACCTTTAAAGAATGTTCATGCAGCAAAGGCATTGCAAATCCACTCAGTTCCAAGTTCCGCCCATACAAAACTTGCAACTTGTGTGTTTACAACCCACTGCCAAAATGTGCATAGTTTATGTTCAAGCGCATGATGTCAAATGAATTCACATAATAGTACATTACTTAATGTATCAGTATTCAATCGATATAACACATATGAGTGTTTGTTCCAAGACCATTAGTTCATGATTGTACCAAGACCGCAAGTTCATGATATTACCAAGACCGCTAGTTCAACCTTATACCAAGACCGCTAGTTCAATGATTATACCAAGACAATTAGCCCAATGATTATACCAAGACCGCTAGTCCAATGATTATACCAAGACCGCTAGCTCAATGATTATACCAAGACCGCTAGTTCAATGATGATACCAAGACCATTAGACCGTGATCACAGCAAGTCAATTAGCCCAATGATTTATGACATATAAACTCAAAGTATGGCAATACTATTACTTCGCATGACTAAACATTCAGATAAACACATAGTTTGCAAATTGACATGAATGTCATAAAAGTTGTTGAGCATGTATCTCCCCCAAAAGTAGTATAAAAACAATTGAAAATGGGGCTATGAAAACTCACAGTAACATGTAGAAGTTAAAATAAAGCAAGTAGTTGAGCATGTATCTCCCCCAAAGAGTTTAATAAAAGTATTAAAAGAGTAGGGGCTATGACTCACTTGGACAATGATGCGATGACAAAAGTGGATACACTTGAAATGAGGCACAACCTCTAACCGTGACCTATTATGAATGATATGTTCTATAATAAGTCATGATGTAATGTCATGCATGCAATTCGTATGATATCTATACCACTTGTGAATTTTTGAAAATAACACTTATCGTCGAAAAATAATCTTATAACGTCTTGACAATTTATAAATTACTTTACAAGTATTTATGTTGAAATGATATCCTACGATAGTTGTTTAATGATTTATAATGAAATTATAACTTTTCGTCGTAAAATAATGTCATTTGACAATTTCATGAAAGTGACTAAATAGCCTTGAAAAGCTAGTCGTAAAATGATGCACATCGAGTGTTAGGAAGCAAACTCAACGGTTTTGGAAAGCTTGTATCATTATCTCAAAGTTTTAGCATTTAAGTTTTCATCATAGTGGTCTCGATCATGGAGAAAAATATAGGTAAAGTATGGTACTTGTGTCCAAAATATTGTTTAAGGGTGGTTTTCGGCAAAGTTTAAGTGACCGTATTTTATTCGTTACAACTCCGCTTGACGAACGGTTGGACATTTTGGAAAATATGCTAGGCGAACTTACTTTTACTAGAAGACATCGTTTCATAAAAAGTATCCCATCAATGTTAAAAACGACCCTCAACATGGTCATTCGCGGCCGTAATGTTTGTCTAATAGAAATATATTAGTTTTGCTTATATAATATAGTTACGGCAAGTTTATTTAAACGCGTGTAATTTAATCGTTACAAGTCCGTTTTCTACGTTTTATATGTCCTTAGCTTCGTATTAAAGTATACTAATATATTTTTGATAAGTCGACACATTTAATAACGCTTAAGACCCATTTTTAACTCGTAAAAAGTTAAAACAACATGCTGAATTTTCTGAAATTATAGTTTTCGTCGTCAAACTTGAAAATATCATAACTTCTTCGTTATAACTCCGTTTTAACCCATTCAAGTGGCCACGTTTTCGTTTTAAAGTATATTTTCCAAATATCCAGCCCAAAAATTTTTACAATCTGTGAAAAATTTCAGAATTCAAAAATATGATCAGACCTTTAAATAAAGTTGTCGAAATGAGTTTTTCTCGCGTATAACTTATTCTAACCATATCAAACCAACGCCGAAGCTATTCTAATCCTACCATACACCTTTTTAGGGTTTCATGGGTTCCTAGACATTACCAAAAGTGATATGTTTCAAGGAGTAATTATAGGATGACACACACATATATATATATATATATATATATATATATATATATATATATATATATTATATATATATATATATATATATATATATATATATGTATATATATATATAACTATCTTATAATAGAGGGATGCACTTCCCTCATATTAATGATTTTAAGTTTTCCATATATAGAATTTTAAGCAAATACAAGTTACAAAGCATTAGTTACAATACTTAAAGCACAAATAAAAATACAAATCAAACTACAATTAATACACAACTTAAAACACCCCTTCACAAAAGAGTACATGTCTCTAATCAGGATGTACACCATTTGCTTCACAGAATGACCATGATTAAACGATTCTCATATAAGTTTCTTGACCAAGATACCAGAGTCTTTGATTCACTTGTAACAACTCATTTCAATAGCTTTTTGCATACACACAAATAATTATTAAAAAGTGTAATTACTAAAAATCATTACCTATTAATAATGATTATTAAAAATTATGTATCCATCATATAAATCCAAACAAAACCATTTTATCTCTCACACCCAAATATTTTTTGATTCTGCAGCAGAAATATTGAGGAGAAAATGAGATTCGGGATGTGGTAGTCGGCGGTCAAAACTTCCACCCCTAGAATTAAGCACCAATAATATTGGTAAGTAGAAACTGTTTTAAACCTGAAACCAATACATATTACCTATTATGAAGCACCCCATCAGTAAAGATCGATCTAACCAGTCATCGTTTAAGAGAAGGGATGACGAAAGAATGATATGGAATCTGATTGTTGACTAATTTTTGGCTGTGATAGCCAAAGATGTGTGGTAATAATGAATGGTTGTATGGTAGTTGAATTTGGCAGTGGTAGAGATGAAGAGAGAGGATTCGTGTGTATAGGGTTGTTTTGACTTATAAGGGTAAATAAAGTAGGATGAAACTCAAATATGGAAGACAATAACAAAATTATTGTTTTCTATAATTCCTCCCGTAAATTTTGCCTTATGTTTTTGACTTTTTTTTATCATGTATCATTAAATAGTAAAAATACAATGGTTCTTCTACATCGTGTTAAAGTTTGACATCACAAATGAATACAATGCAACCTTTTTATTTTGTTAAAGTTTTACCATTGTCAACCTTTTATTGTTGACATCACAAATGAACTACATCGTGTTGTGAAAAACATATTCAAAAAAGCATAACATGTATGAAAAGTTCGCATATATATTGATACGCAAAGACCAGTACCAATATTGATGAATACCTTTGTATATTTACCTAGCTTAGTTTTTATTTTGAAACAAAAGTAATAAAGTAATAAAAGAAGACTTTCAAAGCAATTAAATCATAAGTGAGTTTGCAAACTCCCGAAAAAACATGCAAATAAGATGAGAATGAACAAAAGAAAATCCACATAAATTATACATAAGATGGTAAGTCATAATCACTAAAAATATTTTTGACAAATTTAATATCCTGATTTGTTTTGATACTGATATTTTAACTTTATACGTTTCAATCAAGTTAAAATCATTTTGGACTTTTGGCATACATTCATTTATCTTATTTTTTCAGTGGGCTGCTAATCGAACCGTCACCCGAATATGTGTAAGATTAGAGTGTTGTTTGCTTTTGATCTTTATTTTAATTCCACAATAAAATAATTATATATACTACTATATAAACTGTTTAGGACATTCTAAATAAAGAAGTCTTAAAAATTTTAAGACAAAAAACATTTTTATTAAAAGTAACACGCTAAACTTGTAACCAAAATTACAATTAATAATTTAATATAGCACGTGGTACAAAACAATAATGCATAAATCATCTAACTTGTAACATTCGTGTATATTATAGTCAGAATTAATGATATCATTAAAATACTCTCACTCAAAAGTGCAATTAATATAACACTTGGTACAAAACAATAATGCATAAATTATTTATTTTTTTCTTCATTAAGACACTCACTAAATGAAATTTACAAATCATTAATAATATAATTAAAATACCCCATTACTCAAAAGTACAATTAATATAACAAATGGTGCTAAAACAGCTATTTTAAAACCCCTTGTATCTTTAAAGGATATATAATATTACACGTCATAAACGACTAGCAATATCGTTGACAATCGTTTACGTATCGTCATGATCATAGTGATGCAAGTCTGCCATTTTCTAAAGCACTATTGTGTGGTAAAGTTGTTTCATTAAGTTATCACCATGTGTTAAGTTGGCATCATGAAAAACATAGAATCGCGTAGGCACCCTACTATAAAAGCTTTTTTATTATGTTACTAAATGCGTAAGTAAAAAAACAAACTAATTTTCAATTAATAACCTCTATTTGGACATTCTTTTTTTTTCTTTATTTAAAAGCAATGCATCGAATAAACCTTGCTATCGCCAAAAATTATAATCACATGGGTACCCGCCGCTGCAACGCGCGGGTACCCGGCTAGTATATATATATATATATATATATATATATATATATAAGACTTAAAAACATTTAAAGTGGTATAGCTATCCATATGACTTGCATATTTTTCTTAAGCATGATAAAATGAACATAATATGAATATGAAAGATGAAAATGATCATGAAATGCTTACTAGTTACTTGATGAGGTTTAATGAACAAGGATTATCCTAAATACCCTAGGTTTTTATTTCAAAACCTTACTTAAGAGTATGCTAGGGTTATGAAATTAACTTGACTTGAAGAAAAAAAATGGTTTCCTTGTGCTTGGTCTCCTATGGCCGGTTCTTGAGCAAGAGAGGAAGAGAACAGCTTTTTTTTTCACCTTTGTATTTTGGTTTGTATGTGTTGTAGAAATTATAAAATGAATATAAGTATAGTAATAGCTAGATAGTTAGTATAGAAATGGTGTGAGTCATTCACTTGGTCGACATTCATAAGAAAAAATGACTAGATGCATTTTGTTGTAGTTAAATATACACATGTAGAAGTAAAAGTGTTGTCATTTAAGAATAATTTAGTAACTTGTGTACATATTTAAGCATTTAGGGTAGCGTTAGCTAAAAATAAATTTTAACGGATCAAAATAAAATATATTGAAGTCATAAAAATTATAAAAGTACATTCCTTACAAAAGTTGAGTGAAATAATAATTATCGTATAGTTTTTACGAAAACCGTCGTAATTATGTAAATATAACAATTTATATACAAAATAAATTTAAAACACCGGGTAAACTCATAATAATATTTTTATAATCTTAATATGAGTATAAAAGTATATCGGGATAATTTTTGGAAGTGTCGGATCAAATGTTCAAAATAAATGATTACGCGATAGCGTTTATTTAATAGGAAATTATGCGTTTAATGAAAATGCAAAACCATGCATGAACTAATATGATGATGATGATATGTAGACTAAACATAGTCTATATGAAATATCCTCGATGATTGTTCATGAATTCGCAGCTAAACCATTAAGGTTACGCGAATTTGATACTCGTAAACCTAGTTTACGATAAACAATGAAATAGTGAAGCATGAATAGTGATTTTCTCCGGAAATCACTAGTGTTTCGTGAATAGTAAAATTTTGAAATACGTTCTCAGAATATCAAATCGACTTCGAAAACGATGAATAGTAAAATGATGAATAGTAATTCTCGAGATGAATAGTAAATTTTGAAAATGTCCTGAAATTGCGAGTTGTCACACCCACGATAAGCCTAACGGTGTTTTCTGTTTTCTTAGTGCGCATGTCTCAAGCATTAAGGTCTAATTGATACGGGAACCGGAGTCCAAACAAGGAACGCCCAACTTTTGTATCAACAAGTGGCGCCATCCGTGGGACCAATCACTAAGAACTAGAATGACGAAGCAAGGAAACCTAAGCCAGCGATCGCATAGTGACCTACAAGGGAAGAAGCAGCAAAGTGGATCAGCCTCTAAGCAGGCATATGGAACAACCAGTGCAACCAGAAACCAATGGTTAGGCCCAGATCTGGTCTTCACGACAGTGGAACCACGCACGGGGACAACCCATGCCACTACAACAACCACCAGCGCAGAAGATCCAATGCGTACCCTTTTTACCACTCCCCTCCAATCGGTGCCAGAAACGGGCCTCACAAACCCGCCAGACGCACCTGACCGAAACAGGGGTCCAGTGGTGGAAACAGACACCCTCGCTCTAGAAGGAGTCACGACTGAATTAGCGCCAAGTGACTTCGTGTCTCAAAACTACGAAACCTTGGCTGCCCTCATGCAAGAGGAAGCGAAAAAGAGCTCGAGTCGGAGCCTGCAAGCCCGACTCAACTTTGACCCAGAGTATGAGACATCCCCATCGCGTCATCAGAGTTGAGAACGATGAAACAGCTGACCTGCAGTATCTGGACGAACATGAAGAGGAAGAATGGCGTACCAATGTCCACGCTAGGCTTGGTAGCCGCAGGGTCCATGACAGACTGGGACGACGGCACTGCCCAAGTGAAAGCTCTTCAAGCTCGGATTCTGAGGACAGTCGGCGCAAGCGCCAAAAGAGGGGAAGCTCGTCCTCTGGTGACTCCTCGGAAAACGAGGACAGAGAAACAGGACACTTGAAGTCCAGGGGAAGATATCGCGACTAGGAGGAGGAAGATATGTCTCTTCCCTGGCGCCGCCAAAAGGTGGATGCGTTCACTCGGCGCATTAGTGATTTTTCAGTAGATAAGAAAAGGCGCATGCCCTCCAATGTGAAAACCTATGATGGAACAGGCGATCCTGACGATCACCTAAATTTTTTTGAATCAGCTGCTACCATCGAGAATTGGCCACAACCTATGTGGTGCCACATGTTCAATTCCACATTAGTGGGAAATGCGCGAACCTGGTTCAGTAAGCTTCCACGCAGAAGCATTGGTGGATTTGAAGAATTGCGGAAGGCGTTTCGCCTGAACTTTACTCAAAGAAAGAAGTGCGCCAAAAACCCTGTCGAACTTGCCAGGGTAAAACAGCGTCAGGGGAATCTACAAGCGCTTATGTGGAACGCTACAAAGATGAGTGCATACATGTCAAGGCATGCCCCGAAATACTAAAGATCTCAGGGTTCGTGGACGGGATCAATAACCCATAACTCATCAAAAGGTTGAACGACAAGGTCCCCTAAACCTTTGATGAACTTATGAAACGCGCGAGGTCCTTTATCCAAGGAGAAGCCGCCACGGCAGACAGCAAGAAAGGCTACTCAAACTATAGGTCACAAGAACAGCCTAGGAGACAATCCATTGACCAGAGTAGCAACCGCAACAAGAACTACCGTGGCCAGGGGAGCGGACGAGATAATGACAAATATACCCTGCTAACCAATACTCCAAAGGAGATATTCGTGACAGAAGGCGCGAACTTCTCGAGACCCCCACCAATGCGCACCCCAGAAGAGCGGCGTGTGGGGAACAGATACTGCGACTATCATGGACAGAAGGGCCACACCACTAATGAGTGTGTCCAATTATGCCAACTAATTGATAAACTAGTAAAATAAGGCAGATTGGACCATTTAGTTAAGAGCATCAAGGATGGGAAAGATAAGCAAAAGACTGGGAACAAAAAAGAAGCACCCAAAGATAAGGCTGATACCATTTACATGATACAGTCATGGCAGCAAAATACTAGGCAGAAGGTCACAAAAAGTTTTCCTGTGGAAGCGAAATTTCTTTTCCCACCTTGGCGGCGGACAATGCAGTGGTAGAACCGCTCACCATTGAAATTAATGCAGGGGGTCACGATATTCACCGCATGTATGTTGATGGAGGAGCATCCGCAGATATAATGTATGAACATTGTTTCAAGCGACTGCGACCTGAGATACGAAGTCAGTTAAGCCCAGCCATGACGTCGTTGACTGGTTTTACAGGAGAAAAGATATGGCCCATGGGGCAAATACGCCTACTAGTCAATGTGGGTAATAAGGAACACTCCACGACAGCCTGGATTAACTTTATGGAGATCAAATCCCCTTTGCCATACAATGGCATTATTGGAAGGCCAGGGATATCAGGGATACGCGCAGTACCGTCTACAGCACATGGGATGCTCAAGTTCCCGGTGGAGGGGGGCATTGTTGTTAGGAATTAGAAATTCTAGGTATTAAAGAGTCGGTCACCTCAAGTATATGTAATCGTTAGAAAGCTCGTAGTCGTAGTTCTTTTAAGCTAAGTAGTATTTAGTTAAGTAACACCGTGGAGGACGGACGGGTCTTTACCCACTGTATGCCTGATCTACAGCCCGTTGTGTGGCGTTTTATTGTAAGACTATAAATACTCTCTACCTTCCAAGGTAGAGAGTTGAAGCTCATAATAAGATTTTTCTTTCTCTCACTAAAGTTTCCAAACCTTTAACTTTCTCTCTCTAAAACTCTTGTATACGCCTACTAGTGCTCATGGTTTGATGTGTATGTGAAATCCAATATCCTACAATTGGTATCAGAGCCATGGTTAGATCATCTCTTACATATCTTTGGATTTCTAGTGGTTTTTAGGTGGTTTTTGAGTTTGAAAAAATTTAGTGGTTTTTGCATCATTTGGTTGATTTCTAGTGTTAAAGTTTGGATTTTGATAGTACTTTTGTGTTTAGAATCATCACAAGTGTTTAGGTTTTGATTTTGAAGGCTTGAATCATCGTGGTTGAGTTGTTTTTGGATTGAAAAGTGTGTTTTTGAAGTTTTTCTAGCTAGCGACTTGGTTCTCGTTGTGGTTTTCATCATAGCGACTTGCTTCATTAAAAGTTAGCGATTTACAGTGTTTGTTGTTAGTGACTTAAGCCTAGCGACTTGTCTATTGAGACAAGCCGACAAATAGTACAAGTTAGTGGACTCTCCACTACGGCTAGCGACTTGGTGAGGTTAGCGACTTGCTTCAGAAATGGTTAGCGACTTGATACTAGCGACTTGGATCTTAGCGAGTTGTTCTTTATCAACTTGACTGTGTCTAGCGACTTGGTGCTTAGCGACTTGATTCATAGCGACTTGAGGTTTAGCGAGTTGCTACTTAGCGACTTGGTGACTTAGCGACTTGGTTCAAGGGTTTTAGCGACTTGGTTGATTTTTACGAAGAAGAGGTTTGACCAAAGTTGAATTTTCACGTCAAAACTTCAAACGACCATAACTTTTGATCCGTAACTTCGTTTTCAGCGAAATACCTGTCAAAACGACCGGAACAGGCTGAATATTTTGAGGTTTCACCACAAAGTCGTGAAACGAAATTTTCGAGGCCCAAATCCCCTCCGAAAGGAAGTTTTTGAGGTTTTAAGTTTTTAGACCTAAAAATTCTTCGTAAAAACGTGCATCAACCAATCCAAATCTCAACCAATCAACATTTATGCTAATCCTTCAAACTATCACATGTCCTAACACAAAATTGTCTTTCATTGTGTCAATCCATCAGTCATCTTAACACATTTCATTGGTCATTGCTTAACGGTTTCGTCTTGATTTTAGTAAAATCCCGCGAAAGATTCTATTTCTCGGTTTAAATCATAGAGTTGTAAAATCCCGTACATCCTTCCATATCATGTCTTACTCTACTGACCCAGTGATTTCAGAAGTGCTTAAACTGTATGATGCTGTGGACAACAATGATAATGTATGCTACACTGAACGATTAAAGATGATTGAATTAAGTAATGAGGATGTGAGATCTTCGTGTTCAGAATCTAATGAGAGAGAATTGCACCAGTCTAAGCTACAGAATACCATGCATAAAGAAAGTAGCATAGAACCTTATCAACAACTCACTCTCACATCATGTTACTTCTTCCCATAACAATGGAACGAACATGTATTGCCCTCTTCCGTCAGGACTTATCCACATTAACAGGAACTTTGCTGTTAAGTCTAGAGCAATTGGAGCTACAACTTGACAAAGAGAAGGTTCAAAAGGATAGTTCCAGTGCTGCACTTCAAGTGATCTACAAACTTTTTCAGTCATTCATTAAAAGGGAATTCACATCAGACTATGATCAAGACGTGACTGAAATATCGTTCAAGAGACACACTGGAATGGACATTAGCGTGTTCACAAAGACACTTATCCATCTCATGGACAATGTGGAGAAGTATATTGAGGT
Source organism: Chrysanthemum seticuspe (assembly GCA_019973895.1). NCBI lineage: Eukaryota > Viridiplantae > Streptophyta > Magnoliopsida > Asterales > Asteraceae > Chrysanthemum > Chrysanthemum seticuspe. The sequence goes on from BPTQ01000002.1 coordinate 17,279,577, forward strand.
AGTTACTCAGAAAGATGAAAAAGTGGATGAGAGTCTGGTTCAGTTGAGAGATATTTGTGATGAGTCGGGTAATGTATCTGTTGAAGAATCGGGTGTTGCTGAATGCAGAATGTCAGAGTCAACATATAATGATGAGTCGGGTAAAGCACCAGATGATGGATCAGTTGGCACTGAATACAGAGGCTCAGAGATTGATAAGCTTGACACATCCAGTGGTCCAGTGACTCTTGTTACACATGATGTGGATGCAGATATCAGACCATAAATTGAACAGGTGTCATGTAATGAGGTACCCTTTACTGTTCAACATAGTGCATCTGCTAAAGTACTTAAACAAACTTATCATGATGCTGAACATGACTTTCATTTATGTTCTGTTACTGAGGCTGAGTCTGAGATTAAGTGTTTCAAAACAAAAGATATGGTTGATAAGAAGGCTTTTGATGAACTTTCAAACAAATTCTCAAATCTTGAAAAACATTGCATTTCACTTGAAATCGCGATTCAGAGTAAAGAAGAAAGTTTTCAACTTAACAAACCATGTAAAAAACCGGAACTTCCTGATTCCGTGAACTTTTTGAAATTAACACTTTGAAAGCTCAGCTTCAAGACTTTGATGCTATTATAACAAGAAATAATGAACTGCCAATTTATGTGGCTAAATTAATAAAGAAAAATGAGTCTTTGAGAAAGCATCACATAGAATTAAGTGACTCTGTCAAAGAAGCTAGAACTAAGTCAATGGAACAAACAAACTCTTTGATAGAAAAAATTGATGAACTCAAAGCTCAACTTCAGGATAAGAGTTTCGCTATTGTTGCCTTAAAGAATGAGCTTAGGAAAACTGTAGGGAAAAGTGTGAACACTAAGTTTACAAAACCATCAACCTTGGGGAAACCAGTTTCTCATCCCATTAGAAACCAGTCTGTTGTTAGGCAGCCGACTGCGTTTATATCCAAAAGACTAAAATTTTCAAAAACACGGTTTGCCTCCCAAGTTGATGAGAAACAAGTTTTGTCAAAACCAGTCACTTCACCTGTGTTACCTAAGAGTCATGCTTCTAGTTCCTCTAAACCTCAACATGCAGCTACTTTTACTCCCAGCACCTCTAGGATTAGTTCAAAAACAGTGTCAAAACCAAGCATTAAAATCCAGAATTCATATGATATGAATGACTTATGGAAGAACTATTATCTAGAAGAAGCTAGGAAAAAGGCACAGATTCGAAAAGACGGAATTTTAGGTTCTAGACCTAGGGTGATGAATTCTACAAGATTTCAAAGCACTGCTAGTAGTTGTAAACCACTACCTAGGAACACTCAAAAGACTAGGGATTGGCGTACATCTAAGAGTAGTTATGTGCATAAGAATGCTAAGCATGTAGAAAACAAAACTAGAAATTCTGAGTCTTTTCCACATAAGAAACATTTTCCTAATTCACATGCCAAGGTACAATCCACTAAGACTACTAATGTGACTAAGGTTCAGCATGTTATGAAGTAAAACAAACCAAAAACTTCACCTAGATGGATACCAACTGCTAAATCTTTGGAAACTAGGAACAAGGGTAAGTCTTCCACTATGCATAAGAAGCCTTACAATCCTAGACCTTGCCATAAGTGGATACCATCTGGTAGAATGTTTAAGGATGCTGGACTTAGGTGGATTCCTACCGGAAAGCTGTTTTCTGATGACAAAATCAAGGTTGACCGTGAACCACCAAAGGGTTTGGATACTAATGTCACTAACCAAAATATATGCAATCAAGCTTGTGATGTTAGTGCAGGTAGTCCTTACTCAGTTGCAGATACTTCGATCCTTCAATACATGGACTGGTTTAAAGTATGGATAACACAAGGATTAATATCTCATAATTCACAGGTTCAAGTAACTCAACCTTGATATTCAACCAGCTATGACGTCTGTTCACATCAGTTCAGGCCTCGTACTTCATCATTATGGCGTCTGCAGATAACACTTCAGGCCCCATTCCTCAAAGAAAAGAAAGGCGTACAATTCAGTGCGTTTTATCTTCAGTTTAAAAGAAATTCTCTCAAGAATGGCAATTCTCATCTGCATTCTCCATCTAAGAGCTTCATGCCTTTCTCCATGTTCGTTTAGTCATCAAGTGGTTCTACATTCATTGGGTTTTGTTAGGTCACTGGTTTTACAACACAAGCAACATAGAAGAAGTAAAGAGGCGATTGAACAAGATCTAACACACACACACACAAAAAATAAATAAGGACGGTTAGGCCTAGGTGAGTGAAAGAGAGAATAACTTGAACAACCAACCTTCAAATGAAGGTTAATACAAAGTATTTATAGGCAAGGAGCTAGGGCAACACTCCCACTCCTTCCCTTTTCCTTATTGGACATGGGCCTAAGCTTATGGGTCTTCTACATAAGCTAGACCTTAAACAAACATAAAGGCCATAATAAACTACCTATTACATGTGAGATATATATACTTGAATTAGTGTTTAGGAGTGATTCCAACAATCTCCCCCTCAAGTATATATGAATGTAAACGGTGAAGGCGTTGATGTAATGGTAGCTTTGACGTCTTCTGACATTCTTCTTTCTTGTGAGAAGAAGTGTCTTGATTTGAACAATCTCCCCAGTGTAGAGAAATTGTTTCCTTTAAACAGTTATGCTTTGACGTCATCTTTAACTTTGTTCTTTGATCATTGTTCTTTGTGGTGAAAGTGATAGTATGTTGTTGTTGTCTGCATCAAGTCTGCCTCAGGTCTGCTTCGCTGCTACAGTGTCTCTACGTCATTCTTCAACATGCTCACACGCTCTTTGACGTTGGAATTCAGTACTGATGAAATTCTTTAAGTCTTTAAACTTTGTAGATTCTTTGAATTGATGAAGAATCATTCTGACTTTTGTCTTGCTTTAAGATGGAACTTCCATTAGTGATGATGTTGGTATGAACATGAGAAGAGTCTGCACGATCATTCCGCTCCAGAGCTTCCATAAGAAGAAAAACATTAAAACGGTTAGTAATAAGCGGATTCCGGCATTTACAAGTTTGAACTTCGAGAGTGTTAACAGCATAGTGTGAAAACACAACTCTAATTCTTACAAAGGCCGTTCCTGAACTGGAGTCCCACAAGTGAGATAACACGATGTACCGAAGTACACCTACGGTTCAGATGAGTCGCTGAGGTACACAGAAGCATCACCTCACGACTGTAGACCGTTTGAGACACACTAAGCGTAATCCACGGGGAGTTACCGAAGCGACCTGCTGTCAGGGCTGTTTGATGTTGACCCTGGCAGGAGTTTCCATTCAATCACTGAGGATCACAGATGTGAACCTCTCATAAATGTTCTCGACAGATTGCTAAGACCTGAGCGGAGACTAGGGAGAGGGTCTCCTTCTTCAATACCAACAATATCTAAGAGAAAGCCAATAGTTTTCGTAGGGTTCCCTGTGAGAATGAAACAAGCTTCTGTTGAGAGAAACTTGAGTGGTTAAGAAGGTTTAGTGGATGCGTCACTGGGTCCATGACAACTTTTAATCTTCAATACCGGTGTCATCTGGTGACATCAAGTAGCATATGAATTGAACCCGGTGACTGCCCTAAGTTGAATAATCTGGAGGGCTATTTCTTTTCACCCTTTTCTTTGCATTTCTTTTTGATTCTTCAACTCCTTCTTTCTCCAATTCTCATTTTCTCCTTTTTATAATCATACCTAAGGACTTCTAACTTCTAACTATTTGTGATGTCCTTGGGTAGATCCCTCCGGCTCTGGCGGATCATAGGACAGTTATTCCTAACCTTAGTCACCTTATAACACCATGACTAACCTATGTTGCCTTAAAACCATTTTCATGAAAATCTCTCAAAGTGTTTATGAATGAAAAACATTTTGTACCACTGTGAGAGTTTTGAGATTTTGCATAAATACTCCCCCTCCACATGTGCTTAAGAGTTTTAACGGTTATTTGCACAGTGAGGAAAGAGCGCGCACATTTTGAATTGATCAACTCAAGATAGACAATCCCCCGCGAGACACGGTTACGTTGCATAGTTAAAGAGTTACATTGTCAGCTTTTAGGTGACAACTAGCTCTAATAACTACCTTGAAGGTGTAGACAATCCTCGAAAGGTTTTCAAACCCGTCAGAGTTCATGTCTACCAAGAGTTTCTCGAATGGTACATTCTACTCGGACAAGTCCTTTGCGAGACACGTTTACATCACTAGCGAACTAGCTTGAAATTATTACCCGTCCCGGACAAGTCTTTTCAATTTACTAACAGTTAAGATCTCGTCAATTTGTTGGTTAAGTCTGAAGCACACAGATTCATTTGCATTTTACACAACATATTTCTTATCACATGATTTTCTCCCCCTCAAAAATGGCATATAAAATGTTATTTTTGAAAAGTTGAGAATAAATATGACCATTTTGAGTGTTGCGGGAAGATGACCACTGTGAACAATTTTGTGAACAAAGTTTCTCATCAAATACTCCCCCTCAACAAGTGATATAAACGGTTGAGGTTTTGAAGATTCATAAGGGGAAGTACTTGTTCTTTTGAGCAAAACCTTGAAAAATGAAAGGTTTGATAGGTTTTACTCAAAAGTAAGAAGCTTTCGCTCCTTTTATAGGATTGTGGCACTGAAGCGTACCACAGGGTCCTTTCTTGACAAGTACGGGTTGTACACTGTAATGTGTGCACAAGCCATAGTCATAATAAATCACACATCCAAAGTTATAGTGAAATAGAAGCAGTTCAAGGGGTACCAGGAAGTCCAATGATGTTGCCAGGAGTGTGAACCGGGCATTGAAAGCCGGTGATGTTAATCCTGGGTCGACCACCAACAAAGCTTTCCAATCTTCTGAACTGATCCCTTTGATACAGCCGTTCATCAATCATCTTGATGATCCTCCTCACATCCCTTCTATCCTGAGAATTCCATCGCTTAGGAGACCCAATCTTTTGACGTATATCCTTCAACCGATAAGCCAATCCGTCCCTAACCATATTCAAAGTGTGATCTCCGAATTTGTGAAGTTCACTACACGCCATTAAGCAATTTCTTTGAAGTTCACTACGGTAAATGACGCTGAAAGGTTTGATGATGAGTGTATATTGTGAGAGCTGGTTGATGTCGAGAAGATCTAGCTGAGGTGGGGTGAAGTTGACACGGGTCTGATAAGATTCAATAGCCAGCTGAAGATCTTCTACACGTTCTTTGATGACTATGCGTCTAATGAAGATGAGCAATGACTTGATGAATTCACGTTGTAATTCGGTTGAAAATTGTCTCATGCGACCCTGTACTTTGGCAAGGTACATGTCTTCAATGTCGTTGATAGACAAATTCTCAAAGTCAGCTTCAGAGAATGCATAATCCCTTTCATCTTGTCGTTTGACCACGATATTCTTTAGGTAGGTGTAGTCCCACTTAGATTAAAGATCAACGTGTTTGATGGCAACGATACTCTTTGTACTGAACACTGCATGTTGAGACTTCTGAACCTGGCAGCTTCTGTAGTAGATTCTTCGGCGTTCCGGCCAATGATGAATCCCGTACAATGCATCTCGGTCATATGCTTCCACTTTGTTGGAGAACAAGTGATTGGCACGTTCCTCGATGGCTATGCAGTTCGAGTATATAGCTGCTGGGAATGGAAGTGTCAAAGATGTAGCGTATTTCCTTGAACCATCGCCACCATGTAGAAGAAATTCCAGGTCTTTGTTGAAGAAATATCTGAATGGAATCCTCGGTTCATTCGGTTGGCCAATTGTTGGTAGAGGTTTTGACCAGTCGGTGTAATATGGAGGGTTGTCCCGTTTGGTGAAGTCGATGTTTGCTTCTGGGTTGAGCCAATCCATGTTGTTAGACAAAACTCGAGCAATGTTTTCAAGGTGATATTCGACCTCGAGTGCACTTTCAGAGCGGTCTTTTAACAGTTGAAATGCTTCATTCTTGATTCGCTTCAACTCGGATTTCGTCATCTTCTTCACATGGAACTTTTCTTGCAGAATTTTAGCATGCTCCAATGTGTTACCGTCTACCAAATCTTGATCTTCTTCAGGGTAGGGAGTACTGTTAACAAGAGTAGAGAACCATTCAAATTCCTATATTTTATCGTCATCTAGCCATGATACGACATCAGTCTGAGGCGTCTTCTTCTTCTTTTTTGAAGGCCTAGATAATGATTCTGGTTTCTGTACTTGTTTGGGAGAGGTGGGTTGTTGTAGGGGCTCACGGACTTCCTCATCGTCACCACCCGTATACTCAAAATAATCACCGGTTTTCTGAGTCTGGGGCGGTAACTCAGAATCCTGAGGTTTATCATCAGAAGAACGAGGAGGCGATCTTTGTTGAGCAGGAGGTTGCATGGAGGAAGATTCACCAGACTGCTTCTGACGTTTAGGTGCAGAGTCCTTGTCCGTATCATCGTCATCTCTTGGCCGTTTGGGTTGATCGGCTGACTCCTTGCATGATGATCTGAGTTGAAAGTCAAGTAGTCTTTCAAAAAATTTAGCTTCATCCGAAGTAAACGTTCCAGATCGCTTTGACATTTGCATTATCAGTTTAGCAAGTAACTCAGTTTCAGAAAGATCAGCTTTTTTGGCCATTATATGTTTAACCAATGCAACGATGTTTGGAGTGAGTTTTCTGGAGAAAACTTCTCTGGTTATGCCGGGGATGGTGTCGAGAAGAAACTTGTGAGTATGTTCTCTTGTCATCTTCTCCAATTCCTTTTGGACTTTAGAAGTGATATCCTGAAGGTGCTTGTGAGTGTAACCTTCAATCATCTCGTTCAGTTCATCTTGACGACGACTTCTCATGAATTCCTGGATAAACTTCCTTTCTTCTTGCATCTTGTCATTCTCGTCATGTAGAAATTGTACTTGTTGATTGAAAAAGTTCAGCTTCCTGTAGAGCATGTCTTTCTTTCTAACTTGTTTGACAGCATTTACAATTCTCTTATGAGTGTGAGAAATCCAAGATCGAGGTGGTTTCTTCACAGATTTGGATGTTGATTTGGTTGACTTCTTTGATGGTGGTGGTGAAGAGTGAGAAGACGAGTCTGATGATGAAGATATGTGAGGAGACTCCGGGTCCTTAGGAGGTTCTGAGGTTTTCTCCTTTGAGCGTCTTGGACTGTCTAGAAGAAACTTTTCATAATCATCATCATCAGTTCCAGACTTTTCTTTCTCTATAGTATTTTCTGTCTCAGACTTTTCTTTGTCACCCTCTTCATTCTCGGATTTTTCTTTATCAGGTTTCTCAAAGTCATACTCAATAGTGTCCTCTACACGTGTTTGCTGTTGTTCCAAAGTGGTGGCACCAGATCCCTTATCGGGTTGATTAACTGCATCAGGATCTGGTGAAGGTTGAGCAGCACCACTTGACCCTCCGGGGCCACCCATTTGGTCCTTAGCAAATTCAGTTGCCTTGTTTTGGAGTCTGAGGAATTTGTACTTTTTCCTGTATGATGTATCCAGATACTCTTCATCTTCCTTCGAGCTTTCATCATAAGGCGCAAGTGCAGGAGTCTTTCCTTTCCCTTTATCAGCTGGTGGACTGGGAGGTTTGGCTACTGAGGGATTAATGTTGATTGCAGATTCAGAGTAGAAGATCTCTTCTTCTGATTCGGTACCCTCAGAGTCCTCGTCCTTTAGCTCTCTTTGCGGTTCAGGCTCAGACTCTGGATTAGGAGTAGCTTCCTTAGAGGGAACTGTCCTTTTACTTGGAGGATTCCTCTTGGGGTACTTCCTTTGACTTTCAGTGCTTGTGGCACTTCCTGCACTGTCTCTTCTGGATCTTCGTAAAGGTGTTCCAGAAGATTTCTCATCAAGATGACCAACTTTGCCTTCTCTAACTGCTACCAGATACCTTTTGTATGTTTCGAGCTTTTTGATTTCTTAAGTCAAAAGGTGATCAAGTAATACAGCACCCTATTTCTTTGTCGACGATTCCTTGATTCTGACAAATAGGATAGGCTCAGTCAACATGTCATGATTGTCGGGGTCATTGAGCCTCTTGGGAATATCAGGATGAAGTTCAAGTGCTCTTTGGATCAACAGTTTTGTGTATCTAATATAAGGAATCTTTGAGCCAAGTTTTTTGTGAAATGACATCATGTCTTCCCATATCAGAGCTTCTAGTTCAATGTCCTTTTGTTGATTAATGACCAGAATATTTGCAGCTCCATGAGCTTGGGATGCTCATAGCCACTGTCACGACCAGAGACAGATTTGGTGATGATGATGTAGAGGGTTCTCCACGGTTGAGGAATGTTCTTAAGTTCCACATGAGAGTGCTTAGTGATGACTCCTGAAGCTTCATCATAACCAATATCAAGTAGGAATTGCAGAACAGTCTCTTCAGTGGGTGTGGCATAAAAGTCGGTTGGCTCGATTTCAAGAATGAGAAGAATAGCCCGTAAGTCCTCATGAGTGATGGTGACTTGTTTGTGATTGAGCGTCACTGTCACTGCACTTTGACCTTTGATCCTTTGCATTGAATTCTAGAATTGTTGTATGTAGATCTCCGGTACTGTAGCAGAGTGTGAGAGCATGTTCTGGTAGGGATGATTCTTAAGAATATCCACAGCAATCAAGCAAGAAGATTATGAGCATGTGAGGGTATCAAAGTCAACTCTGAGATTGTTCTTAACAATCTTCCTCGGATAGCCATTAGGGAAGATATCGGCAATTGTGAGAACCTCTGGTGCATCCACATTCATTTGAGCAGCCATGTCGTGATCTGAAATAATATTAGCCAAAAGAACCAACATATCGAAAGACATAATGTTAGTCAACAGAAGGTCTTTATTGTCTAATTATTGAAAGTACAGTGTTAATGATTGTTACGAGTCCTAGGTCACTTGTTTGTCCAATTTGTCCAATGACGTCGTGAAACGTTTCGTGAGTTAGTTAACTTTAAGTTTTAAAGTTTATGTTATCACTTATATTTCACAACATATCAAACGTTTAAGTTTATTAGTGACATTATTGGTTTCGTGATGATATGATTCATTTATTTACAAGTTTGCATACGTAACATTCAAAACAAAGGTTTGACCAAGGCTTATGCGTAGGAATAGTAGCTTATGCGTAAACAGGATGAGTATACGCGTAGACGCAAGCTTATGCGTAGGATCCTAACTTACGCGTAAGAAATGTTACGCGTAGGAAAAAGGGGACCTTATGTGTGGAGCTTACGTGTAAGGATTACTCGTAAGAGTAAACCTTATGCGTTGAGTCACTGTTTACGTATATCCTTCACAGGATACGAGTAGTCCCATTGTAGAACCTTACGCGTAACAGTTACGCGTAAAATTTCTCTTACGCATAACTTTCTACGTGTAAGGTGATCCTTATGCGTAGAGTAACAACGACCTTGATTCTGAGTTTTACGAGTAGCAAGCCTGAAATAAAATCATTATATCATCAATCTTAACACATATATACATTCTAAAACAGATTACGGCATGAAAGTTTGTTAAACATTTACGCGTAGAAAGTCATACGCGTAGTTCAAAACCCTAGAGTTTAAGAATTACGCGTATGATTTCTAACCATGGAAATTGCACCAAACATTTTCTGGTAGTTCTAAGGTGTTGTGAGAGTCTATAAACCAAGTCTTAACATCCAGTTCGTGATGAATCAAAAATACCCAAACTTAAGAACTTTAAACCCTAATTCCTAATTCTTAACTAATCAGTGTTTCTGGGTTGTTATAGAGCCTGGATATCATCAATTCAACATCATATAAACATTACACAACAATATTTTTGACCAAAACCCTTCACATTTGAAAACACCCAATTCGACTCAAGAACCCTAATTTTGAAAAACCATCAATTCGTGTTTCTGGGTGGATTTAGAGGGTAAAATTAGTATCATAGTTGTTAAAGACACGTTTTGACACATTATTTTCAACCACAAACACACACCAATGATTGTGTGTTCATACGCTTATGCGTAGAACACATAATCACGCATATCTAACGTTTTAGCCGTTGGATTTGCTTCAAATTCAAAACCTTTGCTTGTATTAACGTTAAGATCGTGAAAACACTTACACTTTGATGATCAAAAACACATATATCTTGAACAAATTTTGTGCGTAGGATGATATAGATGAGAGTAATAAATGTGAAGTGAAATAGTTAGGTGGAGAGTGTTTTTATTAAAATGACTTTAACATTTTGACAGTTTTGGTCCCTCCACCTTTTCCTTTTTCAAACAAAGCCATTTAACTTCCATTTTGGTTATCAAACAAAAGATTTTAAGAAAGAAACTTGACGACACTCCCCCTCGACTTAAAGAAAATAATGAAAGGTTATAAATTTTAGTCCGAGGAGTGTCAGTGAACCAGAAAATTTACCACTATTGATAAAAGAAACAACCGGGATAGGATAACATGCAAGTACACGGATGTTTTGAAACAGTTAAGTCTTTGTTTTCTCCCCCTCAACACTTGATCGAAAAAATATTGAATTTTGAAAGATTAAAGTGTTGACGGAAGAAATGTACTTGCCATGTTGAAAGAAAAATTTAGATAGAAGAATATTTTTGTTGTTTTATCAGGTTTTATATTTTTGTATTTTGTTTTTGAAAAGTATTTACAAAAGATGTTTTGGTGTTTGACAGGTTTTTAAGACAGTTTTAAGAGGTCATCCAATTCCTCTTGAGTCAAACACCGCATACCAATTCGGTGGATCTACTCATTAAACCTAGCGGGAGGCAAGGCTTTGGTGAGAAGATCTGCCAACTGGTATTCTGTACCCACAAAGCATAGTTCAACAGTACCCTGTTCCATGTGGTCCTTGATGAAATGATAGCGAAGATCGATGTGCTTTGATTTCGAATGCTGAACTGAGTTGCACGAGATCGCAATGGCACTCCGATTGTCGCAGTATCTCGGGATTCTGTCAAATGTGTAACCATAGTCTTTGAGTTGTGTTCTCATCCAAATGACTTGAGCACAACATGCTGACATGGCTACATATTCTGCTTCGGTTGATGACAGGGATGTACAATCCTGTTTCTTTGATTGCCAAGACACCAGTTTGTCACCAAGAAATTGTAGTGCTCCTGAAGTACTTTTTCGTGAATCTAAGCAACCTGCGTGATCAGCATCTGAAAATGCGATTAGTTCAAAAACAGAATCCTTCAGATACCAGATCCCCAAGTTAATGGTTCCTTTGATGTATCGGAGGATTCTTTTAGCCTCAGAGAGGTGGGTTTCAGTTGGTATTGACTGATAACGGGAGCATAGATAAATGGCAAAGACAGTATCAGGTCTGCTAGCTATTAGATACATGAGGGACCCAATAATACTGCGGTATTTTATAGGGACCACTAATTTCCCATGTAAATCAGCGTCTAGCTTCTTGGTATGAGTCATTGGTGTGGCATAAGTGTCACAGGTTTTCATTCCAAATTTGTTTAACAATTCAAGGGCCTATTTGGACTGACTCAAGAAAATACCACGGGGTGATTGATGAACTTTCAATCCTAAAAAGAACGTAAGTTCACCCATCATGGACATTTCAAAATTTGTCTTCATTAATTTTGCAAAAGCATTTGAGTACTTTTTATGTGTAGATCCAAAAATGATGTCATCCACGTAAATTTGAACAATTAAGATATGTGCCCCGTGATATTGAATAAAAAGAGTAAGGTCAACTGAACCTTTGGTGAAATTATTGGCAATGAGGAAAGATGATAGCTTATCGTACCATGCTCGAGGAGCTTGTTTGAGACCATACAGAGCTTTGTTCAGTTTGTAGCCATGGTTCGGGAACTCAGGATCAACGAATCCATCTGGTTGGCTGACATAAACCGTTTCTTTAAGTTGTCCATTGAGAAACGCCGTTTTGACATCCATTTGATAGACCGTCATATTCATATGAGCCACGAACGCGAGAAATATCCGAACAGCCTCAAGACGAGCAACCGGAGCAAAAGATTCTTCAAAGTCTATACCCTCTTCCTGACGACAACCCTTAGCAACTAGACGTGACTTGTTTCGTATAACATTCCCTTCAGCATCCAATTTGTTTTTCCAAATCCATTTGAGACCAATGACATAGACCCCTGTTGGTCTTTCAACCAGTTCCCATACTTCAAGACGTTTGAATTGGTTGAGTTCTTCCTGCATGGATTCAATCCAGTTGTCTTTTGTCATTGCGTCTTTAACGTTTTTAGGCTCAGATTGGTAGACAGTGAGTGCATAAATGCAATGTTCACCATCTGTGTGAAGACGTTGTCTCATAACGACTGGTTGATTCGGGTTGCCAATAATATTTTCCAGCGGATGGTCTTTTGTCCATCTATGTGTGGAGGGTTGATGTTGGTATACATTGTGCAGACATCAGGTGCAGTAGTTTCATTAGCAAACGGGTTGAAGAACGCATTTGGATCAAAATTTGTAGGTGGGGGTACTTCATTCAGAACATCATCAGCCGGTTCGTCATTGTTGGAAGCGGTTTCTTCAACTGTTGTGTTGGAGTCAACTGGTGGTGCGTCTTCAATCGTAGTTGTTGTGGTAGGTGTATCAGGTATAAGAGTATTATCAGGTTGTGCAGCAGAAACAACGGATACACCTGGAGCACGTTCATCAGTATCGTCACAGAACAGCGGAGCAAATAACCTTTCCATTTGTTGACGAGTAAGCTGAGGGCTTGTGTCAGCTGATGATGGGGTTTGGGGGAAGTTTAAGTGGTTGTGACCGGGTTCTAAGCTGTTATACTCAGAAGCCATTTCCGTAAGTTCATCGAAATGAGCATGAATCGTTTCCATCACTTGCTTTGTCCGACGATTCCATATCCGGATACCTTTAGAATTACCACAATATCCAATAAAGACTCCAATGTCAGCTTTGGCTTTGAGCTTTCCAAAGTCATCACGGTCATTGTTCGGATAGCAAAGAGATCCAAATACATGAAAGTGTTTGAGATTCGGTTTTCTGTTGTGGACAAGCTCGAAAGGTGTTTTGTTGTGGCGTTTTGTAATCATAGAACGGTTTTGAGTATAGCATGCAGTAGATACAGCTTCTGCCCACAAGTAATCTGGGAGTTTTGCATTGATTAACATTGTTCTTGCAGCTTCCACTAACGTTCGGTTTCGTCTTTCAACAACTCCGTTTTGTTCAGGTGTCCGTGCAATCGATGTTTGATGCGCTATTCCCACTTTCTCATAAAATTCACTAAGAGTTTGATTAACAAATTTAGTTCCTTTGTCTGTTCTGATTATTCGGACGTTGTTTCAGAGTTGAACCTGTATTTTTGTGAGAAAGGTGATGATCATCTGTGGAGCTTGGTCTTTGCTTCGAAGAAAGTAGAACCAAGTCCAGCGTGAGTAGTCATCAACAATTACTAAGATGTAGCGTTTGCCATTAATCGTTTGCACGCGCATCGGGCCACACAAATCCATGTGAAGAAGATGAAGCACATGTTGAGAGCTGTGTTCCACCTTTGAAGGAAAATGAGCACGAGTACTTTTTCCTTGTTCACAAGCTGAGCATAGGTGATCTTTAGAATATCAGAATCGTGGGAGTCCTTCAACGAGTTTCTGGCGAGCAAGGTTGGTGATGGTTTGAAAGTTTAGATGTGAGAGACGACGGTGCCATAGCCAGGATTTTGTTGATGTTGCCTTTGAAAGTAAGTAGATGGGAGATGAAGCAACCATGCCTTGCATAGAGATTGTGTAAAGACTAGAATTACACGAGCCAGACATGAGATTGTTTCCTTGTAGATCACGAATAAAACAAGTTTTCTCCCTGAAAGCAACCTCCAAATCTCCATCACAGAACTGACCGACTGAAAACAAATTGTGACCGAGGCCTTCCACATAGTAAACCCTGCTTATTTCGATGTTCCCATTGATATAGTCTCCGTAGCCCATGATAGCTGCGAAGTGATCATTCCCGAATCTGACAGTGCCAATGAACTTTGCAATAAAGTTGGATAACAGTTTAAGGTTGCCTGTCATGTGTCGGGAACATCCGCTATCAACAATCCAAAGAATGATCTGTATCACCTGCATTACACACAGACGACACAGATGGAATAGAAGTAGATGTGGAACCCGAAATGTTAGAGGGTTCCAGAGCAGTTGTAAGAGACATACACACTTTAATAACTTTAGGCATCCATTTAAATCCTAGTGTATTATGTATCCATTTCTGCCATCTAAAACTACTTTTTGCTTTAGTCATAGTGAATGCACTAGGTGGTACTACATTCTTTGGAGGTAACACTGGAGCTACAGGGACAACCATGCGTTTCTTAGAATCTAAAGAGGGCGGTCTACCAAGCACAGACTTAGACTGATTAGTGGGCCTAGAGGTATTCCGATTCTTAGGATTCCTTAAACGAGAGATAATAGCTTTAGCAACACATTTGTCATGACAATCAGAATTCATACTTTTTCGACAAATAACACAAGGTGCATCAGACTGAATATAAAAAGTACTTAAAGGTTTAGCATTCGTTACAGCACTATTTCTATTACATTTTCCAGACGCAATATCTATAGTTGAAGCAACGTGAGTCTTATTCATAGTCCTATGATGGTCTTGTACTTTAGCATTCCTTATTGATCTTTTCTTAGGTCGCAACTTCCTATTCTTCGATGTAGTGCTCTTAGGCTGTGAAGTGCGGACGTTTGGAAAAGATGCAACTATTCCTGTTTCAGTAGAAGGAGGCACGTTAGCAACTTGTGATTACTAAGTGTTACTGGTGCTAATCTCTTAATAGTGGTAGGCGGAAGTTGTTCATACTTTCCTAACATTTCTCTCAACTTAAAGATAGTGTGAATCAGATCTTGATTTTCAGACCAAAAATTTCCAGCAAAATTCATTACTTCTTTAGTGTGTGCAAGAAAATTATCAAGTTCATTAGATGCTTCATCACGAGTCTGTTTGAGCAAATCATTTATGACACCATTTTCCTTTTTGACTTTTGAAAGTTCTTGTTTATATTGTGAGATTTGACTCTTAACAGACACGTTTGGATCATCCAGTTGCACAAGTTTTGGATTAATATTTTTTAAACGCAACTGGGCGATTTTGGTTTGAAAAGCAAGTTGTTGAGTATGAATATCTTTTTGACACCAATTAAGACGACATTTTGCATTGGAAAGTTCGTTTAACAATCGTTCATTTTCAGTTTTTAAAGACTCGATCTGAAGCACATGATCAGAATTCTGAGCAGTAACAACATTATCAACAATATCAGCAGAGATATAATTAGATGCATGTGACAAAGAATTAATCAACGCAGTATTATGGATATCAGCACAGATAACCTCGTCCAAGAGTCGATCAACATCTTTTCTCAACATTTTCTTTTTGCGTTTAGTATTAGAAATAGATGTTTCTATTTTCTCGAAAACGACCTTCATCACTCCAAGTTCCTTATGAAATTCCTTTTCCCAAGACAATGCACAATTTTTCAAAATTTTAACATTAGGTAAAAGATTTTTCTGAAAAATGTCTCTTTGTTCTCGAGCCAGAGGCGATTGAAAATGTTGAACTTTGATTTCAGAATGATATTCTATCTCATGTTGCAAAGTTTTGAGGTCAGCCATGAAAATGTCAAAATATCTAAGAATTTTGCGATTTTCAGGTTTTGAAGCATAATCTGGTTTGGGATTAACATTAGAAGACTCAGGTGTTTTAATGATAACCCTTGGTGTGTTAGAAGAATCCTTTGGTTGGACTAAAGTGACCGCTTGTGAATAAGTAAAAGGTTTGTTATAAACAAGTTTTTCCAATTTTGATCGACTCTCGTCTTCAACATCTAATTCCTCTTGACGATGATATTCAACAACAGTCATAACAGAATCACCAATTTTATATTCTGCACTGGAAACTTCCGGATTTGGTTTGAATGTTTTGGAAGAAAGCTTAGGTTTGTAATCAGCAATATTCAGTCCATATCCGTTTGGATTGGGTTTTAAAGTAAACTTTTCAATAGCTGTTACTGACTCACCATGTTTATAAACAATAGTTGTAAACTCTTTAAGCTTGCGTTGCAAACCAACAATTTCTTCCAGAAGGTCATCTATTCGATTCGTTGAATGATTTTTGTATGCAAAGTATTTTTGTTGACAAGTTAACAACTCAGCCTTAGCTTTTTGATTTTCCAAGGTGAGAGCGTTAATTTGCTTTTTATGTTCATGTTTCAGTTGTTCTATTTCAGACAACAAAGCATTCTTCGAAGCGGCTAGATCACGCATTTGTCTCTCTAATTATTTTTCATTTTGATGAGACTTAGTAAAAGCGGCTTCAAAACCTTTTTCACATTTTTCTTGAGCTTTGAAAAAATTGAGTTTCATTTTTAAACATTCAAAATCCTTAGTTAACAGTGCATTTTTGCTTTTTAAGTCCTGATTTAATGCACAACATTCTTCAATTTTGGATTGTTGGTCTTTAAGTAATAGAGCAAGATCTGGATGAGGCAAAAGTTCGGCTTGTTCAACGTGAGTCACAACATGATCATTATTTAGATCCTCAAGTATAACCATGGAGTCAATTTGATTATCAAAGGCAACCTTTAGGTCATCTTGATCGTCAAATGTAACTACGGGGTCTAATTGAAAATCATCGGAATGAGATGTGGATGACTCATTTTGAACATTCTGAGTCTTGCCGGATTCAGATGTTGGCGGAGATATTAGATTTGTGATGAATATGGTTTGTTCGGGTACCTGAGATAGGCCATCAGTGTCATACACTGGGCCTGTTTCACTCATGTGTAGCTCTTGCATATTGGCCATCAACATAACTGCTGAGTTGGTCTGCAAGTCCTCCATATCATCATATGAGTCTGAATCTGCCATGAAGCTCTATTCCTTGTCTGTGAGAGTTCCACCAGCTTCATCCTTAAGAGCCAACAGAAGAGCCTCTTTGAAGTAAGCACTGCCCTTAGTCCTCGGCTTTGGACATGCATTAGCCAGGTGTCCCTTCTCATTGCAGTTGTAGCATCGAAGACCATTCAACCCATTTTGAGCATTTCCCGGTTCCACTACTTGAGCTCTGTTGTTATTCCTACCCACAGCATTAAACCCTTGACCACCGCCCATCTGACGACCAAAACCAAGATTATAAACTTCAACTCGTCCATTATTCACAACTGACTGATTCCGTGTGTTTGATGAGGAACGAATGCGATTGTTGGATTTGTTGGTATAACAGCCAAAAGCATTAGCAATCATAACAAATCCTTGTTGCAATGCTTCGAATGGATCGAGTTCCTCATTAGCTTCACTGACAAGTGCTTGAGCGTTGTTGTTGTTTTATGGAACCAATTGAGTTTGTTGAGGTTGTTGCAGTGAAGGAGTATTTGGTGTGTTTGTAGCAGTTGGTTGAGTTGCTGGTTGAGGAAAATAACTATTTTGAGCATACAAGGCAAGTTGTTGATTTTCCGGATGTGAAGGTGGAGCATTTTGAGCACGGAGAATCCTAACCATATCAACTTCCTTTTTCACGAGGCTTCAAGTAATCATACAACAATCCATATGTAGAATGATGCATGTTCTTTGCTTGACGGAGAAAGATGACATACTTTTCCCATTCTGGTCTAAGACTACTCAGAAACTTAGTATTCATTGCAATTCTTGGCATGATGATGTTGTGTTTATCCAAATCATTGATGATGTCTTAAAATCGATGATGATAAGACTCTAGTGTCTCTCTAGGTTCAATCATGAAGTGTTCATAAGCCAAGTAAATTTTGGATTCCAAATCCTCCTGATTGAGTACAGATCCTTCCATAAGAAGACGAATATGATCCCACATCGCCTTTGCAGTGTTTTGAGCATCAACACTTCGAAGAATTGGGTTTGGTAATCCTAATAGGATATATTCCATTGCAAGTTCATCTGCTTCATAGTGTAGAAGTTCTTGAGGATTCAAGTCTGCAACAGTAGCAATGTTGGTTTGTTCATCTTTTGGTGGATTAGCTTCTGGATCTCCAGGTACAATGACAGTAGGCATCTGAAAAGGACCTTCCAAGATAACCTTCTTTAAGAACTTTCCATGTGGCTTCTTCAGATCACAAAACCTGAAGAACCTTATCACCCATTGATCGTAGTTTCCTGGAGTGAGCATTGGAGGTCTATCAAGTGATCCAGCCTCATGAATTGATTGTTGGCTGCTTAAAGCTTCACACATCTCCTTCATAGTGTATCTTGATGGATGTTGATTGCAATCAGTTGTGTAGGGTTGAACTTGAAGACTTGTTGGTGGTTGAGGCATAAGAGGTTGTGGACTTGCTGCAATTTGTGGAGTATGTTGTTGATTAAATTGTTGTTGATAAATTGCTTGTTGTTGATTCCATTGTTGATGTTGGGGACTTAATTGTTGTTGTTGTTGACGTTGAGGATAAGTGTAGGGGAAATAGTTAGAGTATGGTGGTTGAGACATGTTGAAAACTTGTGTTGGTAAAAATGGATCTTTGTAGTCGAATGAACCTTTGTTGATGAAGTATCCTTAGGCGTAGAAATCACAATAACCAAGTATCACTTATGCGTAAAAACACCAAAGTTACGCGTAACAATAGGGAGTTACGCGTAGATTTAGCTTACGCGTAAGAATATGGAAAAGACTCTAAAGTTATGCGTAGACAAAAGTTAGGCGTAGAAAGTTAAGCGCAGGATTATCTTATGCGTAAGACTAGGCTTAGGCGTAAGATGAATTTTATGCGTAGGATTTCTACGCGTAAGCTTATGCTTATTCCTAAGTTCAGGGTTTTATCCCAAGTGATCTTTTACACTATCACAGTGCAAAAGATATCCAAAGTCGACGTATTTTCAGGCTTATCCAAGCAAGAAGACAAAGAGTAAACCACGAAACTGAAGATCAAACCACGGATAAAGTTACACGTAGAAAGAGGGTTTTCATATGCGTAATCCTACTCGTAAAAATGATTATGCCCAAAGATGTTTCTAAACCAGTTTTTGTGTGATAAAATAGCTTCAATAACACCAAAAGACACAAAAGTGTGAAACTAGATGAACCAAAACTCCTAAAAACAGTTACGCGTAGGATAAACCCTTCGTACAAAAACTAGCTTAAGAACGTAGATCTACACATAAAGTTCGAAACTATTTGCCAAAAACAGTAAGTTTAACACCTTATAACATTGAAAGGACAAGAATCTTGGATTAAAAAGTGTAAAAAATACGTTTTTTATCAAGCCAAAGTTTCGGATACGCAAGTTAAGCGTGAGACCAAAACTCACTTCAAACGATACGTTCACCCAACTATTTGGCGATTGATACCACTGTTAGGTCACTAGTTTTACAACACAAGCAACATAGAAGAAGTAGAGAGGCGATTGAACAAGATCTAACACACACACACACAATAAATAAGGACGGTTAGGCGTAGGAGAGTGAAAGAGAGAATAACTTGAACAACCAACCTTCAAATGAAGGTTAATACAAAGTATTTATAGGCAAGGAGCTAGGGCAACACTCCCACTACTTCCCTTTTCCTTATTGGACATGGGCCTAAGCTTATGGGCCTTCTACATAAGCTAGACCTTAAACAAACATAAAGGCCATAATAAACTACCTATTACATGTGAGATATATATACTTGAATTAGTGTTTAGAAGTGATTCCAACAGGTTTTACTCTTATTCCCTTGTTCAAATAAAAATGGCATTGGCAACACCATATGCAATTTTTGAGAGGGGAAGTGGATCTACATGTTGATGGATGTTTGTATAATGGTCATACACCTAATGTTTCACTTCTAAGGATAACTGGGATTCATTGTTTGGGATTCATTGTTTTTCAAGAGATGTTTGATGAGTACTTCCAATCTCCAACGAATGTTGATCATCCAGTTTCTGAAGCTCATGATCCGGTTCCTACTGACTCAAGTGGTTCACCATATAAGAAGTACTTCTCGGAATTCTCAAGAATCCTCATCTCCAGTTACTTCACAAGGCGTCGATAATGACTATCATAATCTTTGCAGTTGCACTTATGAATAGTGATCCGCTCTTTGGTATCCCTTTGCCAAATCTTCACGGATCATTGTTTCATTGTTCTTTCCTAAATGTGCACTCTGTAAATTAACCACATGAACATTAAGGAAAATGACTTCCTCATCCGCCTAAAAACATTATTGGTGAATCTTCCAGATCAGTTTCTACATGTATACCTTAAGGAAGAATGCATTGATGCTGAGGAATCAGTTGCTCCGGTTCATTCAGTGGGTCATTGTACATCCGATTGTATGTTTCTTTCACGTGTTGGGCATTTGACACAAGTTGATGACTTCAGAGTTAATCATTTATCACTTATTTGAGATTGAAGTTGACTTTCAACAAAGGCGTGTTCTTATTTGATAACTTGCTCGGGCTTAAGATTTTGAGTTGAAGACTTGGTTTATCTAGTTACCAGCAGTCGGGGTGGTTGGTTGAAGACCTGGTTAACTATCACTATTAGGAGTTACATTGTTTTACTCAGTGTCACACACATATGACGGTGTGGATTATATCAAGAGGTGTTAATGTCTCATACTTTGTTTGAGTAGTGAGTACTTAGATTTTTGCTTGGTGCATAAATTCTCAACACCGTTCTTCCATCATTAAGTGCAAGCTGAAGATACAAATGCGAGGAATTCGACTTCAGTTTCAAGTTTGGTATATCTGGTTTTCTTCAACAGTGGTCACTTAAAATTGTCTACATATGGGTTATGGAGATTATGTTGTTGGTAAAAGTGTTATCTCCAGAGTATATTATGTAGAAGGTCTTGGTCATAACCTGTTCTCTGTTGGTCAATTATGCGATTCTGATCTAGAAGTAGCCTTCAGAAAACATACTTGTTTCGTTAGAGAACTTGATGGTAAGGAACTTTTAAGAGGTTCACGTGGTTCAAATCTATACACCATCTCTATCGAAGATATGATGAAGTCTTCTCCAATTTGCTTGGTGTCAAAGGCTTGTAAAACAAAGTCATGGTTATGGCATCGTCGTCTCAATCACTTGAACTTCGACACCATCAATGATCTCTCCAGAAAGGACTTAGTTGTAGGTTTACCTAGACTTAAGTATGAAAAGGATCATCTTTGTTCAGCATGTCAATTGGGAAAAAGCAAGAAGTATACCCATAAACCCAAACCTACTAACTCTGTCACATAAGTTCTTCATACAATTCACATGGACATATGTGGACCCATGAGAGTGCAGAATATCTTTGGGAAGAAATATGTGTTATTTGTGGTTGATGATTTCTCTAGATTCACCTGGGTAAAGTTCTTAAATACAAAGGATGAAACTCCAGATATCATCATCAAACTCATCAAACAGCTGCAGGTTCGTCTTAACAAAACGGTCAGAATCATCCGAACAGACAATGGAACTGAGTTTTTTAACAAACAACTTAGTGAGTTTTAGGAAAGTATTGGAATTAGTCATCAAAGAAGTGTTCCTCGAACTCCTCAACAGAACGGTGTAGTTGAAAGACGAAATCGAACTCTTGTTGAAGCCGCAAGGACTATGCTGATTTACTCAAAAGTTCCAATGTTTCTCTGGGGTGAAGCCATTGCCACTGCATGCTACACCCAAAATCGATCCCTGATTCACACTGCTCGTGGGAAAACTCCATATGAACTTGTCCACAACAGAAAACCTAATCTTTCATTCCTTCGTATGTTCAGTCCATTGTGTTATCCAACTAATGAGGGCCAAGATTTAGGCAAACTTAAAGCTAAAGCAGACATTGGAGTATTTGTAGGTTATGCACCAAACAGAAAAGGATACCGAATTTACAACAAGAGAACCCGAAATATCATGGAAACAATTCACGTCACGTTTGATGAGCTGACCGGTCAAATGGCTCCTGGACAATCCAGTTCAGGACCCGCACTTCAAAACGGTCAAATGAGCAACTCCATATGTACCTCCATCTGAAGATGATTTAAAGAAATTGTTTGACCCTATGTTTGATGAACATTATGAGCCAAGTGCTAATGAACTGTCGATTCCTACATCAGAGGCTGCTCATATCCCTGTGAATGAAGTCAATCCTTCAGTCTCAATATCATTAAGTCAAGAAGCGCCTACTGCTGATCACTTAGTCTCATCAACAAATCATCAATCTTCGATTGTACATCATGGAACTGTGTCTGGCATCAACGATGAAGTTAATCCCTTTTCTACTCCTGAAGATGCTCCATTTGAAAACATATTTGCTCCTGAATCTTCATCAGAACCATCTTCGTCAGGAGACATCGACTCTACTACCTCAGTCCCTCAACAACTATCACATGAACACCTCAGAAAATGGACTCACGATCATCCATTAGACAACATCATTGGAAATCCCTCTCGTCTAGTATCCACACGGAAACAACTTGCAATCGATGCCTTATGGTGCTTCTTCAACTCCGTACTCTCTAAGATCGAACCAAAAGATGTTAAAACCGCCATGAATGAAGACAGCTGGTTCAATGCCATGCAAGAAGAAATTAATGAGTTTGATCGACTTGATGTATGGGAATTAGTACCTGCTCCAGATTGTGCTATGATCATTGCTCTAAAATGGATCTTCAAGGTGAAACTTGATGAGCATGGTGATGTATTAAAGAACAAGGCTCGATTGGTTGCTAAAGGATACCGTCAAGAGGAGGGTATTGACTTTTAGGAATCGTTTGCTCCTGTTGCTCGTATCGAGGCAATCAGAATCTTCTTGGCTAATGCTGCTAGTAAGAACATGGTAGTCTATTAGATGGACGTAAAGACGACATTTCTGAACGGAGATCTTAAAGAAGTCGTCTATGTCAGCCAACCTGAAGGCTTTGTGAATCTAGAGCATCCTACTCACATTTATCGTTTGAAGAAGGATCTTTACGGTTTAAAGCTCCAAGGGCATGGTATGATACGCTATCAATGTTTCTTATATCTACCGGATTTAGCAAAGGAGCAGTTGATCCAACATTGTTCACCAGGAAAGTCAGGCAAATATTTAATTCACGTTCAAATTTATGTTGATGAAATCATCTTTGCCTCAACTGACCCCAATGAGTGTGACCGTTTTTCAAATGAAATGGGCTCTAAATTTCAAATGTCAATGATGTGACAAATGTCATTTTTCTTAGGACTACAAATTTCACAAAGTCCCGGAGGCATTTTCATAAATCAATCTAAATATGCAAATGAGATTTTAAAGAAATTTGGATTTGATTCAAGTGACCTTGTTGACACTCCCATGATTGAACGTACCAAACTAGATGAGGACCACTCAGGGATCATGGTAGACCAAACGGAATATCGTAGTATGATTGCATCCCTGATGTACCTCACAGCTAGTAGACCAGACATCTTGTTCGCAGTTTGCATGTGTGCTAGATACCAGGCTAAGCCTACTAAAAATCACCTTGAAGCGGTTAAACGGGTCTTTCGGTATCTCCAAGGAACCATCAATATGGGACTTTGGTACCCGAAGGACACGGGTATGTCACTAACAGCCTATGCAGATGCTGATCATGCAGGATGTCAAGATACTCGTCGAAGTACGTCTGGAGGTGCTCAGTTTTTGGGTGATAAGCTTGTGAGCTGGTCTTCAAAGAAGCAAATGAGTACTTCTATTTCCTCTACAGAGGCTGAATACATAGCCATGTTATCCTGTTGTGCTCAAATCCTATGGATGAGATCCCAATTATTTGACTATGGCTTTGAATTTAACAAAATCCCTTTGTACTGTGATAATAAAAGTGCTATTGCTCTCTCATGCAACAGCGTACAACACTCAAGAGAAAAGCACATCGACATTCGAGATCATTTCATCAGGGAGCAAGTTGAAAACGGTGTGGTCGAACTTTACTTTGTGAGGACTGAATACCAGTTAGCAGACATCTTCACCAAAGCTCTTCCTAGAGAACGTTTTGAGTTTATTCTTCCACGACTTGGCCTTAAAAGCCTTCAACCAGAAACACTCAAACATTTTCAAGAGGAAGAAGAGGAGTAAAAGGTTTTCTTCATCTATCTCTTGTATATATCTATTCGAAAGACAAAATAGAAAAATATAAAACTCTCAAAATCCATAAAAATTTGAAAAATTCGAAAAATCATCAAAAAATATTGTCATTTTTGTCATGTCTTTCTCGATTCAATAATATCTACGGTCTTTGTGCTGTCATTCAAAGAATGACACGGGACTTTAGATATTGTTCGAATTTTTATTTAAAAAAAAATCTAAAATTATTTTTGGGAGAAAGAGAAACAATGGTTTATTGTCATTTCAGGCAGTAACCCGCTTTTCAAAGAAAGAACATAGCCATACTTTATCATGTTTTTCAAATTTTCATGCTTTGATTCTATAAACATTTATCTGCTGAAAACTAACTGCATTGAAAAATAACTCGGAATCTATTTTTGATAATCATTTAGACTTATTTGTCAAAATATCTATTTCTCAATCAACAACCTATGTCATTGATTGAGGGGGAGAATGATTTCAATTAAATTAAAAGGTTATTTGTCATTCAATTGTTTTCAAAAGATATTCATGCATGTTTAATCAATGGAGTTTAAAGTCTTAAAATCCGATCCTTATCAGTTAAAACGCTTTCATAATCAAGTCACAATTCTCCTTAAAAGCTTTCAAAATCAATTGAATGACAAATAACCTTTTAGTTAAAACGTGATCAATTTAAACTGATAATTCAGTAAATGGTTATAAGGATGTATAAGCTTTATAAGGATGTATAAGCTCTCCTTCCCACATGTGCAAAACGATTTCAAATTTTCCATGCACATGTTGAGGGGGAGCATCTATATTAAACCACAAAGATCTGAAACGTGATCAATTTATATCAATGTGCATGATCCCTCTTGTATGTGCAAATCTCTTTCAAACCTCAAGGCACATATTGAGGGGGAGCAAACTTATGAAAACCTCATCCTTCCCAAAAATGCTTTATCTACTTGTTTTGATTAGGGAAGTGATGTTGATATTTTTTAGAAAATGGAATTCAAAGAAGTTAACTCTTTCTCTTGCCTCCGTGTGCAAAACGATTTCAATCACTTGATGCACATGTTGAGGGAGAGCTCTTGTTCTAAAAAAATATCAAAAACAATTCATGTACAAAATGCTTTGATAATATATCTGAAGTATCTGGATTGATTTTCAAATGGTTTTCAATTGGTTTCTATGGCAGATGAACAATACCAAATAGACCGACCAATTTTACTTATGTATGGTGATATAAGGATGATAAGGTTAGGTATGTGTTCCCATGATCCGCCAGAACCGGAGGGATCTACCCAGGGACTATCCACTAGATAGTGTAGAAGTCCTTAGGTTTATTGAAAAAAGGAGAAAAATGAGATATGGGAAGAGTGCAGACTGAGACTGAGCTAGTACTGGAATAAACCCAACAAGGTTCTAGCTATGAAGTCTCGGTAAGCACTGAAGGGGTTGAAGAATTAAAAAGAATTGAATGAGAAAAGGGTGAAAACAAATAGCCCTCCATTTATTCAACCTTAGGGCAGATACAGGGTTCAATTCATATGCTACTGGTGGTTACCAAGGTAACATCGGTATTGAAGTCAAGACGTCATGGACCCAGTGACACACTGCACTTCAACTTCCCAAACCACTCAAGTTCCTCTTAAAAGGACTTGTTTCATTCTCACGGGGAACCGACATTATCTATCGACTCTCTCTTAGAGATTGTTGATATTGAAGAAGGAGACCCTCTCCCTAGTCTCCGATATATGATCCAAATATGCACAAATTGAGTCTAGAGCCACGAGATCATCAATAAATCTCATTAGGACACTTTCTAATGAAGACTCTCTGTTTCACACAAATGTAGAAAGAGAGATTATATCTTGAGTCCTACGCACTATCCTTGTGGTATTGCCAGAACATCCGAGTGATATGCATATATATTCACAATGAAGATGGAAAGCCTTCTGGAGCCAAGATTAAACAAGCTCCTGGTAGGTGGCATGTGAGATCTACTCATTAGATCAACCATGTGACAACTGAACAGAAACAATGGGGCGATTCATTCATTTGAATCAATCCTGGTTCAGGTTATGGATTGACGGATATCTTTGAAAAACCGGTCTTTGTGCTTAAAAACTCTTTTCTTTAGCACATCGACCGTGTTCGAATATTTCAAATCAAAAGGTGTTTTATGATTGATAATTGATTTTCATTAAAACCTTCGTTGTATTGCAAAAACAATTTCTATTGAGAAATACACGATTGTTTTTCAAATCTCTTTTCATCAATCAGTGAATCTCTATTCGCTGGTTCACTCACTCCGTGTTGTCTTCTTTGAGACGTTCCGGTTTGAGAACAGCAGCTGCGAAACCCTGTCATTCAAATTCTTCGGAATTATACCTGATCACAGGCTGTACTTGTACTGATCAACGGGGAACCGTGGGCCGTGTACCTCAATTCAACGAAAGTGATCAAAGACACTTTCATGCGCTTTATTGCTAACTGTTGTATGCAGGTACACCCGACGTTTGCAGCTGATCAGAATGAAGTGGTCAATCCATAGCCGCATGCTCACACAATACATTCATTTCTCAAGAAATCATGATAAGTGCATCAATGACTCTGATATTTTCACTCCATGCTTCTGCTACGCTGCTGCCAATATCATGAATCAACGAAAGCTTCCGCTACTCTGATGAGAAGATTTCATGATCCAGAATGTGAGCATGTCGGTCCGAAAGTCACAACATCACATAATACCAACACCACAATGGATGTCTCTGAGATTTTTGTTAGATGATGATCTCAAAAGCTGGCTCAAAATTATTATCACATGGATCAGTAAAAGACCTCCACTTGGATTAACCAAACATGCAATGAGAAGAATCAATGACTACGAGCTTCGGAGCAAAGTACTACATCAAGAATGCAAGAACAATTTTTAATGTAATATCTGTTTGTATTCAATGTAATTTTAGTACATGTTTGAGGTGACCTCCCTTTGGGGGAGATTGTTAGGAATTAGAAATTCTAGGTATTAAAGAGTCGGTCACCTCAAGTATATGTAATCGTTAGAAAGCTCGTAGTCGTAGTTCTTTTAAGCTAAGTAGTATTTAGTTAAGTAACATCGTGGAGGACGGACGGGTCTTTACCCACTGTATGCCTGATCCACATCCCATTGTGTGGCGTTTTATTGTAAGACTATAAATACTCTCTACCTTCCAAGGTAGAGAGTTGAAGCTCATAATAAGATTTTTCTTTCTCTCACTAAAGTTCCCAAACCTCTAACTTTCTCTCTCTAAAACTCTTGTATACGCCTACTAGTGCTCATGGTTTGATGTGTATGTGAAATCCAATATCCTACAATTGTTACTCTCTATAATACCACCGTACCACCTGGAGAATGTAACACGATTACGTGTGAGACGGCACACATCCCAGAACAGAGCGCAACTAAAGTATCAAACCTGAGGGTCGCAATTCATCCTGATTACCCAGTGTTGGAATCACTCCTAAACACTAATTCAAGTATATATATCTCACATGTAATAGGTAGTTTATTATGGCCTTTATGTTTTTTTAAGGTCTAGCTTATGTAGAAGGCCCATAAGCTTAGGCCCATGTCCAATAAGGAAAAAGGAAGGAGTGGGAGTGTTGCCCTAGCTCCTTGCCTATAAATACTTTGTAATAACCTTTATTTGAAGGTGGGTTGTTCTCTTTTCTATTTCACTCTTTGCTTTAACCTTTCTCTATTATATTCGTGTGTTTGGATAAAGGTTTAACCAATCTCTCCTTCTCTATTTCTTCTCTTGATGCTTGTGTTGTAAAACTAGTGACCTAACAGTGGTATCAATCGGCTAATAGTTGGGTGAACGTATTGTTTGAAGTGAGTTTTGGTCTCACGCTTAACTTACAGTTCTTAACTTTGGCTTGCTTAAAAACGCAATTTTTACACTTTTTATTCCAAGATTCTTGTACATTCAATGTTATAAGGTGTTAAACTTACTGTTTTTGGCAAAAAGTTTTGAACTTTATGCGTGGATCATTGTTTTTCAACTAGTTTTTGAACGAGGGTGTTAACCTACGCGTAACTGTTTTGAGAGCTTTGGATCATCAAGTTTCACACTTTTGTGTCATTTTGGTGTTATTGAAGCTATTTTATCACACAAAACTGGTTTAGAAACATCTTTGGGCAAAATCATTTTTACGAGTAGTTCTACGCCTAATGAAACCCTCTTTCTACGCGTAACTTTATCCGTGGTTTGATCTTCAGTTTCGTGGTTTACTCCATGTTTTCTTGCTTGGATAAGCCTGAAAATAGGTCGACTTTGGATATCTTTTGCACTGTGATAGTGTAAAAGATCACTTGGGATAAAACCCTAAACTTACACATAAGCATAAGCTTACGCGTAGAAAATCCTACGCATAAGATTCATCTTACGCCTAAGCCTAGTCTTACGCATAAGGTAATCCTACGCCTAACTTTCTACGCCTAACTTGTGTCTACGCATAACTTTAGTGCTTTTTCCATACTTACGCGTAAGCTAAACCTACGCGTAACTCTTGATTGTTACGCGTAACTTTGGTGTTTTTTACGCATAAGTGCTACTTGGCTTATTGTGATTTCTACGCCTAAGGATACTTCATCAACAAAGGTTCATTGGACTACAAAGATCCATCAACACAAGTTATCAACAAAAAAAATGGCGGGTAAATTTGAGTAAAATCTAATTTTGTGGGGAGACTAAACGTTCAATTTTTACGCGAGATTCAAATTTTGGTTTAACTGTGAAAATTTTGGTCAAAAATTCAAATTTTTGGGCCCAAATTCAAATTTTTCGGGTAAAATTTGGCTTCAAAATTGTCATAACTCAAATTTTTCTTACAACCTTAGAATTGTATTTTATAGTGAATTTCAAATTTTGAGAGACAAAATTTTTCAAAATTATTTTTGGAGGGAAATTGCAATTCACTATATCTGCCTTCTGTGTGCTATATCGACTTTGCACCTTTTCTTCTCTTTGATTCTTCTGCAGGGGAGTGAAATGGATTCTGATCATAAAGATCCATTTGTGGCATTGGAAGAAGGATTCATGGCTCTAACTCTGGCATTGACGCGTCAGCCATCATCAAATTCCCGATATCCCGCAGTCGTGCAAGGTGAAAGAGTTGATGTACATGAAAGGAATGCTCAAATGGACGTTGAGAATGTTGTGATTACTGCAACTATCGGTAATGCGGATAATGAGGTTGTAGCATTGGAAAAGCAGGATGAAAACAGCAGATCTGGAGAAGATATCATACTTAACTACGACACCGAGCCCAACTGTGACAAAGAACAAATGGTTGAGGAAGATATCTTACCCACCTATGACACTGACACAGAACAGATGGTCGAGGTACAATCTACTGTTGATCCTATTCTGACTGCAAATGCGACACAACATACTGAGCAACCTGAATTTAGTAATGAAGGAGAGGTTGACCAGTGTGTTGCACAATGTCCAGACAACTATCTCATGTCTGAGCCCTTACTTGTTAACAATTCAACTGAAACGTCAAATCAAACTCTTGAATCTGAAAACATTCTTCTCAAAAAGACCATTTCTCAGTTTCAAAAAGATTTTTCAAAACTTGAGGCTCATTGCATCTCTCTTGAACTTAAACTGCAAAACAATGTTTTAAACTCAGAGCCAAAAAGTAAATCTTTAAATGAACAAAGTAATCGTGTGGATACATTAGTTAAAGAAAATGAGCATTTAAAGGCTCAAATTCAAGCAAAGGGGCTTGCACATGTTGCTTTACAAAACAAACTGAGAAGATTAACTGACAAGAGTGTGGATACTAATTTTGCAAAACCAACAACCTTGGGGAAATCGTCTCTACAACCTTTCGGAAAACAATCAGTAGTTAGACAACCAACTGCATTTAAATCTGAACGTTCAAAATCTTCAAAACCACGGTTTCCCTCCCAAGTTGTTGAGAATAATCATTTGATAAAACCAGTCACTCCACATTCCTGGCCTAAGAATAATGCTTCTGTTTCTGTTAAACATGTTTCTATTAAACCTGTTTCTGTTCTACCTGTTTCTGTTAAACCTCAACATGTGGCTGCTCCTGGCAACTCTAGGATTAGTTCGAACATTTTGTCTAAACCGAGCATTCAAATTAAAAATTCATATGATTCAAAGGACGCATACAAGAACTATGATCTAGAAAAGGCTAGGAATAGGGCACTTCTTCAAAAGGATGGAATCTTAGGTTCACGACCTAGTGTATCACCTTCGAATGTATTACTGAACACTACCTGTAGTAGCAAACCAAAACCTAAGTTAACTCAACAAACAGTTAGAAATAAACCCGTTGATCTAAATGTAAACTGTCAGAAACCTAATAGGTGGATCCATATAGGACGCAGACTCTTCCCAAAAGAAGTTTCAACATCCCCTAGATCTAACCTTAGATGGATACCAACGGGTAGGATTTTCAAAACTGTTAGTCTTAGGTGGATTCCTACAGGCAAGATACTAAGTAGTTGCACCAAAAGAAGTGGGATACCCACAACATCCATCCCTGAGGCAGGAAAGGAAATCATCAAAATAGCATGTTCAGGTGTCAAGAAGATAATTAACACTACATCTTTATGCTTCTAACATCTGGAACCCAGTTACACTTGGGGATCCATGTTTTTCTCTTCCTTGCCCCCCTTCTATTTTTCTATGCAGGTACAACAGCTATGGCTTCTACTGCACATCAGCGTAGGACCCGTTTCTCACCGTCAAATATATCATGATCCATCAGCTGCACCACCATTGTACTTAATCATCATGGATTGGAAACATTTATTGCTCCTCTGATTAAAGAGTCTTTCTAAAGTCGTGCTTCCGATGTATCGAATGTTTCCGCTGCTCAACCTGATAATACTCTAATTTCTGATACATCTGAATCTACAACAACAACCGTTACTGTAGCTGCACCTCCAATCGAATCTCTAAAAACAGAAGAACAAAGTGTTTCCTACAACAATGTCACAGCTGATGATCAACATTATGAACAGAGAAGTTTTATCAGCAGTTGACTCTCTCGAAATATTTTTGGTACTTCACACTTGTTCGATCAATTAGACATACATGGTTTCCTGTCTCCTTATACATGGTTTCGCTGTCTTCAATTCATCATCAACATACGTGGTGTATGATTCTGAATCATTGAAAACATCGAGGGGGAGAGAGTGTGTAGGTGGTCATTGCTTCCTTGTTCTTCTACATGCTTCTTTGCGAAAACCCAATGCCTTCTTGAATTTCTTCAATTAGGGGACGATCTGTAGCTCAAACGTCTCACTTTGGTGTTATCGTCTCAATTTCACGGGTGATCTTGTGTGAAGTTACCCAAATATGATGTTATGATACCTCACACACGGTCTTGGTATCGAGTTATTGCATATTCACAGTGATTAGTATTCCGAAAGACGACAACATTCAGGGGAAAGTCGTATCATTTCGTCTTTCGTGGTTTGTTTGGTGTGATGCGTCTACATACGTGAGAAGATCTTGTTGATTTCTGGCATGTTACCCTCGAACGGATCTTCCGCAATTAGTCAGATTTTCTTTGTGTGGTTTACTGCTCATCTACAAATTCCGCTGCATACTGAAAACTTCAAAAGTTAGAAGAAATGTCTACTACATCAAAGTTTCAAAATCTGCTGAAGACAGTTGTCAGTTTTGGGGAAGCTGATTCAGAAACTTCTTCAATCACTGTTTATATTCACGATGGCTTCTGAGTATAACAGCTTAGAACCTGGTCACAACCGCTTAAACTTCCCCCAAACCCCATCATCAGCTGACACAAGCCCTCAGCTTACTCGTCAACAAATGGAAAGGTTATTTGCTCCACTGTTCAGTGATGATATTGATGCACGTGCTCCAGGTGTATCCAATGTTTCCGCTGCACAACCTGATAATACTCTCATACCTGATACACCTGCCACCACAACTACGGTTGAAGACGCACCACCAGTTGACTCCAACACAACAGTTGAACAAACCACTTCCAACAATGATGAACCGGCTGATGATGTTCTGAATGAAGTACCCTCACCTGCAGATTTTGATCCAAATGCGTTCTTTAACCCGTTTGCTAATGAGACTGCTGCACCAGATGTCGCGGAATCTTTAACAAGCCATTTGAATCCTCAAAATCTGCACAATGTATACCAACATCAACCCTCCACACATAGATGGACAAAATATCATCCTCTGGAAAATATTATTGGCAACCCGAACCAACCGGTCGTTACAAGACAACGTCTTCACACTGATGGTGAACATTGCATTTATGCACTCACCGTCTGCCAATCTGAGCCTAAAAACATTAAAGACGCAAAGACAAAAGACAACTGGATTGAATCCATGCAGGAAGAACTCAACCGATTCAAACGTCTTGAAGTATGGGAACTGGTTGAAAGACCAACAGGGGTCTACGTCATTGGTCTCAAATGGATTTGGAAAAACAAATTGGATGCTGAAGGGAATGTTATCCGAAACAAGTCATGTCTAGTTGCTAAGGGTTATCGTCAGGAAGAGGGTATAGACTTTGAAGAATCTTTTGCTCCGGTTGCTCGTCTTGAGGCTGTTCGGATATTTTTAGCGTTCGCGGCTCATATGAATATGACAGTCTATCAGATGGATGTTAAAACGGTGTTTCTCAATGGACAACTTAAAGAAACGGTTTATGTCAGCCAACCAGATGGATTCGTTGATCCTGAGTTCCCGAACCATGTCTACAAACTGAACAAAGCTCTGTATGGTCTCAAACAAGCTCCTCGGGCATTATGATAAGCTATCATCTTTCCTCATTGCCAATAATTTCACCAAAGGTTCGGTTGACCCTACTCTTTTCATTCAATATCACGGGGCACATATCTTAATTGTTCAAATTTACGTGGATGACATCATTTTTGGGTCTACACATAACAAGTACTCAAACGCTTTTGCAAAACTAATGAAAAAAAATTTGAAATGTCCATGATGGGTGAACTTACGTTCTTTCTAGGACTGCAAGTTCATCAATCACCCAGTGGTATTTTCTTGAGTCAGTCCAAATATGCCCTTGAATTGTTAAACAAATTTGGAATGCAAACCTGTGACACTTATGCCACACCAATGGCTCATACCAAGAAGCTAGACGCTGATTTACATGGGAAACTAGTCGACCCTACAAAATACCGAAGTATTATTGGGTCTCTCATGTATCTAACAGCTAGCAGACCTGATATTGTCTTTGCTGTTTATCTACGCTCCCGTTATCAGTCGAGACCAACTGAAACCCACCTCTCTAAGGCTAAAAGAATCCTCCGATACATCAAGGGAACCATTAACTTGGGGATCTGGTATTCGAAGGATTCTGGTTTTGAACTAATCGATTTTTCAAATGTTGATCACGCAGGGTGCTTAGATTCACGAAAAAGTACTTCAGGAACACTACAATTTCTTG
This sequence comes from Chrysanthemum seticuspe, assembly GCA_019973895.1. Lineage (NCBI taxonomy): Eukaryota > Viridiplantae > Streptophyta > Magnoliopsida > Asterales > Asteraceae > Chrysanthemum > Chrysanthemum seticuspe. The sequence goes on from BPTQ01000002.1 coordinate 17,313,036, forward strand.
GTGACAAACTGGTGTCTTGGCAATCAAAGAAACAGGACTGTACATCGCTGTCATCAACCGAAGCAGAATATGTAGACATGTCCGCATGTTGTGCTCAAGTCATCTGGATGAGAACACAACTCAAAGACTATGGTTACGTATTTGACAGAATCCCGATGTACTGCGACAATCGGAGTGCCATTGCGATCTCGTGCAACTCAGTTCAGCATTCGAAATCAAAGCACATCGATCTTCGCTATCATTTCATCAAGGACCACGTGGAACAGGGTACCGTTGAACTATACTTTGTGGGTACAGAATACCAGTTGGCAGACCTTCTCACCAAAGCCTTGCCTCCCGCTAGGTTTAATGAGTTGATCCACCGGATTGGTATGCTGTGTTTGACTCAAGAGGAATTGGATGACCTCTTAAAACTGTCTTAAAAACCTGTCAAACACCAAAACATCTGTTGTAAATAATTTTTCAAAAACAAAATACAAAAAATATAAAACCTGATAAAACAGCAAAAATATTCTTCTATCTAATTTTCTTTCAACATGGCAAGTACATTTCTTCCGTCAACACTCAAATCTTTCAAAATTCAGTAGTTTTCCGATCAAGTGTTGAGGGGGAGAAAATAAATTCTTAACTGTTTCGAAACATCCGTGTACTTGCATGTTATCCTATCCCGGTTGTTTCTTTGATCAATGGTGGTAAAATTTTCTGGTTTATTGACACTTCTCGGACTAAAATCTATAACCTTTCATTATTTTCTTAAGTCGAGGGGGAGTGTCGTCAAGTTTCTTTCTTAAAAAATCTTTGTTTGATAACCAAAACGGAAGTTAAAAGGCTTTGTTTGAAAAAGTAAAAGGTGGAGGGACCAAAACTGTCAAAGCTTTAAAGTTATTTTAAATAAAACACCCCACCTAACTATTTCACTTCACATTTATTACTTACACCAAAAGGATCCTACGCCTAAGAATCATTTGACAAATCCGTGTTTCAGATCATCATTTTGTAAGTGATTTCGTGTTTACAACATGTTTTTAAGCAATAATTTTGAATTTTTCAAAAATCCAACGGTCAAAACGTTGTATAATCTTGTTTTTGTGGTCTACGCATATGTGTATGAACACATGATCAAGATTGTGTGTTTGTGGTTAAAAAGATAGTGTCAAAACATTTAGTACATCAATGATACCGTTTTAATCATCAAAACTCGCCCAGAATCACGAATTGAATGATTTATGAAATTAGGGTTTATGCGTGGTTTTGGGTATTTTCAAATGTGAATGGTTTTGGTCAAAAAGGTTGTTGTGTAATGCTCATATCGTGTTGAATTAATGATTTCCAGGCCCTATAACAACCCAGAAACACTAATTAAGTCAGAATTAGGAATTAGGGTTTAATGTTCTTGAGTTTGGGTATTTTTGATTCACCAGGAGTTGGATGTTAAAACTTGGTTTATAGACTCTCACAACACGTTAGACCTACCAGAAAAAGTTTGGTGCAAATCCTATGGTTAGAAATCATACGCGTAATTCTTAAACTCTAGGGTTTTGACCTACGCGTATGACTTTCTACGCGTAAATGTTTAACAAGCTTTCATGCCGTAATCTGTTTTAGAATGTATATATGTGTTAAGATTGATGATATAATGATTTTATTTCAGGCTTGCTACTCGTAAAACTCAGAATCAAGGTCGTTGTTACTCTACGCATAAGGATCACCTTACGCGTAGAAAGTTATGCGTAAGAGAAATTTTACGCGTAACTGTTACGCGTAAGGTTCTACAATGGGACTACGCGTATCCTGTGAAGGATATGCGTAAACAGTGACTCTACGCATAAGGGTTTCTCTTACGAGTAATCCTTACGCGTAAGGTTTATATACGCCTACGCGTAAGCTCTACGCATAAGGTACCCCTTTTCCTACGCGTAACATTTCTTACGCGTACGTAAGGATCCTACGCATAAGCTTGCGTCTACGCGTATACCTATCCTATTTATGCATAAGCTACTATTCCTACGCATAAGCCATGATCAAAGCTTCGTTTTGATTGTTACGTGTACAAACTTGTAAATAAACAAATCATATCATCACGAAACCAATAATGTCACTAATAAACTTAAACGTTTGATATGTTATGAACTATAAGTGATAACATAAGCTTTAAAACTTAAAGTTAACTAACTCACGAAACATTTCACGACGTCATTGGACTATTAGACAAACAAGTGACTTAGGACTCGTAACAACCATTACCACTGTACATTCAAGAATTAGACAATAAAAACCTTCTGTTGACTAACATTATGTCTTTCGATATGTTGGTTCTTTTGGCTAATGTTATTTCAGATCACGACATGGCTGCTCAAAGAATGTGGATGCACTAGAGGTTCTCACAATTGCCGATATCTTCCCTAATGGCTATCCGAGGAAGATTGTAAAGAACAATCTCAGAGTTGACTTTGATACCCTCACATGCTCAGAATCTTCTTGCTTGATTGCTGTGGATATTCTAAAGAATCATCCATACCAGAACATGCTCTCACACTCTGATACTGTACCGGAGATCTACATACAACAATTCTGGAATTCAATGCAAAGGATCAAAGGTCAAAGTGCAGTGACAGTGACGCTCAATCACAAACAAGTCACCATCACTCATGAGGACTTACGGGCTGTTCTTCTCATTCCTGAAATCGAGCTAACCGACTTCTATGCCACACCCACTGAAGAGACTGTTCTGCAGTTCCTACTTAATATTGGCTATGATGAAGCTTCTGGAGTTATCACTAAGCACTCTCATATGGAACTTAAGAACATTCCTCAACCGTGGAGAACTCTCTACATCATCATAACTAAATCTGTCTCTGGTCGTGACAGTGGCTATGAGCATCCCAAGCTCATGGAACTGCAAATATTCTGGTCACTAATCAACAAAAAGGATATCGAACTGGAAGCTCTGATATGGGAAGACATGATGTCATTTCTCAAGAAGCTTGGCTCAAAGATTCCCTATGTCAGATACACAAAGCAGTTGATCCAGAGAGCACTTGGACTTCATCCTGATATTCCCAAGAGGCTCAATGACCCCGACAATCACGACATGTTGACTGAGCCTATCCTATCTGTCAGAATCAAGGAATCGTCGACAAAGAAACAGGGTGCTGTATTACCTGATCACCTTTTGACTAAAGAAATCAAAAAGATCGAAACATACAAAAGGTATCTGGTAGCAGTTAGAGAAGGCAAAGTTGGTCATCTTGATGAGAAATCTTCTGGAACACCTTTACGAAGATCCAGAAGAGGCAGTGCAGGAAGTGCCGCAAGCACTGAAAGTCAAAGGAAGTACCCCAAGAGGAATCCTCCAAGTAAAAGGACTGTTCCCTCTAAAGAAGCTACTCCTATTCCCGAGTCTGAGCCTGAACGTCAAAGAAAGCTTTTGGACGAAAGCTCTGAAGGTACTGATTCAGATGAAGAGATTTTTTACTCCAAAACTGCAAAGGATGACACTCCATTAGTACCGAAACCTCCAAGTCCACCAGCAGATAAAGGCAAAGGGAAGACTCCAGCGCTTGTGTCGTATGATCAAAGCTCAAGCTCAGAAAGTGATGAAGAGCAACTGGAAAAATCATACAGGAAGAAGTTTACAATTGTTAGACACCTTTAGAAAGCTAAAGAATTTGAATGAGATCAAATGCGTGGCCCCGGAGGGTCGAGTGGTGGTGTCCACTCTTCACCAACTCCTGATGATGTTAATCAACCCGATAAGGGAGCTGGTGCCACCACTCTTGAACAACAGCAGAAGCTTACGGAGGATACTATTGTATATGAGTTTGAAGAACCGGAAACAAAAAAGACTGAAGAGAAAGAAAAGTCTGGAAATGACGATGATGATTATACAAATTTTCTTCTAGACAGTCCAACACGCTCAAAGGAGAAAACCTCAGAACCTCCTAAGGACCCGGAGTCTCCTTACATATCTTCATCATCAGATTCGTCTGCTTACTCCTCACCACCACCATCATCAAAAAGATCAACCAAATCATCATCCAAATCTGTGACGAAGCCACCTCGATCTTGGATTTCTCATACTCATGAAAGAATTGTGAAAGTTGTCCAACAAGTCAGGAAGAAAGACATGCTCTATAGAAAGCTGAATTGGTTTGCTGACCAAATACAATATCTTCATGACGAGAATGACAAGATGCAAGAAGAAAGGAAGTTTATCCAGGAATTCATGAGAAGTCATCATCAAGAGGAACTGAACGAGATGATTGAAGGTTACACTCACAAGCACCTTCAGGATATCACTTCTAAAGTCCAAAAGGAATTGGAGAAGACGGCAAGAGAACATACTCACAAGTTTCTTCTCGACACCATCCCCGGCATAACCAGAGAAGTTTTCTCCAGACAACTCACTCCAAACATCGTTGCATTGGTTAAACATATAATGGCCAAAGAAGCTAATCTTTCTGAAACTGAGTTACTTGCTAAACTGATAATGCAAATGTCAAAGCGATCTGGAACGTTTACTTTGGATGAAGCTAAATTTTTTGAAGGTCTACTTTACTTTCAACTCAGATCATCATGCAAGGAGTCAGCCGATCAACCCAAACGGCCAAGAGATGACGATGATACGGACAAGGACTCCGCACCTAAACGTCAGAAGCAGTCTGGTAAATCTTCCTCCATGCAACCTCCTCCTCAACGGACACCTGCTCAACAAAGATCGCCTCCTCGTTCTTCGGCTGATAAACCTCAGGATTCTGAGTTACCGCCCCAGACTCAGAAAACCGGTGATTATTTTGAGTATACGGGTGGTGACGATGAGGAAGTCCGTGAGCCCCTACAACAACCTACATCTCCCAAACAAGTACAGAAACCAGAATCATCATCTAGGCCTTCGAAAAAGAAGAAGAAGATGCCTTAGACTGACGTCGTATCATGGCTAGATGACGACAAAACAGAGGAATTTGAATGGTTCTCTACTCTTGTTAACAACACTCCCTACCCTGAAGAAGGTCAAGATTTGGTAGACGGTAACACATTGGAGCATGCTAAAATTCTGCAAGAAAAGTTCCATGTGAAGAAGATGACGAAATCCGAGTTGAAGCAATCAAGAATGAAGCATTTCAACTGTTAAAAGACCGCTCTAAAAGTGCACTCGAGGTCGAATATCACCTTGAAAACATTGCTCGAGCTTTGTCTAACAAGATGGATTGGCTCAACCCAGAAGCAAACATCGACTTCACCAAACGGGACAACCCTCCATATTACACCGACTGGTCAAAACCTCTACCAACAATTGGCCAACCGAATGAACCAAGGATTCCATTCAGATATTTCTTCAACAAAGACCTGGAATTTCTTCTACATGGTGGCGATGGTTCAAGGAAATACGCTACATCTTTGACACTTCCATTCCCAGCAGCTATATACTCGAACTGCATAGCCATCGAGGAACGTGCCAATCACTTGTTCTCCAACAAAGTGGAAGCATACCCGACCGAGATGCATTGTACGGGATTCATCATTGGCCGGAATGCCAAAGAATCTACTACAGAAGCTGCCAGGTTCAGAAGTCTCAACATGCAGTGTTCAGTACAAAGAGTATCGTTGCCATCAAACACGTTGATCTTTCATCTAAGTGAGACTACACCTACCTAAAGAATATCGTGGTCAAATGACAAGATGAAAGGGAGTATGCATTATCTGAAGCTGACTTTGAGAATTTGTCTATCAACGACATTGAAGACATGTACCTTGCCAAAGTACAGGGTCGCATGAGACAATTTTCAACCGAAGTACAACGTGAATTCATCAAGTCATTGCTCATCTTCATTAGACGCATAGTCATCAAAGAACGTGTAGAAGATCTTCAGCTGGCTGTTGAATCTTATCAGACCCGTGTCAACTTCACTCCACCTCAGCTAGATCTTCTCGACATCAACCAGCTCTCACAATATACACTCATCAGCAAACCTTTCGGCGTCATTTACCGTAGTGAACTTCAAATAAATTGCTTAATGGCGTGTAGTGAACTTCACAAATTCGGAGATCACACTTTGAAGATGGTTAGGGACGGATTGGCTTATCGGTTGAAGGATATACGTCAAAAGATTGGGTCTCCTAAGCGATGGAATTCTCAGGATCGAATGGATGTGAGGAGGATCATCAAGATGATTGATGAACGGTTGTATCGAAGGAATCAATTCGAAGATTGGAAAGCTTTGTTGGTGGTCGACCCAGGATTAACATCACCGGCTTTCAACGCCCGATTCACACTCCTGGCAACATCACTGGACTTCCTGGTACCCCTTGAACTGCTTCTATTTCATCATAACTTTGGCTGTTTGATTGTTTTATGTCTATGGCTTGTGCACACATAACAATGTACAACCCGTTCATGTCAAGAAAGGGCCCTGTGGTACGCTTCAGTGCCACAATCCTTATAAAAGGAGCGAAAGCTTCTTATTTTTGAGTAAAACCCATCAAACCTTTCATTTTTTAAAGGTTTTGCTCAAAAGAACAAGTACTTCCCCTTATGATTTTCAAAACCTCAATCGTTTATATCACTTGTTGAGGGGGAGTATTTGACAAAAATCTTTGTTCACAAAATTGTTCACAGTGGTCTTCTTCCCGCAACACTCAAAATGGTCATATTTATTCTCAACTTTTCAAAAATAACATTTTATATGCCATTTTTGAGGGGGAGGAAATTATGTGATAAGAAATATGTTGTGTAAAATGCAAATGAATCTGTGTGCTTCAGACTTAACCAACGAATTGACGAGATCTTAACCGTTAGTAACTCGAAAAGACTTGTCCGGGACGGGTAATAATTTCAAGCTAGTTTGCTAGTGATGTAAACGTGTCTCGCAAAGGACTTGTCCGAGTAGAATGTACCATTCGAGAAACTCTTGGTAGACATGAACTCTGACGGGTTTGACATCCTTTCGAGGTTTGTCTACACCTTCAAGGTAGTTATTAGAGCTAGTTGTCACCTAAAAGCTGACAATGTAACTCTTTAACTATGCAACATAACCGTGTCTCGCGGGGGATTGTCTATCTTGAGTTGATCAATTCAAAATGTGCGCGCTCTTTCCTCACTGTGCAAATAACCGTTAAAACTCTTAAGCACATGTGGAGGGGGAGTATTTATGCAAAATCTCAAAACTCTCACAGTTGTACAAAATGTTTTCAATCATTACCATTAGTGAGAGATTTTCAAGAAAATTGGTTTTATGGCAACATAGGTTAGTCATGGAGTCATAAGGTGACTAAGGTTAGGAATAACCGTCCTATGATCCGACAGAGCCGGAGGGATCTACCCAAGGACATCACAAACAGTTAGAAGTTAGAAGTCCTTAGGTATGATTGTAAAAAGGAGAAATTGAGAATCAGAGAAAGAAGGAGTTGAAGAACCAAAAAGAAATGTAAAGAAAAGGGTGAAAAGAAATAGCCCTCCAGATTATTCAACTTAGGGCAGACACCGATTACGCTTAGTGTGTCTCAAACGGTCTACATTCGTGAGGTGATGCTTCGGTGTACCTCAGCGACTCATCTGAACCAAAGGTGTACTTCGGTACATCGTGTTATCTCACTTATGGGACTCCGGTTCAGGAACGGCCTTTGTAAGAATTAGAGTTGTGTTTTCACACTATGCTGTTAACACTCTCGAAGTTCAAACTTGTAAGTGCTGGAATCCGCTTATTACTAACCGTTTTAATGTTTTATTCTTATGGAAGCTCTGGAGTGGAATGATCGTGCAGATTCTTCTCATGTTCACACCAACGTCATCACTAATGGAAGTTCTATCTTAAAGCAACACTAAAGTCAGAGTGATTCTTCGTCAATTCAAAGAATCTACAAAGTTTAAAGACTTAAAGAACTTCATCAGTACTGAATTCCAACGTTAAAGAGCGTGTGAGCATGTTGAAGAATGACGTGGAGACACAGTAGCAGCGAAGCAAACTTGAGGCAGACTTAATGTAGACAACAACATACTATCACTTTCACTACAAAGAACAATGATCAAAGAACAAAGAACAAAGTTAAAGATGACGTCAAAGCATAACGGTTTAAAGGAAACAATTTCTCTACACTGGGGAGATTGTTCAAGTCAAGACACTTCTTCTCACAAGAAAGAAGAATGTCAGAAGACGTCAAAGCTACCATTACATCAACGCCTTCACCGTTTACATTCATATATACTTGAGGGGGAGATTGTTGGAATCACTCCTAAAAACTAATTCAGGTATATATATCTCACATGTAATAGGTAGTTTATTATGGCCTTTATGTTTGTTTAAGGTCTAGCTTATGTAGAAGGCCCATAAGCTTAGGCCCATGTCCAATAAGGAAAAGGGAAGGAGTGGGAGTGTTGCCCTAGCTCCTTGCCTATAAATACTTTGTAATAAACTTCATTTGAAGGTGGGTTGTTCTCTTTTCTATTTCACTCTTTGCTTTAACCTTTCTCTATTATATTCGTGTGTTTGGATAAGGGTTTAATCGATCTCTCCTTCTCTATTTCTTCTCTTGATGCTTGTGTTGTAAAACTAGTGACCTAACACCCAGAGTAAGAAGTATCGATCGGGGGATCGTTATCTGATAAAGGCAGGGCATCCGTGTGCGCACTCTTGCAAAAGAATCTGGATATCTTTGCATGGGAAGCAAAGCACATGACTGGTGTACCACGCTCGATTATAGAACACAAGTTGAGAATCCGACAAGGATACTCCCCAGTAAGACAGAAGAAGCGCGGCCAGGATCCAGAGCGCGCAAAAGCAATTCTAGAAGAAGTACACAAACTTGTGGATGAAGGTATCATGCGAGAAGTCTATTACCATGACTGGCTTTCCAACGCAGTGATGGTCAAGAAGAGCGATGGTAGTTGGCGGATGTGCATGGACTTCGCGGATCTCAACAACGCATGTCCACAAGACTGCTACCCACTACCAGAGATAGACTGGAAGGTAGAATCTTTGTGCGGATACCCACTTAAATGCTTCTTAGACGCATACAAAGGATACCACCAAATCCACATGGCTAAAGAAGATGAGGAAAAAACGGCCTTCCACACAAGCCAAGGCGTCTATTGTTATACTAAGATGCCTTTGGCTTGAATAGATTCTTGTCCAAATCAGCAGATAAGTCACTTCCTCTCTTCAAAACGCTCTAGAAGTGTACAAAAAAGGGAGACTTTCACTGAACTACGGAGGCAGAAGGAGCTTTCATACAGCTTAAACAACACAAACTCCCCACGCTGGTCGCGCCCCGCCCAGGGGAAGAATTAATTATGTACTTATCTGCGACTCATGGAGCAGTTAGCGCGGTGCTACTGACAGACAGGAATTCAGTACAAACACCGGTATATTTTGTAAGCAAAGCACTCAAGAAAACGGAGATTAACTACAGCGCAATGGAGAAGTTGGTCCTGGCATTAGTATTCGCCGCCAAACGGCTGCGCAGGTACTTCCAGGCGCACCCAATAGTGGTGATCACAGACCAACCTATCAAGCAAATCATCTCCAAACCCGACGCATCGGGACGACTATAGAAGTGGAGCGTGTTGCTAGGTGAGCATAACATCTCCTACAGACCACTCACTGCAGTTAAGGGGCAGATACTAGCAGACTTCATCATCGAAAAACCGGACACTGATGATGCACCTTCAGAAAGCAAGGTGGAACTACAAGAACCATGGATCCTATTCACGGATGGATCTTCATGCGTGGATGGGTCAGGCGCAGGCCTTATCCTTACGAGTCCAGAAGGAATGAAATTCACTTAAGCACTGCGTTTTGAATTCACAGCCACAAACAACGCGGCCGAGTATGAAGCCCTGATTGCTGGATTACGCATTGCAGCTCGAATGGGCATACGCAACCTAGAAGAAAATGTGGATTCCCGGCTAGTAGCCAACCATGTGTTGGGCGAGTATGTGGCTAAAGAGGAAAACATGATTCAATATCTAGACAAGACCAAGTCACTAATCTAGGGTTTTGACAGGTTTACCATCAAACAAGTTCCTAGAGGGGAAAACAGAAAGACGGATGCACTGAGCAAGATTGCATCCACAAGCTTTGCGCACCTGTCAAAACAAGTATTGGTGGAAACGCTGAAGAGCAAGTCCATCTCAGAGATGGAAATATCCACGATGATAGAGGAGCAAGGTCCTACATGGATGACTCCAATAGTTGAGTTTATAAGCAAGGGCGTATTGCCCCAGGAGCAGAAGGACGCCCGACGAGTACGGCGCACATCATAGAGGTTTGAACTTCGGGACGGTATACTATATCGGCGTTCATTTCTACAACCATGGCTTCGATGTGTCGGACCCCTTCAAGCAGATTACATACTCCGAGAGATTCACGCTGGTTCATGTAGTATGCACTCAGGACCACGGTCCGTTGTGGCGCGCGCTTTACGGTCAGGATACTATTGGCCTACGATGCACCGTGACGCACGGGACTTAATAAGAAAGTGTGGCGACTACCAAGTTCACAGATCCATTCCACGCCAACCACAACAAGAGCTAACACCTATTACGTCGCCATGGCCATTCTATAAATGGGGTATCGACATTGCCGGCCCCTTCCCTGTTGCAGCAGGGGGATTGAAATTCCTTATAGTGGCTATAGACTATTTCACTAAGTGGATTGAAGCAAAGGCGGTCGCGACAATCACAGGAAATCAGGTAAAACGATTTGTTTGGGAGAATATCATATGCCGTTTCGGATTACCTGGAGAAATCATCTCGGACAATGGAAAACAATTCTGTGACAACCCTTTCAAGGAATGGTGCGAAAAACTAAATATTGCACAGCACTTCGTGTCGGTTAAACACCCACAAACCAATGGTTTAGTCGAGCGTGCAAATCAAAGTCTGGGTGAAGGAATTAAAGCACGCTTAGACAAACACAAAGGGAGGTGGGTGGAGGAGTTATCGCATGTCTTGTGGGCGCACCGCACGACAATCAAAATTAGCACGGGAGACACTCCCTTTTCTCTTGTCTATGGGACAGAAGCCATCATACCAGGCGAAATTGGGATGCCAACTATTCGTACTACCGAAGTTAATGTTACAACCAATGACGATGAACGGTGTATTGACTTGGACCTGTTGGAAGAAAGGCGTGAGCGCACAGCTATATGTGAGGCGAGAGCTAAGTCAAAAATGAAGGGATACTACGATGCTAAAGTTCGAAGCATCTCATTCAGACCTGGCGATTTTGTGTATCGCACCAATGATGCGAGCCATGCAGAAGATACAGGAAAACTTGGACCGAAGTGGGAAGGAACTTATGAGGTCATTGAAGCACTGGGAAAGGGCGCGTACAAGCTGCGTGACATGGATGGTTGTGAGCTACCACGCACATGGAACATTTGCAATCTCAAATGGTGTTATCTCTAGGAACGGCTACGGCCCAGCGCACGGACACCCCCGCACTTTAGTAAAGTGCTCAATAATATCCGTGTATTTACATTCTGTTTTACTTAGGCAAATGTCTTTTTTTTTTTACAAAAACTTGCAAGTATTAATAAAACGTCGCTGTTTCTAGCTAACTCCGTGACACATTTAAATTTGTTATTTACATATTAGTTATGTCTCAACATTGTTGTTATATTATATTTTGCCTACATGGCGTGCATGCACTTATTAAACCCATGATGGTAAAAGGATGAGTAAACCTACTAAATAACTCGTTGAGTAAGAGGGTTGCAAACCCATCAACATCAGATCATGCATCCTTTGTTAAACACCTTATTTTCAAGACGTTGGAATAAGTTTGATGCGCATTCCACGATGAATGCGCAACAATGCATATTGTGCGCGTTTAACAAACTAAGAATCAAGACTCTTGACTCCTTGATATGATATTTACAGTACGCTGCATATCACACCATACACGATTATGATACAATTACTTAGAAATTATGTTTCAAGTATGTTAGATCATGACTTTCATACATGATTATGGACTTCATATATTATTCGCGCTTATACAACCGTTTGATTCTTAGACAATAAGAACGTTTTTCATGCAAAGACGGATAACTAAGTAAAAAAATTATAAGTCGCAACCACATTCAGATCAACACACCTTCAACAAAAGGAAAATTTTATTATGAACCACTAGTTCTTACAAAATGATATTTACAAAGAAGCTACAACCTATATACTATTACTACGCCTAAGATGTGAGCTCTCAACACGGTTTGCAGCGACCCCAACTTCTTTCAGCTTCTTCCGTAAATTAGAATCCTGGCACGATACCGTTGCCACACTAATAGGTACCCCATCGGATCTCGGGAGATGCGCTGCGCCAAGACCACACATAATGGCCTTTCCCTTCACGCCTTTATTCTTTGCAGGCCTTATGGCATGGGCTTCTAAGGAATCTTTCAAAGGAATTTCCTTCTCAAGGGCAAAGGGATTCAGGATGTCGCGGGGGTGAGCAAAGATAGGCACTTGCAGCTGTGACTCATCAGGCTTCAAAAAATAGTCAGGCTGCGCCTCTGCATCATCAGCACGGTGGCGGGCCATGGTCAATCCCTCCATAATCAAACCTATGGGATAGTCCTGGTCACACTCCAACTGGGCAATTTGAGGAGGCTCCAACAGCTTCATATTCTCCATCGCAGTGACCAGATCATCATATGCATGCTCGTTATACCCAGGCACTTGTGCGGCAAGCACTTTCAAAAGGCCACCCTCATGAAGCTCCTCTATGGCCTCCGCCTTGCCATGCGCCAACGCGTACTCAACAACACCCTCGAAGGTGTCTATTACCTCTCGAGACTCCAAAGTGTTGAGGGCAGCAAGGCGCAAACCATGGCTGATGAGCCACCGGCGCTCAACAACTGTTGAAACAAGATGAGGATACAACTCTTCATCATATTCAATGCTGAGCTTGCGAAGCTTCATCTCCCACTTCTCCAGCATTCCCCCACGGGTGAACGAAACTCTTCCAACCGAGTGAAGTGCTCGTCCTTCCCCTTCTCCAAATAATTAAGAGCCCAGACGAAAGAAGCCTTGTAATCCTCTAACGCGAAACGCTCCTGACTCACTTGGATCAGCAACGATATCTTTTCCCCGGCAAGTTTTTGGGAATAAGAGCGCGCCGCCTCTGCTTTAGCCTGAGAACTGGCCAACCGTGCCTTCAGCAACGCAATCTGTTTCTCCTTCTGTGCGCTCTGGCTACTCTCCTCAGCATACCTTGACTTTAGCTGCGCGACCAATGTAGCTTGGTGCGCAGCAGCCAAACCAAGCTCCACAACAAGTTGGTCCATTGGCACATCCCCAGATGCCAATGGATCTGCGCCTTGGTTCTCTGGCGCAGGAGGGTCAGTGCGCATGGGACTCGCCTTGGGGGGCGACTCCCCAGAATACCCAGAAGTAACCCCAGCGGTTTCAGCACTGCACGCAAACAAAGAGAATTCGTGATTGTTTCATAACATAAACAAAGGATGTACTAAGTGCTTCGACGACAATACTTACTTGGGAGGAGTAGTCTCAGTGGGGCGATGCATTATCTGATGATGACTCCACGTCATGAATGACATGGCGTTTCATCCTAGATGAGCCTGCGCCATCATCACCAGGCGCCCTCTTGCACTTGACCCCTTGGTCTGCTTCCTCTGGCTCCACATGGTGAACGTCTACGCTCTCCACTACGTCCGCGCGTGCCAGCTCCACTATAGGAGAATGAACCCTGGGGGTGGGCACGCTGCGCAGAGGGGTTGCCTCCAGCACAACGGGGGAACCACCCCCGTTTCCTCCAGCTCCATCTCCATGGTGTGCCCCGCAGTAGCTTCCAAAATGGGGACTTCTCCCTCTCTCAAAGGGCGCACCCCCACGGTGACCTGGCGAGGTTTCGCCAAATGCACAACGCTGAACAAATCCATCTCTGCGCAACAAGAAACAAACAAAAACAATAGTTATATAAAGTACAAAGGTGAAAAGAAAAGCTCGCATTAATAAAGCAAAGGAGTAGGAAGGACAAGCACCCACCCTGGTCATCCACGTCTAAGAAGGTTGGCACCTCGTCAGGACTATTGAAATAGTTACGACTGATGCCCATGTGCACCAAAAATTCCTCGGGATAGGAGCTGATGGGAATACTATTGGCGTTTATCTTTTCCGCATCATCTGCGCTGTATGTTCCAGGGAGGGGGCACTCATCCTTCGGTAGCGAACTTTGGGTATAGAAGACGAAGCGCCATGGGAACAACGCCTCATCAACCTAGAATACTTTCTCTCTCTAGTTCCTAAGCGCGTCTAGTTTCTCAGTATAACATTGCAGCCGCCCTGCGCGCTTAGCAAACGAAACCCACCCGTTTGACCACGTCGTATGGTAAAACGCGCGGAAGAGATAGATAGTGGGGTTAATCGCCAACAAACGGCAATTAATCTCGAAGTTTGTTATTTTTGCTGCACCTATACAGTGCAGTTGGGATATGTGTAGGCGATAGTAATTTAATACGTCGCACAAGAATAAGGAGATGGGCACACGTTGATTCGCAAATTCGAAAAAACACGTGTATACCCCTACTTTCCCTTCGGGGAAATCCACTATTGACGCCTGCGCAGCCGGAACTACCGGATGCAGCGCAAACAGGATATAATATTCCGAGGTGAACTCACGCAGTTCATCCTCGGTCATATCGGATGCAAAGTCAGTCAATCCAAGAACCATGATAAGCTTTCGATTGCGCACGCGCTGTTACCTTTGAAAGTTTAAGGGTTTCTTGGTTGATATTTCGAGTTTTCAGCAATGGTGGAAATGCTTTTACTGTGATAGACACAGTAAAAGGGAGGCGGTAGTTTATATAGGGTTCCACATCCATGCGATGCTTGACACGTGGACCCCACTTTCTCCAAACGTGTGGATAGGAGTTGTTGACGGGGGACACTTTCCATTCACTTTCCCACACTTCCCCAGGGATGTATTTGACATAAGTTGACTGGCTTCACCGTATTTTTTTAGGCGGGATTCCTTTGAAGCTTCTCCGCTACGCCTTGAAGAATATATGGGCTACAGTTATTAGTCTAGCACCCGCGGGTTTCACCTTGCGCATACTAGATTGGGGGGACATGATGACGTATAGTCCGCATTTGGGTCATGAACCCGACCAATGAACGATACTAACAATCAAGCCCAGTGTGAACGGGCTCACCAGGTAACGGTTTGGGCTCATGAAGGCCCAAACCCGAAGTTATTTATGGTTTTAGATATCGGATATCTCTTATTTATGAGATATGCATTAATTGACCGACTTAGGCGGGATACGCCGAAGATTGGGGAACACGAAACCATCAAGGATTTTGTGTGTATATAAAGTGCATCTCGGCCCTCATTAAAGGTACAATCTTAAAACCCAACTCTCTACTAAACCCTAAAAACCGATTACTTACTCTCATGCCAGAGGATAATCGTGGGAGACAATCCCACGATAATCCTAACGGTGTTTTCTGTTTCCTTAGTGCGCAGGTCTCAAGCATTAAGGTCTAATTGATACGGGAACCGGAGTCCAAACAAGGAACGCCCAACTTTTGTATCAACAATTACCATAATAATTTTAATAACTCTAACCCAAAGTCTACTTTCTTCGATTCCAAATCTCCACCACCATTTACCAATTAAAGCCCTAGCGGCTTTTAAGCTACCAATATTTAAACCACCTAAAGAGAAACTTTTAAGTGTCACTTCCCATTTTACCCAAGACACTGACCATTAAAAATAACTATCCGCTACCTCCATGGCTCCATTTTAAGATGGGGACAAATTTAAGTACACACGGGTAGAAGTGTTTCACTAACTTACTATACCTAGTGCTCTAACATTTTTATTGACGACTATAATTAAAAAAGTTATTTGAACGGTCCCACGACTAAACATTTGTAGCGGTAAAATAAAACATAGCACATAAACCTATCCCACAATACATTTGCATTCACACAGAATAACCAAATTTTGGTTCGGTCAAGCAGATGACAAAATAATCTCCAAAATTGAGTGAGCATGCGTTATGGTATATGGGTGTAGTGGTTGTTGACACAACCACACGTAACGATGAGTACTAATATAGGCAGTTTAATAGCTAACACATCTAAACTACATATAAAGAATGTATAAGTGTGCTTAAAATTTTTAAAATAAGAAAAGTTTAAATTCTAATATACCGTTAATCTCAATTACCATTATCTAATTTAAGGGATAATTTCATGTATACCCAATACAAGTTTTGAATGCATATATACCTAAAATACAAGTTTTGAATGCATTATGTACAATATAGTTACACCATAGGGTATTCAGTTGTTTTTCACAATCTCATTTATGACATATATTTCGAAGTAAACGTTATACCCAATATTCCGAAGTCAACTTGTTGTTTTGCACAATCTCCATCTTTAACGTCATTTAGTGATGTTATATTTTCAGTGCTTTTAACTATTTAATAAATTTTTAAATTATAATGCATGACAACTTTTTATTAATGTTGTTATATAAATATGAAGTAAACTCTTTTTTAATATTTAATAACAACATAAATACTTTTTTAAAAAAAAGCATCCACACACTCTACTATAAAACGCACCGTCTGTGTGAGTTATTGAGTTGATTGATAAAAATGAGTGATTTAAAAATCGTTGAAGAAGTTTCTAACAAAAATGGGGTTAACATACTTGTAGTATTTTATTTGTTTTGTGTTTTTGTTTTAACCAACTAAGTATTTATATATTTTCATGGTTTGCGGATTCATCTTAATCTCGTTCTTAATTCCGATGCATATTTGATTCCAAATTTGTTAAACTGAAATTGGAATGATATTATTGTCATTTTAAATGTTACAAACATTTTCAATTACACTTTAATTATTTACATCGTATATATACATATTTCACATAACTCTTAGCAATAAGTTGTAGTAGTAATATATACATATAATAGAAAAACGGTCAAACATTGAAAAGTGAAAAGTTGAAAGTCAAAGGTGAGAGAAATGCATTGTGTAATTAATACTCTTATTAAAACACCCAATTACTTAAAAGTACAATAACTTATTCACATTGTACGACCAATTAAAAAAAAGTCTCTACTAAATTAAAAACAATCAATTAAAACACTCCTTACTAAAAAGTACAATAACATTTTCACAATGTACAATTTAAACAAGCTACAACATAATCCTAAATATAAAATAATTAAACACACTAATTAATGTTATTTTTAAAACACCCTAAAAATGAAAGGTAAATGTTATTATACACATTATACAAATTAATAAAACACACAAAGCTTCATACAAGCTAACAAGTTGATGGTCACAAAGGTTCAACCGGGAACCGGTGTTGCCACCGGTTTGGCTAACCAATAACAGCCATCCGAAAACGAACTAGAGAAGACCAGTTGAAACCGATACAAACTAGTGAATCAGGTCTCATCGAGATCTATTTCTCCGGTTAATCATCACAAGGTACCCGCCGCCGCAACGCTCGGATACCCTGATATACTATATATAAAGGAAAAACCAAAAAGTAAAAAGTGAAAAGTTGACACTATTAATACATATCGAAAACCGGGTTGACCCGGGACGCTTCAAAGCCGGTGGGTTAACCCTATTTAATTTGACCCGTTTTGACCCAACCGGTTGACTTGGTTTAAATCGACCCATTTTTCGACGGGAACAGTTCAACCGGTTTAACCACCCGGGTCGAACCGGGTTTCAAAACATTATGTTTAATCCTCAAATCTTCAAACTTTTATTATTTTTCGTTTAGAACTCATAAACTTTTTTTTAACACAAAACGGTCTGTCGCTATATAAATATATATATATATATATATATATATATATATATATATATATATATATATATATATATATATATATATATATATACTAGCAGGGTACCCGCGCGTTGCAGCGGCGATTACCATGCAATTAAAATATTCAACGATTATTTTCCGTTCTATATTTGACTATAAAATAGATATACGAAAGGCGGCAATTTAAGTTTTTAATACTTTTATGCAATAACAATATTTTTTATATAAAAACTATAGATTATCCACGTGATGTTTTGACAATATTGAGTTGGTAAGTGCAGGTTAAAGTAGTTTACAATTGCTCTTAGTCATAATTTATCATTAAATAATAACACTATAGCGAATTTTAAAAATCACTTACATTATACTAAAAAAAATTAGTTCTCTAAAAACAATGTTTGTTATATTTGTCCCATATAGATGGATAATACAAGTAAAATAGTACTTATAAAGATAAAGAAAAACTAAATATTTAAAAAGTTATGTGGGTTACTTTAAAGAGTATAAATATTATTATACAAATATATATAAAATGATTAGAGAAAATTACCAAAAGGGGACTTTTTTCTAAGCATGGTCCGTTTTTTAGACTTTTTTCAAGCCATTTCCCAAAAGAGCCACGCTCAACTGCTCAACCCCATACATATTTGGACACGTGGCAAAACCGGGTACTGTTCAAATAGTACACTAAGTGTCAAATCAAATCTTAAAGAAATCTCTTGTTTTGTTTTCTAGCATAATGTCAACGCTCAACCGGCGGCGCTCAACTGACGGTGCTCAACTGACCCCACAATATTTCACCTAGGAAATTGAAAAAGCAACCCAAAAGATTTCCCAAATCCAATGGATATGACTATTTTTATTTTCTTTTTTATTTTTTTTTGCCACTTTAACCCTTGAATATCTTCAAAAAAAACACACACTCAACACACACAAACACACAGTAACAGCGCATGGATCAGTGTTGTTGTTTAGATCATTTCCAGTGATCACACAACACCCGAAACTTTGATCACACAACCGTTTTGTTGTTTAGATCACTTCCAGACGAGATCCGTTGATGTTCGACTCGATTATATGAAAATGGTAAGTATTCACACTTGATTAATTTCGTTTCTTCCTACAACTTACGGTTTTGTTGGATCCCTTTACGTCATGTTTTGTTTCATGCGTTAAATGAGAGGGTTGAAAACTGTATTTGTTGTTTTTAATAATAGTTTTAGGGTTAGTTGTCAAATAGGTGTAATTAACGTGTATTGACACTTGATCTTAGTCCTGAATACATCTGCGGATATGCTTTTACTTGTAGATACTTGTTGAGTGTGCTTGTAGACACTTCTTGTTTGTTTGTAGACACTTGTTGAGTGTGCTTGTAGACACTTCGGTTTTTCTGCGGTGTTGTATGCCTGACTTGATGAGTGTGCTTGTAGACACTTCTTGTTTGTTTTAACTTTTTTAATATGTTATTTCTTGTAGGCGTATGATGCTAGAGTTATTGTTAAAAGCAAAGTGCATTACTTCTTACTTATGAATGATCGATTAGACCAGCCGCGCCGTTCCATGTTTAAAGCCACATGTTTTGGACCATGGCTTGATCTTACCTATGTCGATAACGAGGAAGGTCTTGTTCATTACATGCTTCGGAAACAATTCCATCAAAACAATGATAACTATGATCTTCCACTTGTATACTATTTGAATGGACATTCTCTCTATTTTGGTCGAAATGAATTCTGCCTGGTTACTGGTTTTAGATTTGGTATGGTCAGTTTTAGGAAATGGCGTAGTGGTGATATCCCTTTCCGTCACCGAGTATTTCCAAACCATGTAGGTCAACATGTTAAATCAATTGATCTATTATCTGTTATTGAAGATGAAGAGCTGTTTCTAAATCTGTCTAATGAGGATGCGATACGGGTTTGTCTGTTGATAACGCTTGAGGTGATATTAATGGGTAAAGACTTGGGGTCTATCATTGATGATATTTTTCTGAGGATGGTCGAGGATCTTGATGAATGGAATGCATTTCCATGGGGGGAACT
The DNA here is from genome assembly GCA_019973895.1 of Chrysanthemum seticuspe. NCBI lineage: Eukaryota > Viridiplantae > Streptophyta > Magnoliopsida > Asterales > Asteraceae > Chrysanthemum > Chrysanthemum seticuspe. The sequence goes on from BPTQ01000002.1 coordinate 17,332,905, forward strand.
CCTTTGGAGGCAGCTTTATGAGTCTATTAGAAATGTCTCTTCAAATCATCCAGCGGTTTACCGTCAAAGAATTGGTGATAAAGAATCCAACGATGTTCCTACCTATAGCTTGAAGGGATTCGTTGCTGCTTTCAAGGTTAACACCAAAAAAATTTGATATCATTAGTTTACTGTAGGGCTTGAAAATTAACTTCATATGTTTCTCGTCCTCGTAACTTATATTTGTTGTGTTAACTTTTTGTAGATATGGATGATAGAGTGTGCTGATACGAGTAAAAGTAAACAGTGGTGGAACAAGGCTCCAGGGGTGATCCCAAGAGCACTTGCATGGTCGAAACACACACCATTTAGAAAGACTGATTATTTCGACCAACTGTTTGACAAGGTAATTATATATAGTATTTTATTGATTGGTTAACTTTAAACATATAGAAAATTTTAGATACCATATAACTTATAAATCTATTGTAAGGACTCGAAACCCAACGTGATTATGCCAACATGCTTTGAGGCTGAAGCTGAATGGTTCACACGAAGCATTGATTTTTTCAAGTGGTATACCCCGAGAGCGCCGCCTCTTGCAAAAGGGGGACCCTGGGATGAACATTTTCAGAAAGTGGCCGCGATTAAAGCTAGGCAAAAAGTGGTATACCCCGAGGGTTATGATATGGAGAGCATGGGTAAAGAGGTAGAAGTTGTTTCAGTTGATGAACGGGTTAAGGCTTTGGAAGCCCGCACTTTGAAACTTGAGACTATTATTCAAGTTAGTTTTTTACCTTTATCAATTCCTGAGCAAGTTACATTGCTAGCAAACAATTACCATGTGGTATGCTAATACGCGGATTTTGTTTCTAAAAACTTTATTCTGCAGGTCATAATGAGTGACAGAGACAAAATGAACCAAGAAACCTATGAAAAGGTAAGTATAAATTGTAATAATGTGACTAAACCTTTAATTCTAATGTTCTACTAATAGGTGTTATAAACTTTTGTATGTAGGTTTATGGAAACAAAGTTAACAAAATGAAGAATGATGCATATGAAAATGTAATTAAATGGTATTTATGTGATTATACCTTTCATTATAATTTTATACTAATAAGTGTCTGCCACTATGTTATGCAGGTTTATGGAGACATAGTTAACACAGCTGACGGAGAACAGGTAATTTAAAGATATTTTGTTTTGTTCTTATTTCATTTGTGATATAATTAATAACTTGCGATAATAAAATTTTGTTAACCTTTTTTCATATCATCCGCAGCCTGTAGATCTTGCTAATGAGTATTGCAGTCAAGTCAATGATTTTTTCAAGTTGTTTGATACGCCACATGTTGACGTGGATGGGGAGCAGAGGGGAGCGAGTAAGAAGTTGAGTGTTGAAGCTGAAAAACACGAGGAAGAGGAGGAGCAGAGGGGAGCGAGTAAGAAGTTGAGCGTTGAAGCTGAAAACAGATTGAAGGTTATTGAGAAACTGAATTCAACGCCCTTCAAAAGGGCTTTAGAGCAGTGCGAAACAAAGAAGAGGAGAGTTGAACATGTTCCTAGGTCACCCTATGTGGAGAAGAGGTGTAAAACTTCTGATGTTACTAGCTTAGAAGATATGTTGAAGGGTCGAAAGTATTTACCTGTTCATACTCCACGTATGGCTGAGATGTTAGTACAAGTCAAACCATGGGTAGAGGTATGAGAAATGATTCCTTTGCTTTGATATATCAGTCAGTAGTTAACTGTCAACGTGTAAACATATTATTACATGCATGATTTACATTGTCTTTATTTTTAGGTTCTAGAACGGCCATACCAAAACCTAGATAAAGTTTATGTTAACTTTGAAGTTGATCGATTCCTAGTTAAGGACGGTTGGCGTAACTGTGTGTTCCCTTGGTCTGATATCGTTGTTGATCGTCGTTTCTGGGATGGTTTAACCGGTTTCGACGATAATCGTAAAGGATGGCTACGTGACGAGGTAAAGTAAATTTTATTTACTTTACTCAGTTTTTTATAAAACATGCTTTTGGATGTCTCTGCCTGCCATTTGATTATAAGTAATTTTTACATTTTAGTGTTACATGAGATACTAGATATAAGTATCATTAATCCATCATTTACTTTAACCACTTTAGGTATTTTAGTATAGCATCCACCAAATCCATGAAATTCTTTCGCAAATGACATTATTATTTGTTAAAAAAATTGTAGTGTAGCCACAGAGAAGAGTATATTTTTTTTCTTGTACTCAACAATATTTTGAACCAGTAGTGATATCATTTGAGAAATGATTTTTGTGAATTTGGTGGATGTTATGCTAAGATGCCTAATTTACTTGAAGTATTTTGATCCAACTCTCTATTTTGAGTTTCCCCTCGAAAATCCATTGCCATGACGACGTAGCAATGGGTGTTGGTGTAAGCCATGGTACATGTTACGTCGTCATGGGGATGGGTTTTTGAGCAGAGGCTAAAAGTAGGAAGGTGTGGCAATGATGCTTGTCTCGTAACACTATCTTACTTGATATCTAGTACAGGTAGAGAAAATGAAAAGCACAGTTTTTTTTATAAATGACTGAATATATATGTCAATTTGTTTTACCTACAGCACATTGATGTTTGGATAAGCTACATGTGGCATACCAGACCATCAGATATGGAGTGGTCTATGGTAAGCTGCTTTTTCCTACCATTACTGATGAACGGACGGATGCCTGTCTGGTACGCAACCAAAGAAACTTACCCTCTGGGTTGGGGTGATGTTCAAAGAGTTTTCATTCCCATAAATGAGCCAGAAACACATTGGTCCCTAGCTGTGTATCATATCCAGACCGGTCGAGTTACATTTTATGACAGTGGACCTGTATATGATCCTGAGACTCGTCCATTCTATTTGAGTGTGAGGAAATGTCTAGAGACTAGGCTTCCAAAAGTGTTGCAAGAGGCAGGTGTTTTCGAGAAGAAGGGAATTGATCCCATGACCTATAGGATTACTTTTAACAATGCTATGAATGTTCCCAAGCAGGGTGGATTGTATGATGATTGTGGTGTGTGGCTCTGCATCTTCTTATTCAGGTCTGCATCTTCTTTTTAATGTACTATTTGTGATGTTAGTATGAATGTAATCTTGAACGTAAAATAGGTGTAGTAGTGGATTTCTAGGGTGTCTAATTCGATTGATATAATTGTAATATGAAACGTAAAACATGTTTACTAGTTTAGCAGCTACATTAGGTTAATATTGTTATAGTAGGTGTCCAGTTCAGGCTGCATTGGCGTACCGTAAAAATCACACTCTGAACTGAAGCGTATAAATGTACAGGTTAGGGAATATTTTTGAAAGTAAATTAGGGGTTTAGTGTGCAGGAGACGGTGGCGTTAACTGGTGCACATACTATTGGTTTTAGTCATTGTAGCGAGATTGTTAATTAATTAAGAATGTTTTTAATTATAGTGATACGAGTTATAATAGAAGGTATGCTGAATGATTGTGGAATGCGTTAGGGGAGTATAAGAAGGATCCGAGTTTGAGTTTTTTTAATCATGTCATGAATCCTAGGGTGTTTGATAATGTTTATTTTCAGAAATTTCCCAAAAGAGTTAGGGGTGTATGTTGAAGTCGGATAGGGGCTTGGTTATGGATAATAGGACGAGATGGTATGTGGAGTGGAACGCGAGGGATCAGTTGAGTTATAGTAGTTAATATTTTTGAAAGTTATGAATATTGTTATGAATATTGTACAGGTTAAACTCGTCCTATTATGCAGAAGTGTAAAAATCACACTCTTAACTGAAGCGTATAAATGTACAGGTTAGGGAATGGCAAACTGTTGGATGTGGATGATCCAGTTCAGGCTGCATTGGCGTACCGTGAAAGAATGGTTAGGTCGAAACTAGGATAATTGAACCGACTGGGCATTCTAGTTGATCGCCTTTGTAAACTACCCAACAATCAAAGGAAAAAAAGCAACTAGACCTTAGTACATTCTGCGAAAACAAAAAACAAATCAAACTTATACATGATCAGCATTTTGTTAGATACCCAGACAACCTAATATTGGCCCTACATTGTGCGAATTACATGAACAAATCAAACTGATACAATCTGCGAATTACAACTTGGAACAAACGATGACGAATACAACGTGGATGAGTTAGATTGTTAGGTTCTCCTTATTCTTTGTTAAATCTTTGTATGTTTGTCGTTTTAATCCACGGTTTCAATCGGTCCTCCCTATGTATGTAAGTATGTTATAAGTCGGTTATTTGGTATGTTCAATAGGTCGTCGTTTTGTGTTTTCACTGGTATGGTACGTCTGCACAAAATCTGGGTATTTGGTATGTTAACAAATGTTTAAGCTGTGGATTTACAAATTGTTTTGTTCGTGTATTTTGTAAGTCGGTTGTACCTAGAACACGAACATTATTTTGGATTGGTAAGAAAGTGCCATGCGGTTACGTCGGACTTGACCTAGTAGGTGTAGGTTGTCAAACGGTAAGGGATTGGACATGTAAATATGCGAAGTCAATTCTCACACTAAAAATGTGAAGACGTATTATCCTGCTCAAATTGGACATGTTATAAGTATTGTTATAAGTATTGAAAGTTTTTATAATTGATGATATTGAGTTGACTAGGGAGCGCAAGGTGAGGTGTATGGTAGAGCAGGATAATAGGTATTGGTTCGGGGATAGGCTGAAGTTGTATGTGGGGATTGAGAAAACCCTTTAAAGACTTTTATTTGTAATAGTTTGTGGGATCCTAAGTACTGTACTAATTTTTTTGAGTTTGAGCCTAGGAAGAATATGAGGGGATTGCGTAAGGTGTTAGTAAGTCGTATGGAAGATAATATTGAGCATAGTGATATTAATTTTTGTAAGAATTAATTAATTGTTAGAGCGATGTTACTGATTTTGGTTATCATACACGTGGTCAATTGCGGTGGCAGAGGACGTGTGATTTGGGGATTAAATGAAAGTTTTTATAAGGGATTGGACATGTAAATAT
>BPTQ01000002.1:17346862-17571513 GCA_019973895.1 Chrysanthemum seticuspe
ACATACAAACTATAACATACAAACAACTTAATAAACTGAACAATCTGGATGCGTAAGCAGAAGTAGCGATTCGTTGAAAGGACTCATGAAGAAGGACCCTGGGTCTCCTTCAACACGAAGATTAATTAATCCTTGTGACCGAACTTGGAAGACTTCAAGAGTGTGATCCATTTGGTAAGGCTGATCAGATTCAAAAACTGGATCCCCGAACTTCGTAAATCCAATTAATTTTAGTAAGTGAGGAGTGAAAATGTTAAATAGTGTTTTAAAGGATTTTATATTGTTACCATCCAACAATATCTCCCATATACAGGCCGTGTGCCACTGATCTCCAATCATGTTGCAAAAAATGACAAGAGAGTCTCTTAGTTTTGAAATATAGAAAGGTCTTGCAATCCGATTAAGTAAGTTGTAAGGTATAGCTAATACCGAAAAGCTGTGGTTAACCAAATCAAAAGAGACGATCATATAAGATTTTTCAGATGAGCCTAAAGTCCGTTGAGAAGCCACCCAGTAAATAAAACTACCTAATACAGCCTGACTTGACCGTTTAAGTCGGAATGAAAGACAATGCATATGTTGACTTTCTAACTTCTTCCAGCGCTTGGAGCTCAATGTAAACACTGAAACATTCCATGGTCCGTGTCCATCAAGCGGATATGAAATCCTTAAAATGGTAGGGTCAAAACTGACTGGATTAACACCAAAACCGATAACTACTTTCTCAGATTCAGATTGACTTAACAAACAAGGGAGAACTATAGCAACTGATTTTCTTATTGACGGGTTCCAAAGAACAGCCATCTTATAAGAATCAGAAAAACACCACAAACCATGAGAGGTGCCAATAGGCAAAAGATTCAAAAACATGAGACTTGTATTAGAGATGACGTTAGGAAAACTTGGAAAAAACATACGTTGTTGGAACAAATTGACATTATCATCAACAAAAGCTAAAAACTGTGACTCAACAAATCCTTGCTGATAGTGAATAAGGAAACTACAAGGCAAAGACGTGCGAACACCGAAACCAAAAAGGAATTTGGAGCTGTCGATGAACGACTTCCATGTCTTTGAAACAGTTCTAAACTGAAGTAAAGCATGTACAGGAAGTTTAGAAATGATTTCAGTTTGAATTTCAAAGGGAATGTTGTCGGACATTTTTTTGAAACTGTGGAAAATAAAGACTGAATGTGTAGCATTATGAATGTGTAGAAGTGTAGAAGCCTTATTTATAGAGTAAGTAGTTTAGGTGAAGTTAATGAACTGATAGTGTAGGTGAAGTTATTAAATACAATGCACTAGTGTCATAAATGAACTACTAGTGTAGGTGAGAGAACTAATAGTGTAGGTGAAGTTAATGAACTACTAGTTTAGGTGAAGTTTTTATTAACTTTTACAAAAACTAAAAATTTATAATTTACAGTTTAATTTTTATTAACAGATTTTAACAACAGCCATCATACCACATAAAATGCATATCCAAAACAGCCATCATACCACATAAAACACGTATGAATAAGTAATACATCAATAGAGTCGGCATAGAAGCAAAACAAAATATAGATAAAGATTAAAATAATTGCAAGAAATATAACCTTTTCAGCAGACACGCGTTCAGTATGCGTTTCACCCCCATTCTTCTCACTAACCCCATCAAGCTTCAAATTCGTATGGATAAATTTCTGAAGTTCATCAATTTGCCGTTGCATATTAGCCATCTGATCTAAAACTGTTGCACTAGGTGGCAATTCTCCATCCATACCCGGAATCAGTCTATCCCAATCAGGCCTCAAATGCTTGACAAATTTATGTAATTGATTAATTTGTTGTTGCATTTTAGCCATCTGAGAAACAACTGTTGCTGTAGATGGCATCAAATCCCCCATATCCGGCATGCCTTGCTGCGCCTTCCTAATGACCGGTGATGTATCTGCGTTTGAGACTGAACACCTTCTCCGTGGTCTCAACTTCTCCGGTCGCCGGGATATATTGACTGCTGGTGTGTCTGCGTTATACTTCTTGAAAAACTCTAAACTAGATGTCCACCAAAGTTCTTTCATCTCAGTCACTGCATATAAAAAAATTATTATACACTAACGCAAATACCTTAAAAAATCATAAACAATTTTTCCAAAAGAGTAGAGTATAACCTGTCGGCAAAAGGCGAACCATTTCTGCATTACGAAAAAGAAGATCATAATCCGTCTTTTCAAACCTGTGTGCATCCTCCCATGCAACACCCCGAGGGATCACATTATCTTCTTTAACCCACCAATTGTTAGAATTGCGGCAGGTTTCCAAAAGCCAAATCTGAAGGAATTATTATTACTATTAGCATAAAAAATTACTACAATACTGATTTAAATTCTTAGTATTTAAACAATAGTTACGCACCTTCAAAGCGAACACAAATCCATTCAATGTATAAGTTGCAATGTAACCATCGCCCTTAGTAGCCTTTTCAGTCAAATGTCTATCTCTAACCTTTGAGATAGCATTACAAATCTTATTGTGAAACTCAACCCAAATGTACTCGCCCCATGGAAATGCATTCCATGCATAAATGTCATCTACTAAAACCAATATCTCAGGGGACACCACATTTCTTTCCTGTATGCCGATAAAAACATTCTCTAACATCAGAACCAGACAAAGGCGAACAGCATCATCATCTGAAAGTTCATTAAACTCAACTTGATCAGTAAGAACCCTAACTAGTTGTTCAGCTTTTATATTGTTGATTCTCTCGTTACGCCTCTCTCTAAGAAAACTTAGCATACGTTTACCAAATCCATATTCCCGTTTTTTAAAATGCTCTAAAGAAACATCACCAAAGCGAAGACCTAATACTAGACACATATCTTCACGACCAAACTCTAAGTTGTGTCCCCAGATATCAAAATACAATGGAGTGTTTATATCAGGGTTTTCAACAAATCGTTGATGTTGGAGCAAATAATGAAGCAAATGGTTATCAAGCTCGTATGTTTTTATGTCTAACCATTTCCCGAAAACTGTGGTTTTAAAAAGTTCAAGACGATCAGGCTTGAAACTCAGCTTTTGTCTTATAGTTTTGATATAGTGCAACTTTGATCTAGCACTGAGCTTCGCAGAATACACCTATACACAAAAATATAAAATAAACATTAGATGCATACACATATTAGCATATGTTATAAACTTATGACCAATAAAAAAATAGAGCTGTTGACCAATATCTTAATAACCTAAACATCTCACGTATGCAGGTGTCCAATTTTTCAGATAATCAATATATTTCATATATGTTAAGCACAAAAACGAGGGTTATTGTGCAGAAATAAGCATACCCTAACATGTATACTAACGTAGTCGGTTTTCTAACAATAATAGTAACAATAACCACACTAAACATCAAATAACCCTAAAATTTTTTAAAAACCCTAAAACAAATATATAATCAAAGTTACTGTACAAATCGAAAAAAATCGATTAAAAATCAAAGGGTATAAAACAGATGTATGTGTTACTGTGAAAATCGCACTTTTTACTTACTTGTCTAGAAGCCATTATCATATAATCGAGTCGAACATCAACGGATCTCGTCTGGAAATGATCTAAACAACAAAATGGTAGTGTGATAAACGTTTCGGGAGTTGTGTGATCACTGGAAATGATCTAAACAACAACACAGATCCATGCACTGTTAGTGTGTGTTTGTGTGTGTTGAGTGTGTGTTTTTTTTGAAGATATTGAATGATTAAAGTTGTAAAAGAAAAATGAAAAAGAAAATAATAATAGTCATATCCAATGGATTTGGGAAATCTTTTGGGTTACTTTTTCAATTTCCTAGGTGAAATAATGAGGGGTCAGTTGAGCACCGTCGGTTGAGCGCCGCAGGTTGAGCGTTGACTTTATGCTAGAAAACAAAACAAGAGATTTCTTTAAGATTTGATTTGACACTTAGTGTACTATTTGAACAGTACCCGGTTTTGCCACGTGTCGAAAAATGAATGGGGTTGAGCAGTTGAGCAGTTGAGCGTGGCTCTTTTGGGAAAATGGCTAGAAAAAAGTCTAAAAAACGGACCATGCTTAGAAAAAAGTCCCCTTTTGGTAATTTTCTCAAATGATTATTATATATATAATTAGCACTTAGCACTTTGCATCATTTGCTTTGAAAAAATTGACCAATTTTTATAAAACAAAGTTTTTAGTTTTTTAGGTAAGTTTTATCAACAAAATTCTAAAAGATGTATATGTTGGTTCTCGAGACACTCTTGGGGCGGCGGGTACCCTGAAATAAATTTTTCTGGTAAATTATGTATTTTATTTACTATGTATTTTTGACAATAAATTAACGGTTATCAAGAATTTCGTTTAGCCCGTGCCCGTTGGGGCTCGAGCCCGTTTGGCCCGCACCCGTTCGGGCTATAACTCGTTTAGCCCGTTGCCCGTTTGGGCTTCAATATTTGTATAATGCGTTTTATTATTTGTATTAGTGACATTTAATGCAAGAATTGTGTTTAAGTTGGTTGTACAATATGCTTGATAATTTTGTATTTCTTATGTTAGGGGTGTTTTAATAACTGCATTAATTTATTTATTGACCAGTTAATTAATTGACTACGTTAATTATGTTGACCACATTAATAGTGCTTTGTATTTTGTACATTAAGCTTCAAGACTTGTAAGTCTTAAAATTAAGATTGATGAGAAAGCTCATTAATAGTGCATTGTGTATTGTACAATAGGCATTGTATTTTGTAAGTCTTAATTTTAAGACCATGAGGAGAGAAATTCATTCCTCTATTATATGTAGTATATATATATATATATATATATATATATATATATATATATAGCGAGAGAGAGAGAGAGAGAGAGAGAGAGAATCTAGATCAAATGAGAGATTTCTTAAAGTGTTAAAAGTGAGAACCAATAGTAGTGTGACATGTGGCAACAACATTAAAACACAAAAAAAATAAATAAATAAAATTAATTGATATGGTCTTAGGGGTATTTTAGTCAACTTGATTTCTAAGAAAAATCCCTCCATATACCGGTTCTTTAAAATCACATATCAGAAATCTCTCATCTTTAAAGTTCTGTATCAAATCCCATCTTCATCGCTTCAGTTACAAGATCAGTCAATAATGGCCATCATGAACAACCTCTCCATTTCATATATACATATTAAGAACAATTTTCTAATTCCCAAACCTAGCAATGGCCGAACATCAACATCATGTTGAAGGTAAATAATTTCCTTCATAACAATCCTTTTTTTTCCCGTTTCAATTTGTTATTGTGTATCGTGTAATTTGTTTCTATTGTGTCACTATTTGAATTGTATGGTACGGGTATTGTATGTGTAATTGATTTGTATATGTTGTATGGTATGTGCAATTGATTTATATATGTGGTCTGGTAAATACGATTGAATTGTATATGTGGTGTTACTATTCGTTTATGTGTGAGTTATACATGTGCAAAACCAAACACCCTTATATTTTTGCATAATCTGTTGAACCAAACACCCATATAACTGGTAATGTGTCTTTTTTGTATATGTGAATCTGAATGTATGATCTGTTATGTGTATTGAAATGAATACATGTGGGTTAAACTAGTAATGCCATGTACCATTTGTGATGCAAAACACGCCTAATCTGTAAACGTGTCTAACCATTAAACTTTTTTTGTTTTAGGCGAACCGGTCACTCCTCGAGCAGTCCACAATGAGCAATCTATGCCTGGTGAGGGTTATTTTACACCTCCTGAGCATCAGGATGGAAGTTTTCAGCCCACTCCTAATGGTACTAGATTTTGGGTTCCCAAAGTTACTACTAAACCCAAGGAAGGGATGGTATTTGATACACTTGATATAGCTTTAAAGGCTTATCAAGATTATGCAAAAGAAGGTGGTTTTGAGGTTAGAAAGGGTGGTCAGAAGAACTATAACAAGAAAGAAGACCCATCGCTTAAATATTTTTATTGTGTTAGACAAGGTTTTAAACCCGTGCCAAAACCTAAAAATTCAATAGCCGATAAGTCGCAGACAACCAACTCTTTAGGTGTTAATAAGGTCATAAAAAGAAGGAAACATGCATCTTGTCGTTGTGGATGTACCGCACAGCTTAGACTTAAGAAAAGACCGGATGTCAAGTATTTTGTCACCAAGTTTTTCGAGAAACACAATCATAGTTTGGTATATCAAGATGATATCAAGTACCTTAGGACAAATCGTAGGCTGACTTTCACCAAACAACAAATCTTGAACCAACTTTCCAATGCCAATATTGGTCCAATTAGATCCTAGAAAGTTTTAAAAGAGATGTACGGTGGGTTTGAAAACATTGGTGCAATAGATGTTGATTGTAAGAATTATAGGCGTGGGTTGAATGATTTTATTGGTGATCGTGATGCCCAAATGGTTGTTGATAAGCTTTTGAGTCATGAAGAATTCTTCACAGATTTTTCAGTAGAATACAAGCAGGATAAAGACACTAAAGAGTTGATTGGATTGTTTTGGGCTGATGAGGAGGCCAAGCGTAACTATGCTGTATTTGGTGACGTTGTCTCCTTTGATGCCACTTTTCACTCTAATAGGTACCATTCATTCCTTTTATGCTCAATGAGTTTCTCAATTTGTTTTGCTGATATGCCAACATTTGGTTTGATCATATGTACCACAGGTTCTTTTTTTGCTTTTTTCTTTTTTGTGTCTATATGTACCACAGGTTATTTTATTGTATATTTTAATCGTTTTTTATATGTTTATATGCAAATCAGTTTCTATCCCCTGTATCTGTGTAACTGTAGGTACACCATGGTATGTGTCTATGTATCTTATTACCTGTGAATCTGTAGTTATCTGTAAATACATGAATCTGAACGTATCCAGTGTATCTGAACACATAGGTTTCACAACAACACATAGGTTTCTAAACTTTGACTCACAACCAACTTGTGATGAAACCTTGTTCATCCAGTGTATCTGTTTATATGTGAGCCTGTGCCTAATGTGTTGTATCTGGTATGTCTCCATGTTATTGTGTATCTGTGAGTCGCTTTTTGTATCCGTGTATCTGTGTGTACGACTATGTGTCTCACCTAATTATGTAGTGTGCGTCTACGACCCTGTACTTTTCAATCAGTTTGTGATTTGGTATGTATCCATTTAATTGTGCATATGTGAATCGGTGTGGTCTCCGTATATGTGTGGTACATCTCAATCGGTACGAATATTTGTTTTCAACTATACAATGTTGTGTGTTACGTGTTGTGCATATTTTTTTTGTTATATTGTATCTATACATCTCTGTACTTGTATGCGTGAATTATACTTGTCCTGAACCAAAACACCCTTTGTAAATTGTATGTGTCCTGAACCAGACAGCCATATAACTGGTAATGCCTCAGTTGTATATGTGAATCAGTATTTTATCCCTGTATATGTGTATATGCAGGTACAATATGGTTTTGGTACCTTTTACCGGCATTGACAACCACAACAGATGCGTAATATTTGCGGCTGCTTTGTTAGTGAGCGAATCTGCAAAAAGATATACATGGCTGTTGAAGCGGTTTAAAAAAGTTTTTATAAACGTTCCTAAGGTGGTTGTTACGTATCAAGACCCGGCGATGAAAATCGCTATAGAAAAGATACTACCAGACACGCGCCACCGACTGTGTATGTGGCACATTATGCAGAAACTAACTACAAAGGTATTCGTTATAACTAATATGTGATGTCATTTGATATTCCCATACACGCGCCACCGCCTGCGTATGTATATATGTTTTAATAGTTTTACAATATGTGTAGGTGGGACCAGCCTTGTGTAGCAATACCGATTTCAAACGGTGTTTGTGTGACATTGTATGGACTGACAAGCTTGAAGCAGATGTGTTTGACGAGCAGTGGGCTGCGATAATGGAAGATTTTGAACTGGGTGAACACAAATGTTTACACGACATGTTCGAAATGCGGTCAAAGTGGATACTTGCCTACTTCAGGCATGAACCGATGTCCGGGCTGATGCGCACAACCTCGAGGTCCGAAAGTGAGAATCACTCAGGTCACAAACCCACATTTGAGTTTGATTGAATTCTTGAGCCATTTCGATACGGCCATGGATTCACAGAGATTCAAATATGGGAAATTCATGACTCCAAGTACAAAACACCTGACTTGAAAACTCACTTGCAAGTTGAAAAAGAAGCGTCATAACTATACACACACACACCTTGTTTTATGATGTTCAGGATGAGATTTGGTCATCTCTGTATCATTGTTGCTCACTTCAGGTACGCCAAAATGATACATCATCTACTTATGTGATCCGTGATACTGAAGCGGATTACAAGATACAAGGTGTGCCGGTTGAAGTTACATATGAGGCAACATTTACTGATTTCATAAGCTTATCTTCCCAGTTTTACCATCGGACTATTCTATTTTAACGTAGGTCACGTATGTTCTCTTTTAAAGTAGGTCATGTATGTACCATCGGACTGTTCGGTCCAATGCAGCTGCTTAAAGTACGAGTGTTACGGGTTGTTATGTCGCCATATTTTCTATGTTCTTAGGCTGTCCAAGGTGTACCATTTTCTTAGAAAATACTTGCAGCGAAGATGGTCAAAGCATGCTTTGCCTATCACGACTGTTGGTAGGTCCATGGATGTTGCTAGCCCGTCAAATCCTGTTGAATGTGTCAATGTTGTTCTACGGGATATATACGGTAGTGTTGAAGATTCTGTTACCTGTTTGGTCACTGACATTCAGAAGCTTCACCTTTACAAGGCCGACCTTGTTTCGTTACTAGAACAAGTGAAACTTGATATACCAAGCGCCCCTGAAATGAACAAGAAGGAATTGTATGCCGCTACACTTGGTGTCACAGAACCTCCGGAGGTTAATATCGTTGCCCCTGAATGTCGCAATAAAGGATCTGTTTCGTTGAAGAGGCATCAAACATAGGCGGAGATAGCTATAATTCAGACAAACAAGACTCCGCGCCATTGCAACTACTGTGACACGTACGGCTACCATGATTCTCGTAACTGTCCCAAAAAGAAGCGAGATTCGGAGGAAGCTATGGACGATTCCAACAATGTGGCAGAATAATAGTTGTCTTTTATTTTACTTTCAAAACAATGTCATTCCTTTGCTTTTATTGGTTGTTCGTATTCTCATGTTTGTGTTTCTGAATCATTAAAATGGCATCCAGTATGCTTATTAAACATCAGTCTTCTTTTTATATTCAATAACAGTACTTTAAAAATGGTGTGCATTTTTTTGTTATTGGTTCTCATTGATTTCTGCATGTGTATCTATCTATTCTTATATGTGTATCTTTTTTGTATTTTTTACCTCAGTTTTATTTTTTTAGTGAATATCAGCACTTATTAATCTCATTAAGAGTGGTTGGTTAGCTTTTTGGGTTATTGGTTCTCAGTATTTACCATGTACCATGAGATATAACTTGCTCTTCATCCCTTGTTCTCAGTAGGAGTGGTTGGTTTCCATTTACTTGTGTATTTTGCGTATAGCTTTTTGAAATATGTGTATCTGTGTATAAGTGCCTCTTTACGACTGCGTGTTTTCACCTAAATATGTGATATGCGTATGTTACTTGTATTTTTATACGAGCTTTTGATTTGGTATGTATCCATTTACTTGGAATCATGTGAATCGGTGTGGTATCCGTGTACCTGTGTCGCATGTCAATCGGTACGAAGATGTGCTTCAACCATACAATGCTTCGTGTTACTTGATGCGGCTATTTTTGTTTTTTGTATTTATGCATTTTTTTATACTTTTATGTGTGAGTTATACTCGTCGGAACCAAAACTCCCCCTTGTAAATCGTATGTGTCCTGTACCAAACAGCCATATAACTGGTAACGTCTCATTGTATATATGATTCGGATATGATACGCTGTTGTGTTTCTCATGGGTCACAAAACTCCTACTAATTTACTATTAGCAAATGGGCGATTAGGAAAATTAGTTCCTATAAGCGAAATGGTATTCCCAGCTTTTCTTTTTACTATCAGCATACACGTCGTTTTTTCTTATCTTTTTTTGATACATTCAAAAATGGAGCGTGAATCAGCAACCTTATGTTAACTTTTTTGTGTTGCACTAAGTTCCAATTTATTTATCATGTAGCATTAACATAAGATTCTAGGTTCATGGGTGTCTCCGTGGGTCTTTTGTATCTGTTGATCGGTATTTGTAATTTGTCAAATATAGATGCCTGTACTTTGCTAACCAGATCTTTTTTTGGTTTCAGTAAGTATGTATTTTTTGCCTAACTGGTTGTCAGAATGGGTTTTGTACCATCTAAACAAACTTTTACAAACTGTGTTACACAAGTTTATTATAGCAAAATAAGCGTTGTCCACCAGATCAACACACGTTGTTGGAAACTGGTTATGGACTGTAGGTTTCTAAACTTTGACTCACAAACAACTTATTCACGAACCTTGTGTATGATTCACACCAACAATACGTTTGCAATACAGGGTATTAATACCTGGTACATCATCAATTTTCCAACATCATAAGCTTCATTCAAAAATCCAGTTACAGTACCATATAAATGAAGCAAAGCTAACATTAGACTGACTTTATATAATTGCATTAAAGATACTAAAGGTACTGATATACATCAGTTTAACTGATGTGTGGACTCAAAAGAACACATGTTCGGAAACGGTGCTACACCATCCGTAATGAAACACAAAAATAACTCACACATACTACCACTAGTTGTTAACTATGACCCATTGTTCAAAACACATCAACTGCAAACCACCTAAAGCATACGCCTAACACGCGCCTTAACTGTTTCAAATGAAGCAGCCTCCAACCTTTGCTTTTCTTCAGGCGGCAGCAATTTGAACGCTTCAACTTCAATTTCAAAATCCGCTTTCTTCTTGTTTATTTCCGACAAAAGTATTTTTGCAGCATACTTCTTACGGAGTTCATCCAGTTGTTGTTGCTGATTTGTCCCTTCTCTTCTTAAACCACATAGGTCATTGCTTTCCCCGCCGAAGAGGTATGTCTCCATGTGTCGCATCACAAAAACCCCACAGTCAATGACGTTATTCTTGGTCATACATCCCAACTGTAGGATCTTGCGTGCAGCATTCCTTATGAACACCTGTGCTGGATGACTTTCGGCTGAAAGGAAGTCTTCAAACCGGGCGATCTGTTCAATTGATTAACAATTTCGGGTGTTAGTTTATACAATATTATCTCTGCAACAAACGTCCTATAATTATAACCCAATCACCCTTTTGGTTATAACACAACACACCCCTTTTGGTACAACAAAACACCCATGAATCACACAAAGTGTACAATTTTATGTCGCTAGAGTGCGTGTATCATAACCCTATTACTTGAATCACAGGCGTATTAGTTACACAAGAATAACTTTATTAGTAGATAAACGTACCAGAAATTCGACTAGATCACTGTATTCTTTTGACGCATCTGTCACATTTGACAGCATATTATCCAGTACATGCACCTCCTTCCTTTTCAGATGCATACATACAATGAAAAAACGACTGCCTTGAATTATGGGGAAAAACACCTACAACGGGAAAGTTTATACATGGATTATTATCCTATTTCATACAAGTCATACAATTATTACAATTATGTATCATTATCACATAAGTATACGTTCAGGGTGCGAATTATACCAAATCCACACTAGCCAAAGTTCTATACACTGTCCTTCGCAAAATGTCTATCATGCGTTTCCTGAATTTGTCTCCTGCCTCCTTTACATCCACTCTCTTGTCTGTCGAATCCTTTACATCCCATTCGTGTTGTTCCCATGCAGATTTTTTTTTTGTTAATTACTCACAGTTTACAACAAACAATTAACATTCTGAAAACAAGGTTCCCGTATTCTTACTATCTAACGTTCTACTAATGATTTAACGCATACATACCAGCAATGATGTATCACAAAACACCTTGGACATCGGCTTCTTCGGATCACGGTATTTCTCAGCATGATTTAGGACCTTTGTGAACATGTCCACCACCCCACTAGATATCTTTATACCCGGGAACAAGCTCTCAAACACACACCTCGGTGCATATGCATAATCAGTCTGGAACAATATGTCCCTAATACACAAATAACAATGATTACACATACAATTTCAGCAGGTTATATGTAAACACATGTTATTAATAATACACGTTTACTTACGTTTGTGAGAAACGACCACTGAACAGACAGTTCGTAGCTCTTTTCTCGTGCCCGGACAACCCAATAGCCAAAGAACATGCCCTTCTAAAGTACGAGGAACATAAGACTTCCCCTGGTCTGACATGACGTTTAGGCCTTGTATTTTTTTCCTCCAGGAGAATGGTTTGTAAGGGTGCATCATCACAAATGGTGTACGGAGTAATTGCACCATTAGAAGCGTCCCCCGACACACCTGATTCTTGTTTAGCAACCATTAATTTTTTAGGAGTAAGCAATTCAAAATGTGGTAGGTCTTGATCCATTGATTTGTCAATCACTGACACATCGACTGTTCTGCCTTGTGTTGCAGGAGGTTGTGTTATGTTTAAGTCGAACTTTGATACATTCACATTCTCGCTTCTTAGCCGTTTATCTTTCTTACTTCTTTCTATCGACACCTGCTCACTGTATGCTACATACGCAGATGGTGTCCCATAGAACTGGGTGAACTGGAATGGCTCGTCCGTATCCTTAAAACTCTGACCATTTGGTACATCTTTTACCTGAGAACAATATTCACCATCACCATCTTCCTCAGTTGGCTCCTTAGATTCATTAGCAGGGACACTATACACGCGTGCTTGGAACAAAACATTCCGAACCTCCTTCAATTGAACAAGCTCTGCATCATCTGGGTTTTGTTCAAGCGCATCATCCAAGTCCTCGTCTGCCTCATCTAGAAGCTCCCTCGCTAACTTGAACTTGGCTGCTACCCTCTTCTTAACTTCCTGTTTTTACAATCGAAATTCAATGTCACATCTGCATACAAATTATACATGTACAAACTAACACAAGAATACATTAACTTATAGCGACAAACCACGTGTTTCTGGTTTACACATCAGCATACAAACATGTATAAATTTATAAAAAAAACACAAGTGTATAGTGCTGGCAAATGGAAATTCGAACATCTTGTAATCTTTTACATCAACATGTGTACTATTTTATCATAAATCTATTAGCACGACTACACAATAAGTTAAACATACAAATGTATACAAAACACTACTTTTTACTTTATACCTAATATGCTATACTTGTACAGAATCAAATCATCACGATCATTCTACATATATTTTAGAGTCATACCTAAAACATATATTTTATAGTCATAGGTAAAACATCAAAACATCTGTACAACATCAAATCACTGGTACATAGGGTACATACATACCATACCAATTCACATACAAACAGATACACAGATACATGGGTACATACATACCATCTCACATATAACCAGATACACATCAAATCATTACTTGATGAAACACCTGGACAGATACACAGACACACAAATTGACTATTTGTGTACCTGCTTTAGCAAACGGCAATGATACTCTATTTGCTACACACGAATACTTTTTAAAAACTACTTATAATTACCTCAACATTTGTTGGATTTAACCTATCTTCTTCTAGCTTGTTCAAAAGGTCAACGATCCAATTGTTTACTAGAGGCATCTCAACATGCCTAGCTCCCCTACTTTTGCTTATCCAGTCCGCGTACACAATCTGCGAGATCATTACAAATTTGAATATAAAACAACCTTCTTCCTTTAACAAAAATAATAATAATAATAAATCAATTAAAAAAAAGAAGAAAAATACTGATACAATATAATAACTAACATACCACCAGAACGATGACAGGTCCACAGTAATGTGAAGTCCTGACCCAGCTTCTTTTGGTCCTAACTAGGCACTCAAGAACATAGGTACACCAATCAAATCTGTGGATATCGTTTTCATCTTGGATACATTTCAAAAACCTTAAATTCACAGTAGCGTTCTTGTTTGCTTCTCCGATAGATGTGAAGTATAAAACCAAGAAATTGAGCTTAAACATCCATCCACCTTCGGTTTGTGTATATATCAGTTCCTCAATCGGGATGTGTTTATACCTCAACTGCTTTCCAAACTGTTGTTTCCATTCAACTACCAGATGGTGTCTGAAATCAGCTTCATCACGTGATTCAACGTAAACATCTCCCATCGGTATCCCAAGTACATCTCTTATTGTTTCCCTCGTAATACTTATGCCCTTACCATCCACAGTCAGGATGCATGTATCCTCATTAAAGTTTTCGAGCAGCCAGTAACTTAGCTTTGTTGGCACATCCTTAATCTTAAACCCAAGAACTGCTCCAAACCCTATGTCCGTAACATCCTGTCTTTGCTTCGGCGATAGGTTTGGTATTAGTCGATGCAATGAGCATAATGATACACGTACATGTATCCGGTCAACATCAGCTACCTTACAACCAACACCCTTTTCACCATTACTCTTGCGGGGTCGTTTCTTCCCCCAACCTCATTAACAACATCCTTTTCATCAGCCTTCTCCTGATCTAACCTACCCTTTATACCAATTTTTTTCTTACCAACTAATTTCCTCTTTCCAACTACCTCCTTCACCATACCACCATCACCACCTTTTTTCTCCTCCACAATATAGTATCTGCTCCTTTTGCCTATGCTCTTCTTGACCACACCCCTATCACCATGTTTTCCTTTCCCCACATCAGCCTGCACCTCAGTTTTTATAGGTGCAGTTCTTGCAGCTGTACCTGTGTCATTTACATCAACAACATAAATATGTTATAACAACAGCAAAGCATTACAAGCTGAAACACATATTCACACCGAATCACATACACGCAGATACACGGATACACAATGGTTCACATATACACAAATACATGGATGCATGCCAATTCACATATACACAGATACATAGAACCACTTCAAACTTAAGCAGATACAAATGGTCACAGACTCACATAAAAATAGATACAATGATACATCCCAATTCACATGTGTTGGAATCACTCCTAAACCTTAATTAAAGTGTTAGTTACTCATATGTAATAGGTAGCTTATTATGGCCTTTATGTTTGTTTAAGGTCTGGCTTATGTAGAAGGCCCATAAGCTTAGGCCCATGTCCAATAAGGATAAGGATGGGAACTAGGAGTGTTGCCCTAGCTTCCCTCCTATAAATATCCCTTGTAAACCTTCATTTGAAGGTTGATTGTTCAAGTTATTTTCTTTTACATACATCTACACCTAACCGTGCTACTCATATCGTGTGTGTGTGTGTGTGAATCTTTTTCAATCGCCTCTCTATCTCTTTCTTTGAAGCTTGTGTTGTAAAACTAGTGACCTAACAGTGGTATCAATTGCCTACTAGTTGGGTGAAACGTTTTGTTTTTTAAGAGGGCTTAAGGTCCTACGCGTAAAACAACGTATGATACTTTGGTTCGCTTAAAAACACGATTTTTACACTTTTTAATCCAAGATTCTTGTACTTTCAATGTTTTAAGGTGTTAAAATAATTGTTTTTGGCAAAAAGTTTCAAACTTTACGCGTGGATTTACGTTCTTAAGCTTATTTTTGTTCGTGGGTGACGTTATACGCGTAACCTGTTTAGCCGTTTTGACTCATCAAGTTTCACACTTTTGTGTTATTTTGGTGATATTGAAGCTATTCCATGACAAAAATCTGGTTTAGACACAACTTTGGGCAAAATCACTTTTACGAGTAAGCTACACGTAACCAAAACCCTATTTTTACGCGTAACTTTATCCGTGGCTTGATCTTCAGTTTCATGGTTTACTCCGTGTTTTCTTGCTTGGATAAGCCTGAAAATACGTCGACTTTGGATATCTTTTGCACTGTGATAGTGTAAAAGATCATTTGGGATAAAACCCTAAACTTACGCATAAGCAGAAAGCTTACGCGTAGAAATCCTACGCATAAGATTCATCTTACACATAAGCCTAGTCTTACGCATAAGGTAATCCTACGCCTAACTTTCTACGCCTAACTTTGTGTCTACGCATAACTTTAGCGTCTTTTCCCTACTTACACGTAAGCTAAATCTACGCGTAACTAGTGATTGTTACGCGTACCTTTGGTGTTTTTACGCATAAGTCTCACTTGGTTTATTGTGCTTTCTACGCCTAAGGACACTTCATCAACAAAGGTTCATTCGACTACAAAGATCCATTTTTACCAACACAAGTTTTTCAACATGTCACAACCACCATACTCTAACTATTTCCCTTACACTTATTCTCAACATCAACAACAACTAACTCCACAACATCAACAACGGAATCAACAACAAGCAATTTATCAACAATAATTTAATCAACAACATACTCCACAACTTGCTGCAATCCCACAACCTCAAATGGTTCAACCACCACCAAGTCTTCAAGTTCAACCCTACACAAATGAATTCAATCAACATCCATCAAGGAACACTATGAACGAACCCACTTGGTTTGCAAAGATGTGTGAAGCTTTAAGCAGCCAACAATCAATTCATGAGGCTGGATCACTTGATAGACCTCCAATGCTCACTCCAGGAAACTACGATCAATGGGTGATAAGGTTCTTTAGGTTTTGTGATCTGAAGAACCCACCTGGAAAGTTCTTAAAGAAGGTTATCTTGGAAGGTCCATTTCAGATGCCTACTGTCATTGTACCCGCCGATCCTAATGCTAATCCACCAAGAGATGAACAATCCAACATTGCTACTGTTGCCGACCTGAATGCAGAGGAACTTCTACACTATGAAGCTGATGAACTTGCAATGCAATATATCCTCTTAGGATTACCTAACCCAATTCTTCGAAGTGTTGATGCTCAAAAGACTACAAAGGAAATGTGGGATCATATTCATCTTCTTATGGAAGGATCTGTACTCAATCAGGAGGATTTGGAATCCAAAATTTACTTGGCTTATGAACACTTCTTGATTGAACCTGGAGAGACACTAGAGTCTTATCATCATTGTTTTTCAGAAATCATCAATGATTTGGATAAACACAACATCATCATGCCAAGAATTGCAGTGAATACTAAGTTCCTGAGTAGTCTTGGTCCTGAATGGGAGAAGTATGTCATTTTTCTCCGTCAAGCAAAGAATATGCATCATTCTACATATGGATTGTTGTACGATTACTTGAAGCCTCATGAAAAGGAAGTTGATAGGGAAAGGATTCTCCGTGCTCAAATTGCTCCACCGACACATCCGGAAAATCAACAACTTGCCTTATATGCTCAAAACAGTTATTCTCCTCAACCAGCAACTCAACCAACTGCTACAATCACACCATATGATCCTTCACAGCCTCAATCTCAACAAACTCAATTGGTTCCATACAACAACAACAATGCTCAAGCACTTGTCAGTGAAGCTAATGAGGAATCTGATCCGTTCGAAGCATTGCAACAAGGATTTGCTATGATTGCTAATGCCTTTAGCCGTTATACCAACAAATCCAACAGCCGTATTCATTCCTCATCTAACACAAGGAATCAAGCTGTTGTGAACAATGGACAAGTTGAAGTTCAAAATCGTGGTTATGGTCGTCAAATGGGCGGTGGTCAAGGGTTTAATGTTGTGGGTAGGAATAACAATCTAGCTCAAGTGGTGGAACAGGGAAATACTCAAAATGGGTTGAATGGTCTTCGATGCTACAACTGCAATGAGAAGGGACATCTGGCAAATGCATGCCCAAAGCCTAGGACTAGGGGCAGTGCTTATCACAAAGAGGCTCTTCTTTTGGCTCTTAAGGATGAAGCTGGTGGAACTCTCACAGACAAAGAACAGAGCTTTATGGCAAATGCAGACTCAGATGATGATATGGAGGATTTGTAGGCCAATGCAGGTGTTATGTTGATGGCTAATATGCATGAGTTACACATGAGTTACACATGAGTGACACAGGCCCAGTGTATGACACTGATGGCTTGTCTCAGGTACCCGAACAAACCATGTTTATCTCTGATCTCATATCTCCGCCAACATCTGAATCCGGCAAGGCTCAGAATGTTCAAAATGAGTCGTCCACATCTCATTCCGACGATTTTCAAATAGACCCCGTAATCACATTTGACGATCAAGATGACCTTATGGTTTCCATTGATAATCAAATTGACTCCGTCGTTATACTTGAGGATCTAAGTAATGATCATGTTGTGACTCACGTTGAACACGCCAAACTTCTGCCTCATCCAGATTTTGCTCGTTTAATACAAGACCAACAAACCATAGTGGAAGAATGTCGTGCAATTAATCAGGACTTGAAAAGTAAAAATGCACTGTTAACCAAGGATTTTGAATGTTTACAAAAGCAACTCAACTTTTTCAATACTCAAGAAAAACGTGAAAAAGGTTTTGAAGCAGCCTTTGCTAAATCTCATCAAAATGAAAAATATTTAGAGAGACAGATACGTGATCTAGCCGCTTCGAAGAATGCTTTGTTGTCTGAAATAGAACAACTGAAACATGAACATAAAAAGCAAATTAACGCTCTCACCTTGGAAAATCAAAAAGCTAAGGCTGAGTTGTTAACTTGTCAAAAACAGTTCTCTGCATACAAAAAGCATTCAACGAAACGAATAGATGATCATCTTGAAGAAATCATCGGCTTGCAAAACAAACTTAAAGAGTTTAAAACTGTTGTTTACAAACATGGTGAGTCGGTCACAGCTATTGAAAAGTTTACTTTAAAACCAAATCCAAATGGCTATGGACCAAATCTTGCTGATTATAAACCTAAGCTTTCAACCAAAGCATTCAAACCAAATCCTGAAGTTTCCAGTGCAAAATATAAAGTTGATAATTCTGTTATGAGTGTTGTTGAATATCATCGTCAAGAGGAATTAGATGCAGAAGACGAGAGTCGATCAGAATTAGAAAAAGTTGTTTACAACAAACCTTTTAACTATTCAAAAGCGGTCACTTTCGTCACACCAACAGATTCTTCTAACACACCAAGGATTATCATAAAAACGTCTGAGTCTTCTAATGATAATCCCAAACCAGATTATGCACAAACTTATGGTCCTTTACCTTCCATCAGTGAAGTAAACTCAAAACCTGAAAATCGCAAAATTCTTCGATATTTTGACCTTTTCATGGCTGACCTCAAAACTTTACAACATGAGATAGAATATCATTCTAAAATCAAAGTTCAACACTTTCAATTGCCTCTAGCGCGAGAACAAAGAGACATTTTTCAGAAAAATCTTTTACCAAATGTTAAAAATTTGAAAAGTTGTGCATTGTCTTGGGAAAGGGACTTTCATAAGGAACTTGGAATGATGAAGGTCGTTTTCGAGAAAACAGAAACATCTATTTCTAATACTAAACGTAAAAAGAAACTGATGAGAAAAGATGTTGATCGACTCTTGGAAGATGTCATATGTGCTGATGTCCATAATACTGTGTTATTGAATTCTTTGTCATATGCATTTGATTATATCTCTGCTGATACTGTTGCTTCTGTGGTAAATGTTGAGAACACTGATAATGTGCTTCAGATCGAGTCCTTAAATGTTGAAAATAAACGATTATCAAACGAACTTTCAAATGCAATACGTCGTCTTAATTGGTGTCAAAAAGATATTCATGATCAACAACTTGCTTTTCAACACAAAATCGCCCAGTTGCGTGACAAAACTTCTGATCCAAAAATTGCGCAACTGGATGATCAAAACGTGTCTTTTACGTGTCAAATCTCAAAATATGAACAAGAACTTGTAAAAGTTAAAAAGGAATATGGTGTCATATTTGATTTACTCAAAAGACTCGTGATGAAGCATCAAGTTGCTAACGTGCTTCCTTCTACTGAAACAGGAATAGTTGCTTCTTTTCCAAACGTCCGCACTTCACAGCCTAAGAGCACTACATCGAAGAATAGGAAGTTGCGACCTAAGAAAAGATCAATAAAGAATGCTAAAGTAGAAGAACACCCTAGGACTATGAATAAGACTCACGTTGCTTCCACTATAGATATTGCGTCTGGAAAATGTAATAGAAATAGTGATGTAACGAATGCTAAACCATTAAGCACTTTTGATATTCAGTCTGATGCACCTTGTGTTATTTGTCGTAAAAGTATGAATTCTGATTGTCATGATAAATGTGTTGCTAAAGCTATCATCTCTCGTTTAAGGAATCCTAAGAACCGGAATACCTCTAGGCCCACTAATCTGTCTAAGTCTGTGCTTGGTAGACCGCCCTCTTTAGATTCTAATAAACGCATTGATGTACCTGTAGCTCTAGTTTCACCTCCTAGGAATGTAGTACCACCTAGTGCATTCACTAAGATTAAAGCAAATACTAGTTGGAGATGGCATAAATGGATATATAACACACTAGGATTTAAATGGATACCTAAAGCTATTGATGTGTGTATATCTACTATAACTGCTCCGGAACCCTCTAACATTTCGGGTTCCACATCTACTTCTATTCCATAGGTGTCGTCTGTGTGTAATGCAGGTGATACAGATCATTCTCTGGATTGTTGATAGCGGATGTTCCCGACACATGACAGGCAACCTTAAACTGTTATCAAACTCTATTGCAAAGTTCATTGGCACTGTCAGGTTCGGGAATGATCACTTCGCAGCTATCATGGGCTACGGAGACTATATCAATGGGAACATCGAAATTAGCAGGGTTTATTATGTGGAAGGCCTCGGTCACAATCTGTTTTCAGTAGGTCAGTTTTGTGATGGAGATTTGGAGGTTGCTTTCAGGGAGAAAACTTGTTTCATTCGTGATCTACAAGGAAACGATCTTATGTCTGGCTCGCGCAATTCAAGTCTTTACACTATCTCTATGCAAGACATGGTTGCTACATCTCCCATCTGCTTACTTTCAAAGGCAACATCTACAAAATCTTGGCTATGGCACCGTCATCTCTCACATCTAAACTTTCAGACCATCACCAACCTTGCTCAACACAAACTAGTTGAAGGACTCCCACGATTTCGGTATTCAAAAGATCACCTTTGCTCAGCCTGTGAACAAGGGAAAAGCACACGTGCTCATTTTCCTTTAAAGGTGGAACACAGCTCTCAGCATGTGCTTCATCTTCTTCACATGGATTTGTGTGGCCCGATGCGCGTGCAAACGATCAATGGCAAACGCTAAATTTTAGTAATTGTTGATGACTATTCACGCTGGACTTGGGTCTACTTTCTTCGAAGCAAAGACCAAGCTCCACAGATGATTATCACCTTTCTCACGAAAATACAGGTTCAGCTCCGCAACACCGTCCGACAAATCTATTCAGACAGAGGAACTGAATTTGTTTACCAAACCCTTCGTGAATTTTATGAGAAAGTGGGAATTCAACATCAAACATCTATTGCTCTTACACCTGAACAAAACAGAGTTGTTAAAAGACGAAACCGAACGTTGGTGGAAGCTGCAAGAACTATGTTAATCAATGCCAAACTCCCAGATTACTTATGGGCAGAAGCTGTATCTACTGCATGCTATACTCAAAACCGTTCTATGATTACAAAAATCCACAACAAAACACCTTTCGAGCTTGTCCACAACAGAAAACCGAATCTAAAACACTTTCATGTATTTGGATCCCTTTGCTATCCGAATAATGATCGTGATGACTTTGTAAAGCTCAAATCCAAAGCTGACATTGGAGTCTTTATTGGATACTGTGATAATTCTAAAGGTTTCCGAATCTGGAATCGTCGAACAAAGGAGGTTATGGAAACGATTCATGCTCATTTTGATGAACTCACGGAAATGGCTTCTGAGTATAACAGCTTGGAACTCGGTCACAACCGCTTAAACTTCCCCCAAACCCCATCATCAGCTGAAAAAAGCCCCCAGCTCACTCGTCAACAAATGGAACGACTATTTGCTCCTCTGTTCAGTGACGATATTGATGAACGTGCTCCAGGTGTATCCGCTGTTTCCGCTGCTCAACCTGATAATACTCTTATACCTGATACACCTGCTACAACAACTATTGTTGAAGAAGCACCACCAGTTGACTCAAACACAACAGTTAAACAAACCGCTTCCAACAATGATGAATCGGCTGATGATATTCTGAATGAAGTACCCCCACCTGCAGATTTTGATCCAAATGCGTTCTTTAACCCGTTTGCTAATGAGACTGCTGCACCTGATGTCGCAGAATCTTCAACAAGCCTTTTGAATCCTCAAAATCTGCACAATGTATACCAACATCAACCCTCCACACATAGATGGACAAAAGACCATCCTCTGGAAAATATTATTGGCAACCCGAATCAACCAGTCGTTACGAGACAACGTCTTCACACAGACGGTGAACATTGCATTTATGCACTCACTGTTTGCCAATCTGAACCTAAAAACATCTAAGACGCAATGACAAAGGACAACTGGATTGAATCCATGCAGGAAGAACTCAACCAATTTAAACGTCTTGAAGTATAGGAACTGGTTGAAAGACTGACAGGGGTCTTCGTCATTGGTCTTAAATGGATTTGGAAAAACAAATTGGATGCTGAAGGAAACGTTATCCGAAACATGTCCCGTATGGTGGCTAAGGGTTATAGACAGGAAGAGGGTATTGACTTTGAAGAATCATTTGCTCCAGTTGCTCGTCTTGAGGCTGTAAGGATTTTTCTGGCATTTGCGGCTCACATGAACATCACGGTCTTTCAGATGGATGTCAAAACTGCTTTTCTCAATGGACAACTGAAAGAAACGGTTTATGTGAGTCAGCCAGAAGGATTCATTGATCCAGAGTTCCCTAATCATGTCTACAAACTGAAGAAAGCTCTCTACGGTCTCAAACAAGCCCCTCGGGCATGGTATGATAAGCTATCATCTTTCCTCACTGCCAATAACTTTACCAAAGGTTCGGTCGACCCAACTCTTTTCATACAATATCACGGGGAACATATTTTAATTGTTCAAATTTATGTGGTTGACATCATTTTTGG
Organism: Chrysanthemum seticuspe; assembly: GCA_019973895.1. Taxonomy (NCBI): domain Eukaryota; kingdom Viridiplantae; phylum Streptophyta; class Magnoliopsida; order Asterales; family Asteraceae; genus Chrysanthemum; species Chrysanthemum seticuspe. The sequence goes on from BPTQ01000002.1 coordinate 17,369,905, forward strand.
GTCAACTCATAAAAAGTACTCAATCGCTTTTGCAAAACTAATGAAGAAACATTTTGAAATGTCCATGATGGGTGAACTCACGTTCTTTCTAGGACTGCAAGTTCATCAATTACCCCGTGGTATTTTCTTGAGTCAGTCCAAATATGCCCTTGAATTGTTACACAAATTTGGAATGCAAACCTGTGACACCTATGCCACACCAATGGCTCATACCAAGAAGCTAGACGCTGATTTACATGGGAAATTGGTGGACCCTACCAAATACCGTAGTATTATTGGGTCTCTCATGTATCTAACAGCTAGCAGACCTGATATTGTCTTTGTTGTATATCTTTGCTCCCGTTATCAGTCGCGACCAACTGAAACCCACCTCTCTGAGGCTAAAAGAATCCTCCGATACATCAAGGGAACCATTAATTTGGGAATCTGGTATCCGAAGGATTCTGGTTTTGAACTAATCGCATTTTCAGACGCTGACCACGCAGGATGCTTAAATTCACAGAAAAGCACTTCCAGAGCTTTACAATTTCTTGGTGATAAACTGGTGTCTTGGCAATCGAAGAAGCAGGATTGTACGTTGCTTTCCTCAACCGAAGCAGAATATGTAGCCATGTTGACGTGCTGTTCTCAAGTCATCTGGATGAGAACACAACTCAAAGACTATGGTTACATATTTGACAAAATCCCGATGTACTGCGACAATCGGAGTGCCATTGCGATCTCGTGCAACTCAGTTCAGCATTCGAAATCAAAGCACATCGATCTTCTCTATCATTTCATCAAGGACCACATGGAACAGGGTACAGTTGAATTATACTTCGTGGGTACTGAATACCAATTAGCAGATCTGCTCACCAAAGCCTTGCCTCCCGCTAGGTTTAATGAGTTGGTCCACCGGATTGGTATGAGGTGTTTGACACAAGAGGAATTGGATGACCTCCTAAAACAGTCTTAAAAAGCTGTCAAACACCAAAATCTCTTTTGTAAATAAATTTTTCAAAAACAAAATACAAAAATATAAAACTTGACAAAACAACAAAAATATTCTTCTATCTATTTTTTCTTTCAACATGGCAAGTACATTTCAACCGTCAACACTCTAATCTTTCAAAATTCAGTATTTTTCCGATCAAGTGTTGAGGGGGAGAAAATAAATACTTAACTGTTTCAAAAATATCCTTGTACTTGCATGTTACTCTATTCTGGTTGTTTCTTGTATCAATGGTGGTAAACTTTTTTGGTTAAACTGACACTCCTCGGTCTAAAATTATAACCTTTCATTATTTTCTTAAGTCAAGGGGGAGTGTCGTCATGTTTCTTTCTTAAAATCTTTGTTTGGTAACCAAAATGGAAGTTATATGGCTTTGGATGAAAATGGAAAAGGTGGAGGGACCAAAACTGCCAAAAGGTTAAAGTAATTTTAATAAAAACACCTCACCTAATTTTTCACTTCAGATTTAATACTCAAACCAAACTTCATCCTACGCCTAATAATCATTCAAGAAATCTGTGTTTTGGATCATCAATTTGTAAGTGTTTTTGTGTTTATAACAAGTTTTCAAACAAAGGTTTTAAATCTTTCATGAATCCAACGGTTCAATCTTGAGATATTGTAACTTTTGTGGCTTACGCGTAAGCGCAAGAACACACAATCATTGGTGGGTGTTTGTGGTTAAAGCAAGTGTGCCAAAACGTTTAAATAACTTCAATGATACTTCGTTTATCCTCAAAATCCACCCTGAAACACGAATTGATTCATTTTCAAAATTAGGGTTCTTGAGTTGTTTTGGGTATTTTCATATGATAAAGTTTTTGGTGATAAATATTGTTGTATGAGGTGATATTCAAGTTGAATTGAACATATCTAAACCCAGATTTTACCCAGAAACTCAAATGAATCATCAATGGGAAGTTAGGGTTTATATTCATACGGTTTGGGTACTTTTGATTCTTGACATTTTTGATGTTAGAACTTGGATAAACATACTCAATATGCTTCTTAGAACTCCCTGAAACACTTTGGTGCATATCCTATGGCTAGAAATCATATGCGTAATTCATGAACCTTAGGGTTTTGACTTACGCGTATGACTTTCTACGCGTAACTGCTTAACATGCTTTCATGCATTGATCTGTTTTAAGATTGAATGTATAAGTCAAAATTGATGTTATGATGATTTAATTTCAAGCTTACTACTTGTATAACTCAGAATCAAGGTCATTGAAACTCTACGCATAAGGATTACCTTACGCGTAGAAAGTTATGCGTAAGAGAAATCGTACGCGTAACTATTACGCGTAAGGTTCTACAATGAGACTACGCATATCCTGTGAAGGATATGCATAAACAGTAACCTCTACGCATAAGGTCTACTCTTACGAGTAAGCCTTACGCGTAAGGTTTTTATACGCCTACGCGTAAGCTCTACGCATAAGGTCCCCTTTTCCTACGCGTAACATTCCTTACGCGTAAGTAAGGATCCTACGCATAAGCTTGCGCCTACGCATATACTTCTCCTGTTTACGCGTAACTTTGACATATCTACGCATAAGCCTTGATCAAACCTTCGTTTTGAATTGTTACGTGTGCAATCTTGTAAATAAATGATTCATAACGTCATGAATCCAATAATGTCACTAATAAACTTAAACGTTTGATATGTTGTGAACTATAAGTGATAAAATAAACTTTAAAACATAAAGTTAACTAACTCACGAAATGTTTCACGACGTCATTGGACTATTGGACAAACAAGTGACTTAGGACTCCTAACAATCATTAACACTGTACATTCAATGATTTAGACAATAAAAACCTTCTGTTAACTAACATTATGTCTTTCGATATGTTGGTTCTTTTGGCTAATATTATTTCAGATCACGACATGGCTGCTCAATTGAATGTGGATGCACCAGAAGTTCTCACAATTGCTGACATCTTCCCCAATGGCTATCCAAGAAAGATTGTAAAGAACAATCTCAGAGTTGACTTTGAAACCCTCACATGCTCAGAATCTTCTTGCTTGATTGTTGTGGATATTCTTAGGAATCATCCGTACCAAAACATGCTCTCACACTATGCTACAGTACCGAAGATCTATATACAACAATTCTGGAATTCAACGCAAAGGATCAAAGGTCAAAGTGAGGTGACTGTGACGCTCAATCACAAACAAATCACCATCACACAAGCAGATCTACGGGCTGTTCTTCTAATTCCTGAAATCGAGCCAACCGACTTCTATGCCACACCTACTGAAGAGACAGTTCTGAAATTCCTGATTGATATTCACTAAGCACTCTCATGTGGAGCTTAAGAACATTCCTCAACCGTGGAGAACCCTCTACATCATCATTACCAAATCGATCTCTGGTTGTGATAGTGGTTATGAGCATCCCAAGCTCATGGAACTACAAATCTTCTGGTCATTAATCAACAAAAAGGACATCGAAATTGAAGCACTGTTATGGGAAGACATGATGTCATTTCACAAGAAACTTGGCTCAAAGATTACCTATATCAGATACACAAAGCTGTTGATCCAGAGAGCACTTGGACTTTATTCTGATATTCCCAAGAGGCTCAATGACCATGACAATCATGACATGTTGACTGAACCCATCCTATCAGTCAGAATCAAGGAATCGTCAACAAAGAAACAGGGTGCTGTGTTACCTGATCACCTTCTGACTAATGAAATCAAAAAGCTTGAAACATACAAAAGGTATCTTGTAGCAGTAAGAGAAGGCAAAGTTGGTCATCTCGATGAGAAGTCTTCTGGAACACCTATACGGAGAACCAGAAGAGGCAGTGCAGGAAGTGCTGCAAGTACTGAAAGTCAGAGGATAATCCCCAGGAGGAATCCTCCACGTAAGGGGACAGTACCCGCCAAGGAAGCTGTTCCTATTCCCGTATCTGAGCCTGAACAGCAAAGACAGCTAAGAGACGAGGACTCTGAGGGTACTGCATCAGATGAAGAGACTTTCTACTCTGAATCTACAACCGAAGAACCTCCTTCAGCAGCTAAACCTCTAAGTCCACCAGCTGACAAAGAAAAAGGGAAGACTCCTGTACTTGTGCCTTATGAAGAAAGCTCAGATGAAGAAGAAGAGCAACTGGATATTTCATACAGGAAGAAGTTTAAATTCCTTAGACTCCAACACGTGGCAAAAGAATTTGCAAAAGATCAAATGGGTGGCCCCGGAGGGTCAAGTGGAGCAGCTCAACCTTCACCAGATCCTGATGCAGTTTATCAACCCGATAAGGGATCTGGTGCCACCACTTTGGAGCAACAACAAAAGCCCGTGGAAGAAACTATTGAGCATGAATTTGAGGAACCTGTTAAAGAAAAGTCCGAGAAAGATGAGGGTGACAAAGAAAAGACTGAGACAGAAAAGACTGAAGAGAAAGATAAGTCTGGAGATGATACTGATTATGATAAGTTCTTGCTAGACAATCCTGCTCGCTCAGAGGAGAAAACCTCTGCACCTCCAAAGGATCCAGAGTCTCCTCATGTCTCTTCATCATCAGATTCGTCTTCTCATTCTTCACCACCACCATCAAAGAAATCAACCAAATCAACATCCAAATCAGTAAAGAAGCCACCTCTATCTTGGATTTCTCATACTCATAAAAGAATTATGAATGCGGTCAAACAGGTTAGAAAGAAAGACATGCTTTACAAAAAGCTAAATTTTATTGCTGACCAGTTAACGTACCTTCATGACGAGAATGACAAGAGAATAGAAGAAAGGGAGTACATGCAGCAGCTGAAACAAGATCTGCAAGGGGAATTGAACAAAATGATCGAAGGATACTCTCACAAGTTCTTAATGGAGGTCGTTCCGAAACTGACAAAGGAAATGTATACCAGAAAACTTTATCCAAATCTCTTGCATCTAGCCAAGCAAGCAATGAAATCAACTTCGATGAATGTGAACATCAATCCAGTTGAACTCACAATCTTCTCAGATGATGAATTGGTGAACCGGCTAGTAGCGCAAATGTCGAAACGCTCTGCAATGTTTGCCTCACACGAAGTTAAACTGTTTGAAGCTCTACTGGAATACCAACTTAGGTCCGCATTCCGAGAAGAAGCTGTAAGGCCCAAACGTTCAAGAGATGATAAAGACAAAGATCAGGACAAGGATAAAGAGCACAAATGCACAAAGAAGTCTGGTGAATCATCTTCCATTCAGTACGCAATGCAGCCTCCACCCCAAAGGACTCCAGCTCAACAAAGATCTCCTCCCTGCTCTTCTGCAGATAAACCTCAGGATTCCGAGACACCACCCCAGACTCAGAAAACCGGTGACCACTTTGAGTATACGGGTGGTGACGATGAAGAATACCATGAGCCCCAACAACAACCCCCCTCTCCCGACAAAGTACAGAAACATGAACCCTCATCTAGGCCTAAGAAACAGAAGAAGAAGACGCCCAAGGCTGACGTCCTATCATGGCTAGATGAAGATAATACAGAGGAATTTGAATGGTTCTCTACTCTTGTTAATTCCACTCCCTATCCTGCTGAAGGTCAAGATCTGGTAGACGGTAATACATTGGAGCATGCAAAGATACTGCAAGAAAAATTCTGAGTAAAGAAGATGACGAAATCTGAGTTGCGGCGAATCAAGAATGAAGCTTTTCAACTATGGAAAGATAGCTCAGAAAGTGCCATCGAGGTCGAATATCACCTTGACAACATTTCTCGAGCTATGTCTAATAACATGGATTGGCTCAACCCAGAAGCAAACATCGACTTTACAAAGCGGGACAACCCTCCATATTACACCGACTGGTCTAAACCGCTACCAACGATCGGCTAACCAAATCAGTAAAGGATCCCATTCAGATATTTCTTCAACAAAGACTTGGAATTTCTTCTTCACGGTGGCGATGGTTCAAGAAAATACGCTACATCCCTGACACTTCCATTCCCAGCAGCAGAATACTCAAACTGCATAGCTATCGAGGAAAGAGCTAATCACTTGTTCTCCAACAAAGTGGAAGCATACGACCGAGATGCAATGTATGGGATTCATCATTGGCCGGAACGCCGAAGAATCTACTACAGAAGCTGCCAGGTATAGAAGTCTCAACATGCAGTGTTCAGTACTAAAAACATCGTTGCCATCAAACACGTTGATCTTTCGTCCAAATGGGACTACACGTATCTCAAGAATATTGTGGTCAAGAGACAAGACGAAAGGGATTATGCATTCTCTGAAGTTGACTTTGAGAATTTGTCCATCAACGACATCGAAGACATGTACCTTGCCAAAGTACAGGGTCGTATGAGACAATTCTCCACTGAAGTACAACGTGAATTCATCAAGTCAGTGCTCATCTTCATTAGACGCATAGTTATCAAAGAAAGTGTAGAAGATCTCCAGCTGGCAGTTGAATCTTATCAGACCCGTGTCAACTTCACTCCACCGCAGCTTGATCTTCCCGACATCAACCAGCTCTCACAACTTACACTCATCAGCAAACCATTCGGCGTCGTTTACCACAGTGAACTTCAAAGAAATTGCTTGATGGCGTGCAGAGATCTTCACAAGTTTGGAGATCACACTTTGAAGATGGTTATGGACGGATTGGCTTACCGGTTGAAGGATATACACCAAAAGATTGGGTCTCCTAAGCGATGGAATTCTCAGGATCGAAGGGATGTGAAGAGGATCATCACGATGATTGATGAACGGTTGTATAGAAGGGATCAGTTCAGAAGATTGGAAAGCTATGTTGTTGGTCAACCCAGGATTAACATCACCGGCTTTCAATGCCCGATTCACACTCCTGGCGACATCTCTGGACTACCTGGTACCCCTTGAACCGCTTCTTTCATTATAAACTTTGGATGTATGATTTATTATGTCTATGGCTTGTGCACACATTACAGTGTACAACCCGTACTTGTAAATAAAGGACCATGTGGTACGCTTCAGTGCCACAATCCTTATATAAGGAGCGAAAGCTTCTTACTTTTGAGTAAAACCTATCAAACCTTTCACTTTTCAAGGTTTTGCTCAAAAGAACAAGTACTTCCCCTTATGATTTTTCAAAACCTCAACCGCTTATATCACTAGTTGAGGGGGGAGTATTTGAATTAAAACTTTGTTCACAAGTTGTTCACAGTGGTCATTCTTCCCGCAACACTCGAAATGGTCATATTTATTCTCAACTTTTCAAAAATAACATTTTATATGCCATTTTTTAGGGGGAGAAAAAATATGTGATAAGAAATATGTTGTGTTTTGCTATATGAACTCTCGTGTGAAAAGACTTTAACCCAAGAATTGACGAGATCTTAACTGTAAGTAACTCAAAAAGACTTGTCCGGGACGGGTAATAATTTCAAGCTAGTTCGCTAGTGATGTAAACGTGTCTCGCAAAGGACTTGTCCGAGTAGAATTTACCATTCGAGAAACTCTTGGTAGACATGAACCTTGACGGGTTTGACAACCTTTCGGGGTTGTCCACACCTTCAAGATAGTTATTAGAGCTAGTTGTCACCTAAAAGCTGACAATGCAACTCTTTAACTATGCCACGTAACCGTGTCTCGCGGGGAATGTCTATCTTGAGTCGATCAGTTCAAAAGTGCGCACTCTTTCCTCACTGTGCAGATTTCCGTCAAAACTCTAAAGCACATGTGGAGGGGGAGTATTTCTGCTAAAAGATAAAACTCTCACAGTGGTTCAAACATGTTTTCATTTACAAACCCTTTGAGAGATTTTCTTGAAAATGGTTTTATGGCAATGGAGTTATAAGGTGATTAAGGTTAGGAATAACCGTCCTATGATCCACCAGAGCCGGAGGGATATACCCAAGGACACTACCAATAGTTAGAATTTAGAAGTCCTTAGGTATGATTGTAAAAAGGAGAGAATGAGAATCGTAGAAAGAAGGAGTTGAAGAATTAAAAAGAAATGCAAAGAAAAGGGTGAAAAGAAATAGCCCTCCAGATTATTCAACTTAGGGCAGACACCGGGTTCAATTCATATGCTACTGGTTGTCACTAGATGACACCGATATTGAAGATTAAAAGTCGTCATGGACCCAGTGACGCATGCACTAAACCTTCTTAACCACTCAAGTTTCTCTCAACATAAGCTTGTTTCATTCTCACAGGGAACCCTACATAAACTATCGGCTTTCTCTTAGAGATTGCTGGTATTGAAGAAGGAGACCCTCTCCCTAGTCTCCGCTCAGGAAACCAAAACGCACTATTGAGTCTAGAGCCACGAGATTCATCAAAAGATCTCTTAGGTACACTTGACATTTCATCACTTGAAGTTCAACAATAAGAATTTCAGTGATACATTATCGAGTCCTTCACAGATCTTAGCAATCTGTCGAGAACATTTATGAGAGGTTCACATTTGTGATCCTCAGTGATTGAATGGAAACTCCTCAACATCCAACAGCCCTGACAGTAGGTCGCTTCGGCAACTCCCCGTGGATTGCGCTTAGTGGTCTCAAACGGTCTACAGTCGTGAGGTGATGCTTCGGTGTACCTCAGCGACTCATCTGAATCGTAGGTGTACTTCGGTACATCGTGTTATCTCACTTGTGGGACTCCGATTCAGAAACGGCCTTTGTAAGAATTAGAGTTGTGTTTTCACACTATGCTGTTAACACTCTCGAAGTTCAAACTTGTAAGTGCCATAATCCGCTTATTACTAACCGTTTTTATGTTGTTTTCTTATGGAAGCTCTGGAGCGGAATGATCGTGCAGATTCTTCTCATGCTCATGCCAACATCATCACTAATGGAAGTTCTATCCAAAAGCAACACAACAGTCAGAATGATTCTTCGTCAAATCAAATAATCTACAAAGTTAAAGACTTAAAGAACTTCATCAGTACTGAATTCCAACGTCAAAAGAGCATGTGAGCATGTTGAAGAATGACGTGGAGACACTGGAGCAGCGAAGCAGACCTGAGGCAGAATTGATGCAGACAACAACAACATACTATCACTTTTATCACAAAGAACAAAGATCAAAGAACAAAGTTAAAGATGACGTCAAAGCATAACTGTTCAAAGAAAACTATCTCTCTACACTGGGGAGATTGTTCGAATCAAGGCAATTCTTCTCACAAGAAAGAAGAATGTCAGAAGACGTCAAAGCTACTATTACATCAACGCCTTCACCGTTTTTCATCACCAACACTTGAGGGGGAGATTGTTGGAATCACTCCTAAACCTTAATTCAAGTTTTAGTTACTCATATGTAATAGGTAGCTTATTATGGCCTTTATGTTTGTTTAAGGTCTAGCTTATGTAGAAGGCCCATAAGCTTAGGCCCATGTCCAATAAGGATAAGGATGGGAACTAGGAGTGTTGCCCTAGCTTCCCTCCTATAAATATCCCTTGTAAACCTTCATTTGAAGGTTGGTTGTTCAAGTTATTTTCTTTCACATACATCTATGCCTAACCGTGCTACTCATATCGTGTGTGTGTGTGTGAATCTTGTTCAATCGCCTCTCTATCTCTTTCATTGAAGCTTGTGTTGTAAAACTAGTGACCTAACAACATGTACACAAATAACTACCGATTCACAGGTACATAGGGTACATACATACCATACCAATTCACATACAAACGGATACACATATGCATGGGCACATACACATATTCAATTCAGAGAATCACATATACATAGATACACGGATACATCCTTATTCACATGTACACAAATAACTACCGATTCACAGGTACATAGGGTACATACATACCATACCAATTCACATACAAACAGATACACAGATACATGGGTACGTACATACCAACTCACATAAAACCAGATACACATCAAATCATTGCTTGTTGAAACACCTGGACATATACACAGGCACACAAATGCACATACATACTAGTCGAACGACATACAGATTCAGAGTTACACAGATACATACCATTAAAAAGGGTGTTTGGCTCAACTTCACATACCTACAAATCCACATATCCACATATACCAATCATTAATATTTTAAAGAAAAGTAATCAGCTCAATACACGTGTACACAGGTACATGAACACATACCAGTTAACTATGTGTTTTGGCTCATCACACATACAAAGTTATATGTGTGTTTGTGTCAGCACAACTACAATTCACACATAACCAAGTACAACGATACACATATACAAATACAAATTTATACGGTGCTCATATTCCAATATACCCATGTACACGAGTACATACACGTTATACGGGTGGTTGGTTCAGCACAACTATAAGTATCACCCCATGTCTAAGAATACGCAGATAAAAATACAAGCCTAACTCGTGATTATTACGGTTTAAAAGTTGGTTTTAACACAGTCTAAATCATAGCTAATACACAAAAAACGAAATTCTTCAAATGATATCTATAACAAGTAGCTAACAAAATAATGACACACATAAGCATAAACATTAAGTTGTGCAAACCCAAACTAACCCATGTTGAATAACTAATTATCAAATATATACATAAACAACAACTATAAGATTGCAAATAAAGTGTAGTCATACCTGGTACATCCTCTTTTTCACCATCAGAGGTTAAGTCAATGATCCCAGCATACTCCACATTATCTTTTGCCATTTGATCACCTAACCCTTGCACTTCTTCAAACTACAATACAACATGCAATTGTCGGTTAATTTATGTTAATCTTACGCGTCAGAGATGAAACCCTAAAATGGAACGATCGTATATGGAACACTTACCAATCAAAATCGGTGGTAAATCACCAATGCCTTGTTTTTCTTCTATGTTAGCCATGCTTTTTATAACCCTAGGTTGAAGATCAGTTGCTACACAATCGCAATCACCAAAATGTAGCCGGATATATTTCTTGAAGATTGGGGTTTTTAATTAATGATAAGCTGTAATGAGGGGATTTTTATTTGGGTGGAGTGGAAGTCTGATTCTTTGACTATAAAGTCTAACGTAAATTCATTTATGTAGTTGGTTGGAGAGGATTATCCCGCTCTTTTGCCTAGTTAGAACTTGATACATAAGCCCCTATAGTTCATGATAATTACAAAGATGCCATTGATCACTCATTAATCTCATTTAACACAAAAACAATGATCCAACGGTCCATATATATATATATATATATATATATATATATATATATATATATATATATATATATATATATATATATATATATATATACACACACACACACACACACACACACACATATATATATATATATATATAGAATCCGGATCGATTGAGAAAGTTTTTATTTTGAGAAGATTGAGAAGGTTTTCAAAAACGATAGATTTGTAACTTTGATTCATGTTTTTCAAGCGTAAAACTCATTTTAATGTGATTAAAATTCAAAATGTGTAAAAAAAAATTGAATCAATGTTAAAAATCTCTCGATTTTGCGATATATATAGAATAGTGAATCATCTGTACAAATTTAATGAATCATCATTATAACTCGATTTTAACAATGATTTGTGAATCAAATTTGTGATTTATAGATTCGATTCACCATAAAATGATGTTTACTTGTGAATCAAATCAAAAACATGAATCAATTTACTCAAACGAAGATTTCTCAATCTTCTCAAAATAAAAACCTTCTCAATGGAACCGGAGCCTATATATATATATATATATATATATATATATATATATATATATATATATATATATAAAAGTTTTCTTCAAAAACCATAATATGGTTTTACAATTAAGAGAAAATATGTGCCCGTTAGTGCACATTTAACTTTTCAATAGGCTAAATACACCCATTTAAAAAAAAGATTGGGCTAAATATGCCCAAATCTTTTACAAAATAGCCAAAATTAGCCCAATTTTTATTTTGGGCTAATCACATTCATGCTAATTTTGGTACTTGCGTTCTTCTTAACAACGACACCATTAATCTCATCCTTGTTTTTACGCGACAAGTAACGTGTGTTGTTAGTTTTTATCTCATAACTGATGTAATGTTTACTTTTATTTTCATTAATTATTTGACGCTAGGAACCGCTGCCGCTAGGCGCAGGTACTCGCCTAATAGTAAGTAAAATGGAATGGTAGTTCAAATAGTAGTAAAGAAAAGGAAAACAAAAGAGTTAATTACATGGATAGTCTCTGTGGTTTGTTCCAAATTGCAACTTTCGTCCCTCATTTATTAAAGTTGCATTGATCCTCCCTAATTTGAAAAAGAATAACACCACCGATCCTTTTTTAAACTGTTGTTAAGTGAGTTCCGTTATAATTTACACGTCAGTCCTTTTGGTTAAAGAGTGTTGGATCATCTATCCTTTATAATAACGACTGTTTATAATTTAAAGTTTTTCGACTTTAGTTACGTTTTCTTACATTTTTATCCGTTTTTATACGTTTTCATCCATTTTCTTACGGGTTTTATCCGTTTTCGTCAGTTTTTCTTACGTTTTCATACGTTTTATCCGTTTTTATACGTTTTCATCCGGTTTTATCTGGTTTTATACATTTTCACCAATTTTCTTATGTTTTCATACGTTATAATTAGTTTTTATACGTTTTCATACGTTATTATGAGTTTTTTTTTCATACGTTTTATCTGTTTTATACGTTTTTGTCCATTTTCTTGCGTTTTTATCTGTTTTTATACGTTTCCTTACGTTTTTATCTGTTTTTATACGTTTCGTACATTTTCATATACTTTTGTACATTTTCTTACGTTTTTATACGTTTTCGTTCGTTTTTGTATGTTTTCTTATGTTTTTATCCGTTTTTCATACGTTTTATCCGTTTTTCTCGTTTTCTTATGTTTATATACGTTTTTGTCCATTTTTATATGTTTTTATACGTTTTCATCTGGTTTTATACGTTTTTATATGTTTTATATGTTTTCGTGGATTTTTATCCATTTTCATTCATTTTTATATGTTTTCTTACGTTTTTTTTATCCATTTCCATCCATTTTTATACAGTTTCATTTGTTTTTATATGTTTTCATCCGTTTTCTTAATAAAAATGTAAGAAAAACTGACGAAAGCGTATCAAACGTAAGAAAAACGGACGAAAACATATAAAAATGAATGAAAACGTATAAAAACAGTAAAAGACGGACAAAAATGTAAGAATACGTATAAAAAGGACAAAAATGTAAGAATACGTATAAAAATGTAAGAAAACGTATGAATACGAATAAAAACATATAAAAAGAACGAAAACATAATAAAATAGACAAAAACGTATGAAAATGTCAAGATAAAAATGTATAAAAACGGAAGAAAACGTATATAACATATAAAAACGTAAGAAAACATATAAAAATGACTAGAACTTATGAAAACATAAGAAAAAACCGACAAAAACCTAAGTGACGAAAGTTGCAGCAATTTGTGAGAAATCACCGGGACCATCCATATAATTTACTCAAAACAAAATAAAATTCCCCTTTGTTTTTGTTTGTTTGGGGTTACTTCCTTTGTGTGAGTTGGATCATGTGATAGTCGTAAATGTAAAATTAAAACTGACACGATCTACTTCCTTTCTTCCTTCCTTTCTTGCTTAATTGGTTTAAGATCTTGAAAAAAGAAGATGTCGAAATTTGATTTGCATTTTAAACGAGCGGATTTGGCTAAAGACCGAAGAATAAGGTACTCTTTTCATTTTGTAGAAACTTCTTGTTAATTCGATTGTTGACTGGTTTAGGATTTAATAATTTATTTATATCATTTTCGATCAAAACACTTAATTTTTATCTGTTGTTAGGATACATACTAGTAATTCGAAATCATATATTTTTGTTAGCCTAGTGTATATAATCAATATAAAAGTTTATGGTGGTCAGGTTAATACTTTTAGTAATCCCAGAAAAAGTGAGTTTCATCATTTTCACGTTGGTCAAGATGTCCTATTTTGCATATTGCAAACGGAAATGAAATTTTCGAGTACAGACTTTATGCAGTTACATGTTGTTCTAGAAATGTTTGTCAATGATATCTTATATGATGACAACATCGGTGACTTTTTTTTTATAACATACCCAATTTTATCAATGAATTGCTGCAATCACAACCAACTAGTAGTTACCTTTATCCCCAAACCATTTTTATAAGAATTTGTGAGATGTTGCAATTTTCGTAAAATAACTTGAAGTGAAAACTACGCAATTCTGCTAAGAATTATAAATGAGCCTGTTTTATAGAAGATGGCGATATGATAGTGAAAGTCAAAATTAATCTTGGTCTTTTATACATACAAAAGGCGTAGTGGTTGATTGCTAATGGACTGGCAAATGAAATTGTTATATTGCTCGTGGCATGTGCTGGATGAGGCTAGTAATAGTTTTGATATAATTTTTGAACTTGATCCCTGTATGAAAACGAGGAGGCATGATGGGGAGACAATGCCTTGGTAATGATTACTGGTCCAATGTTTTTCTAATTTTTTAAGTGAAAGCAATATAAAGGTCTTAGAACTTACTATTTCGTCCAAACCGTCTGATAGTTCCTTAGAGTAATCCTTCGATAGCAAGTGATAATGATACCAACCCAAAGAGTTTTGCACGGGTTAGTGCTCTCTGGTCTCTACCCATGTACAGTTGAGCCACGTGTGATCTCACTTTCGAGGTTAAACTAGACAAGAAATCTATATTTAGGCGAGCGTTTAGTGTATCTAATTGTTATTCACATTCTAGTAATTTACATTTGATTGTGGATATTTATTTATTTATTTTTGCGTCATGTAAGAAGGGTTAACAGGCTTGGCCGCTCTCCTATAATATTATGAATAACAAATGTGTTAAATATGATTACTAGTTCGATGATTTTGGGAGGTTGTAAGATGTGAATATGATTGAGCCACTTTTGACTTGTTTGACCCATTCGACTTGGAGATAATGCAACCCTAGTCTACCCTATGTTAAATAGATGAGTCAAAACTGTTACATCTAGACTGAATACAAAATAACGCCGCTTACTAAGGAGGGGGCCATTTTCATTGTTACTGTTCCGGCTGTTAAAATAAGGTCCGCTTGTCTAGGACTCGATCTTGGTACTAGTCCATAATGATCAAAGTCGAATCGTGAGCCTATTAGTGAAGCAAATTCAATGAAGCAACAACTGGTACCATAGAGAAGTGGCCATACAAAATTACTGTGTTAGATAGATGTGAATAGTCTCTCATTCTTCTTGTATGTCTTTGATCTCTGATTGAATCCTATCTATGTTTACAAATTACAATCCTAAGACGATTATAGGACTATACTTTGACAAAAATGAGCAATTTAACCATGCATCTGGGTCATGTTTCTTATGATAATATATATTATTTGATTGCAGATATGGCAGCACGCCGATCAGAACCGCACTGGCTTCCTTGGCCATCAGGATTTCTAGAACGCCCTTAAGCTTGCAACTGTTGCACAAAGTAAAAGAGAACTAACACCAGATATAGTAAAGGCGGCATTATATGGACCTGCTTCATCTAAAATCCCTGCTGCACAGATTAATCTTGCAGCTCTGCCAGCTCAACCAAATCCAATGGCAGCACTTCCTCCCACACAACAGCCAGGGGTTGTTAATTCAATGCAAACTCAAAATTTCGGCATAAGATCACAGGTGCCTCCTAATTCAATGGCTCCTCCTTCAGTTGCTCCACCTTCTGGACAGTATTTTGCACCTCAAGGAAATCAGTCAACGAGGCTGCCACCTCAGAGCGGGCCTATCCCATCATAGGGTGTTGGTGGTCATAGTTTTCTGGCAGGTGGTGGTCTGGCCGGTCCTGGTCTATCAAACTCGAATGTCTCAGGTTATTGGCTTGGGGGCAGAGGTGTTGGGGTCAGGTTATTGGCTTGGGGGCAGAGGTGTTGGGGCTACTGTACCAAAACCCCAAGAGCCACTATCATCCTCATCTTTCACAGCTCCTAGACCATCTGTTGGAGGAGCTGGAATTGCTTCTGCCCCTATGTTTGGTGGTGATTTGATTTCTTCTTCCCAATCTATATCCAAACCGTTTCTTCTGCAATTGCTCCTGTAACTTCTGAGCCCCAGACTCCAGCCAAGATAGACCCACTTGGTACATTGAATGCTCTAACAAGGCAACCCACAGGTCCTCCAGTACAGTCAGCGGGTCCATCTCTACCAAGACCAAATTAACAGGCCGCGTCTCAAAATGCTAAATTTGGATATCAGGAAGTGAGAACACAAGTCCCAAATACAGAAAGAACACAAGTTCCCAACGCATCGCTACCTAAGTGGCTAAAAATGACGTGGGCTGGTGTTAAAAAGTATATGAAAGTGTTCATGGAAGTTGACTGTGACAGAGATGGGAAAATCACTGGTGATCAGGCTCGTAGCTTATTTTTAAGTTGGAGACTACCAAGAGGTAATACTCTTAGCTTAATTTATTAGATCATTAATGCCTTATTCAACTCTTTCTTGTAAAATGATTTATTTAATCTCTAGTGAAATGTCTTTCCCTAATAGATTTCCTATAAACACGACAAGCCATAATGTTCTTATTATTCTTCGACAGAAATTCTGAAACAGGTGTGGGACATGTCTGATCAAGATAATGACAGCATGCTTTCCTTGAGAGAGTTTTGTATTGCTCTCTATCTGATGGAGCGGGGTACAGAGAAGGCCAGAATCTTCCACCAACACTATCTAGTAATGTCTTGCTTGATGAAACTCTGCTGTCTCTCACGGGCCCACTCAATCCTTCTTACAGACCTCCTGGTTGCGGAGCTAATCCTGGTATACCTCTATACATCATGTAGACATATATTTAGAGTTGCTAAATGGGGGGTCAATGTCAAATCGGGTTGGGTTGAAACATGTTAATTGCAAGGGTCGAAACACGTCAGGTTGAGTTGTCGGGTTGACGCACAAGCATTTTCATAAATATGCTGGTTGGTGGTATTTCAAGATTCTGTTTTGATATTACTAATAGGGTTCACCGTATAAATTGGTAAACAAAGATTAGGTAACTATGGTTTTACGCCACAGAAATAAGTTTTAAAGTTTTGATAAAAAGCCTTCAAAACTTCTAATTTGTGATAAAACCTTCAAACTTCCAATTTCTTTCATAAAACACTTTAACTTCTGAAAAATCTCATGCACATCAGCTCAGTAATGGTGATCAAAATACTTCTTGTTCAGTTGCTCTAGAGACGACTGAAGCAGAAAAAGTGGTAAAGTTTTAATTGTTCCTGATAACTTTGGATTTGAATTACGCATATACTGTCAATTTAAGCCTTGAACTTCTGAATTTTTATGACGTATGAACAGAAGATGCCTTATCTGCGTTATAATAGGTGCCTTATTTTGGATATAAATCAGTTAATTTCATGTCAACAGATTGACATGATTGTATCGTGTTAAATCAGGAAAGTAATTAAGATAACATAATACCTAATGAATGCCTAATACATCCATGACATATATTTCTAACAATTCATTTTATGGGGGAGGGGACGAAGGGTGGTAGTGGGATCACGAAGTTGATGGACTAATGCAGTCATAGTTCTTTCCGATTTTCTATTGATTAGTTTTGACAAATCATCAACAGTGTTTACAAGGATTCTATTCTTAGTTTTTATATGGTATTTGTGCTCTGATTGAATTTGATTTAGTTGAACCATTCCCTTAAAGATTTTATCCATGCGACCTTTTTTGTCTGCTTTAGAATGCTCACTGTCGATGGTTCCCATTGGTGTTAAAAGGTTATAGATAAGAAGGAAATTCTGGATTATAGAGAAAAGATGGCCTTCTACAGGAACAAAATGCAAGATCTCGTGATTAGCCATTCTTCTCAATATATGGATTAATTCATGCCTGTAAATTTACTGCGTTATACACTATATTTATGGAAGATGTGTTCTCACTTCCTTTCTTCATCAGGTTTTAAACAAAAGCAGATGCGATAACTGTTAGCGATAGGCTTCATGGGCCTAGCCTGTTTATGTATTTGTGTTGTATTGTAGCCCACTAATACTCTATGTAGCGATGATATGAAATCAGTTGTACAGGCAGACAATATACACGATTCATTCATTATCATGGTATATCAGGCCTAAAACCCTAAAACAGCCGATCCATCTCTAACCTAAAACCTAAAACAACTTAACAGTCGACCACCAAAACAAACCCTAAATCACCTATTCCACTGTCATGACGAACTTCACGCCACCACCACAGTCTCCCACCCTCACCCTTATCAAGAAACTATACGCTGTTAACAACCTTAACTCTGTTGTCCTTGTCAAACTAAACATTGATGAGTTGAATTACTCATCATGGTGCTACTTC
Organism: Chrysanthemum seticuspe; assembly: GCA_019973895.1. Classification (NCBI taxonomy): domain Eukaryota; kingdom Viridiplantae; phylum Streptophyta; class Magnoliopsida; order Asterales; family Asteraceae; genus Chrysanthemum; species Chrysanthemum seticuspe. The sequence goes on from BPTQ01000002.1 coordinate 17,388,181, forward strand.
TTCTAAATACACTGTGAAAATTTAAGTGTCCTAAAACACATCGAGGGAGAAAGTGAGGCTGCCACCACTTCTAATCCATCGCCACCAACAGACGAATGGAAGACTGCTGACTCCATCGTCAAGTCTCTCCATCGTCAAGTCTTGGATACTTCTCACCCTATCAATCCCAAAACAGCCAAAGATGCTTGGGACCAGGTTGAAAAAATATTTCTTGACAATAAGCGAACCGTACAGTAGTTTTAAAAGGTGAACTTCGCGTTATAAAGATGGGGGATCTGACAACGGGTGCATACTTCCGCAAGATCGAATCAATCGTTACCTTGTTGAATGATCTTGGGTCGTCCATGTCTGATGACGACATTGTCACTTACGCCATCAATGGCTTAAGTAAAAAATACGCAAACCTTGCCACAATCATTGCCCACAAAGATCCCTTCCCGGACCTCGACACCATGCGTTCTATGGTGATCACCGAGGAGATGCGTCTCAACTCACGCCCGAAACCATTTCTCACAAACACATCATCCTCGGCACCCCAGGTTCTTTTGGCCGAGATCAGTAACAACAAAGGACAACCCTCGCTTAACAGTCGCACACCAACCCTCAGGTTTGTCGAAATTTTGCACGAGGTATTTGCTTTCGGGGTCAGTCATGTCGCTTTGTTCATGAACGTGGGAATACAAATTATGGGGTGAATCGTGGGAGCCACAATAATGCTTCCCATAATGCACGTGCAAGTAATAGTCACTATGGGAATTCTTCTACAACATATTCTTCTGCTTTGGTTTCAGTTAGTGGGCTAGGCAATGAACAACTACTTTTGGCACTAATTCAGGCCCCACAGTCATTGTTGGCCCAATATGGCGTTGGTAACACTTTGGGACAGCCACGAGGGAGTCCTTTGCAGCCACTACCAAGCCCGTTCCGCCTGGCTTTGGGCCTGTTTCGGGTCAGCAGCCCACGCATCTCACCCCAGCAGCAAGCCTTTATTGCTCAAAAAGGTTATGGTCAGGAGACTCTTCTACCTCATGCATTCAACACCGATGAGTCTTCAAGACCAGGCTACTACCAATTGGAACATGGACACCGGTGCGTCATCTCACCTTAATTCCTCTAATGATAATCTTAGTGCTGTTTTTAATTCTAGTTTGTATCCATCTGTCCTTGTTGGTGATGGGAAATCTATCCCCGTCATCAACACGGGCCATAGCATGATCACCACCCGTTTTCGTATGCTCCATTTAAATAATGTTCTAATTACTCCTAACATTGTTAAAAACCTTATATCTGTCCATCAATTTGTCCGTGATAATAAATGTACAATTGAGTTTGACGAGTTCGGTTTTTCTGTGAAGGACTACTGGACCCGCCAAATCCTCCTTAGATGTGATAGCACCGGGGACCTCTACCCTGTTACTGCCCCAACCCCTCCTCAAGCATTTCTTGTTAGTCAATACACGTGTCACCAACGACTTGGTCATCCAGGAAGGGACGTGTTACGTAGATTAGTATCCAATAATTTTATTTCGTGTAATAAGACAAAGTCTCCCGTGCTTTGTCATGCTTGTCAGTTTGGCAAGCACGTGAGACTTCCTTTTTCTCTTTCGGAAACTATTACTTCACCGTTTGATATTATTCATTCTGATTTGTGGACTTCTTCGCTTGCGAGTGTTACTGGCATTAAATACTATGTTTTGTTTTTAGATCATTTTTCACAATACTTATGGGTGTACCCTCTTCGTAACAAGTTTGATATGCTGTCTAAATTTGTTCATTTTCGTGCATTTGTTGAAAACCAGTTTAATTGTGATATAAAATCGTTGCAATGTGATCATGGGGGTGAATTTAACAACAACGACCTACACAAATTATTTTCTTCAAATGGCATAATCATCCGCTTCTCGTGCCCGAGAACCTCTCAACAGACTTGTAAATTTGACCGGATGATCCGCACCATCAATAATCTCATACGCACCCTCCTATTTCAAGCCCATCTTCCACCTACTTTATGGGTTGAAGCACTTCACATGGCGACTAATCTCTTAAACATCTTGCCTTCCACTGCCATACACCATGAAATCCCACAAACTCGACTTTACAAAACCACCCCCAACTATGCTAACCTTTGGGTATTCGGTTGCCTTTGTTACCTTCACATAGACACTAACCATAAACTTGGACCCCATTCCACGCGTTGCATCTTCCTTGGGTATCCCACAAACCATCGGGGGTATAGATGCCTTGACCTGAACACAAAAGAAAATCATTTTATCTCGCCATGTCACCTTTGATGAGTCTCAATACCCGTACGGATCCATGACACCAAACACTTCGCCATCCCACACCTTTCTTGATACACCTCCAAACATCATTTAACAACATCTTCTTACCAAAAACTTTACCAAGCCTTCGCCCATTACTACCCCTAAGATGTTTCCCACGCTCGATAATAGGCCTTCTTCTCCCCGTTCAACAGCTCACCAAAGCACACCCAACACCCAATCCTCACCGCCCCATACGCAAGCCCAAACCCAGACCAGGTCGCCCACAACCATACCTCAACAACCCACTCCCACTCCCACCATCCACCGATCCGTTGCCACTATCCCTTCGGCACCACAACCACACCCTAATCCCACGTTAACTCACCACGTGGTCACTCTATATCATGTTGGTTCTAATCGTCCTACACAACGATTCACCTTTAATTTGTCTACTCTTTCTCCACTCCCAAAGTCGTACACCCATGCGTTTAGTGATCCCAATTGGTGTCATGCTATGCTAGATGAATATAATGCTTCGATTAAAAATAATACTCGGATTCTTGTGCCTCGACCACCGGACGCGAACATTGTTCACTCTATGTGGCTTTTTAGACACAAACATAATGCAGATGGTAGTCTTAATCGTTACAAGGCACGCCTTGTTGCGAATGGCGGTACTCAACTTGCAAGTATTGATGTTGATGAGACTTTCAGCACGGTTGTTAAACCAACTACTATTCGTACGGTACTTAGTCTTGCTATTTCTCGACACTGGCATGCTGGATGTCAAAAATGCTTTTTTACATGGTTCGTTGTCAAAGAATGTTTATATGTATGAGCCACCTGGTTTTCTGGATCCAGAGCATCTCGATCATGTTTGTCTCTTGCAGCGATTGCTTTATGGGCTTAAACAAGCCCCTCGAGCTTGGTTTCAGAGGTTTGCAGCATATGCTACTCGGGTTGGGTTTCAGCATAGCCGTTGTGACTCATCGCTATTAATTTATCGTCAGGGGACCGATATGGCTTATTTAATATTATATGTTGATAATATTGTCCTGACTGCATCTTCCACAACCTTTTTGCAGCAGATCATTACTTCTTTGCACACGGAGTTCTCCATGACTAATCTTGGCCCCCTTAATTATTTTTTGGGAATATCTGTGACTCGTACTTCTTCAGGGATGTTTTTGTCACAACAGAAGTATGCTACTGAGGTTCTAGAGCATCCTGGCATGCTTACTTGCAATCCGTGTCGTACTCCTGTTGACACGGATTCCAAGCTTGTTGCTGATAGTAATCCTGTTACTGACCCTACATTATATCGCATTCTTGCAGGTGCACTACAATATCTTACTTTTACTAGGCCGGACATCTCTTATGTTGTTCAACATATTTGTCTCTTCATGCATGATCCTCGGGAGCCCCATTTTGCTGCTCTCAAACGGGTTCTACATTATGTTCGCGGAACTCTTGCTTATGGTTTACAGTTGTATTCGTCATCGACCTCATCCTTAGTTGCATATTCGGATGCCGATTGGGCTGGGTGTCCGGTCACATGCCGATCTACCTCCGGATATTGTATATTTCTTGGCAACAATCTTTTATCCTGGTCTTCTAAGCGTCAGGCTAGTATTTCTAGGTCAAGTGCTGAAGCTGATTATAAAGGTTTTGCCAATGCGGTAGTTGAGACCTGCTGGACACGCAATTTACTGCGTGAGATGCATATACCACTCTCGACAGCTATGATTGTATATTGTGATAATTTCAGTGCCATTTATCTCTGATCTAATCCCGTGCAACATCAACGCACGAAGCATATTGAGATTGGCATCCACTTTGTACGTGATCTGGTTGCTACTAGACAGGTTCGTGTTCTTCATGTTCCATCTCGTTATCAGTATGCGGATATCTTCACCAAGGGGTTACCTACTGCTCTGTTTGATGAGTTTCGCTCCAGCTTGAGTGTTCGATCCTCTCCCGCTCAAACTGCGGGGGGTGTTAGCGATAGGCTTCATGGGCCTAGCCGGTTTATGTATTTGTGTTGTATTGTAGCCCACTAATACTCTATATAGGGATGATATGTAATCAGTTGTGCATGCAGACAATATACACGATTCATTCATTATCATTATCAACCCGAAATAGATGAAGTCGTATAGTTTTTTCTATCGTTTTCTAGGTGCAAATATTATTTTTTCTTGTGTGAGAGCATAAAAAGGGGGATTTTACCTGAATATCACGGAAAGATGCCTCCTCAATAGTTAACTTAGAGGCCACTTCTGCCAGATGTTTGTACTTCTCTTCATATTTCTTAGCAAGCATATCTGCCTGGAATTAGATAATGACAAATCTCAAGACCCGTGAAAAAAACCCAAATCAAAAGATAGAAATAGGACATGATTTCAAATCGCTAATATACCTCTAGTTTATTAGCTACGCTCGTTCTGTAATCTCATTAAGGCGGTTATTGATAATGAATGAATCGTATATATTGTCTGCCTGTACAACTGATTACATATCATCCCTATATAGAGTATTAGTGGGCTACAATACAACACAAATACATAAACAGGCTAGGCCCATGAAGCCTATCACTAATAGATAACTCTGACCATTCTTAGCAACTGTTAATGCCCCTTCCACAGTTCACCAACATTTTTATTCACCATACTGTGGGTATTGTCCCTTTTCGTCTTAAATCAAAAAAATGAGATTAGACTCACGAGCACATTGCTATAAGTCTATATTTTATATTTCTCACGCCATAAAAGAAGTAATGAACGGAAAATGATGGGAATTATGGGTGGCACATGGATGTGCTGGGTAATGGGTTTGGATTGTAAACAGGTTAGGATTCACAAACATGTCCGGAGTACTTAAATAGTTCGCGTTTGCGTTGAAGGTTTCAAACCCGCCAATCCGACACGACCCACATTACCATCCGTTTTGCATCAAATGTGACACCTCTTAAAGTTTTAAGACAATTTATGTATGTTTTAGATAGGCTTAACTAGGAATCCAAACACCCCCAAAGAATTAAGAGCTTGCGGGTCACTTTTTAGAATTCAGAACTCACATTCTATGTTTCTCTATGATCAAAATCGTATCACGGATGATCAATAATCTGAAGTTAAATCATAATTATAAGTTACATCAACAACGATAACAACACACATTCTCCTTCGTATTCTTTTGCAAAAGAAAACCAGCAAAACACAAGTTTCTAATGATAGGGAAAACTGTAATGCTCATGAGAAGAAAATGTTTCAGCAAAATTAAGCATGTTCATACTAGCTAGCTGCCATTGTTGAGGTCAATGTAAAGAATTCGGTTGGTGGATCAGAGTTGGCATCAATCATCATGTTTGAAAAAGAACAGAAATGATCTTAAAGTTCAAATAAATTAAGGTTGGAGGTCGTCAAGGAGCAGGAGCAGATTGTGTTGGATGCTCTCACAAAGCTTAGTATATTGCGTGTGTCTTGGTTTGGTAACAATTATGTTAGTTTCAATTACATGTTTTCTTTTGCAACAGTTACTTTAGCATCAAAATTTTGTGAATATATATAGCTAGTAGCACGACATTGGTGAGAAAGTTAGTATGAAGTATGTGTATCTAGCAGTTGGCACACAAGTTAAAGTTTGTAACTTGGTACTTTAATCTTAACTATATATGTGTTAATTAATAAGTGGAGATCAAACAGATACAAATAATAGTTTCATCAGTATAGCTATCTCAACTTGGAATGTATTTTAATCTTCCCATAAATCCACAATATCTGGAACAGTTCGCCAGTGTAAACACAAAATTGTGCATAAGGTATAAATGTTTTGAGAGTCCACTGCAGATTGTTTCCTATTTTCATCTAAAGAACCAAGGTTACAAATTCTTGAAGTTGTTAGTGCAAAAAAAATGGGTCAGTAGGTAAAAAGTTGTTACAAGGTAACTAACTGATCAAATAGTACAGAACCGGTTTAAAAGAGAACATATAACCCGCTCAGCTGCAACTCATCAAGTTCACATCTCACAGCAGAACAAGTCAACAAGACCATCCAAGTTCAAGCTTCATCATAAGATCATAGTGTTCTGTGACTTTATCTAATACATGATTGTGATGTCTTAGATCTTAATTGTATTTGTACTAGCTCAATTCAGTATAGTGTTAGTCTTATAGTTAGTAGCTTAATCAACTTTGTTAGTTTGACTCGTGTAAGTCTGTAAATAAGACTTTATACGCTCATTTTAGCTTAATGAGAAATAACAAAATTTCCCGCCTTAATGGTTTCTCTCATATTTGCTTTTATAACACAAGTAGAATCAATTGCAGAAACGACCTAGAAAACTTACAAACTTATTGAAGACCTAGAAGTTCATTCACATGTCTTACTTAAAGGTAGATAACTTACAAGTTCATTCGCTGATATGAAACTAGCTATTTACGTAGATCCTTGTTGGCATCTCTTTTGAATGAAGTGAAGGGGAAGTTTGCAGGTGAAGTGATACAGAAGGTAAGAACCTGGGTGTATATGTGTTTGGGTGTTTGTCCCATGTACAAAGAAGGTGTAGATCGACTAAGGATAAGGGAAAGGCAATCTTGGAACATAAGCGGTGGTTAATACTGGCGCTGAGTAATCTTTTGAACCAAAGTCAATATCGCTTATGTGCCTCTTTTGAATGTGTAATCATGTGAAAAGATATATATCCGGGAAACACGTTATAATCTCACTATAAAAATTGGTTCATTCTCCACACTAAATTTCCACACTTTGTAAAATTTTATTGGTTTATTAACACTTAATTATGTGTAAAAATTGTTTACATTAATAAGTGTGAAAAAAATTATAAATTTCACACTTATAGTTGTATCAAATAAAAGTGCACACTTTTAAGTGTGAAAAATTATAAGATTCTTCACACTTCTAAGTATGGAGGTTATTGTAACACCCAAATTCTCCGCACTTTGAAGAAGTGTGGATCCTCTTTGGGTCCCCACACTTTGAGGAAGTGTGGAGAATTTAGGTCCACACCTATAAGTGCGGACATTTTTTATATTTCTCCACACTTAAAAGTGTGAATTTTTTTTACACAACTAAAAGGGTGCAAAATTTATTGTTTACCAATTTTTTTTCCACATTTATTAATGTAGCCAATTTTTACACATTACTAAGTGTTAGTAAATCAATAAAATTTTACACACTTTTAGAAATGTGGAGAAAAAGAGTGTGTAGATTGAACCAATTTTTTGTAGTAGATCTTGTTGGTCCAGATATGAGTAAAACAAATATGAAATTGCAATAAGATATGAATAACTTGTCAATATGTCTAACTGTCGAAATTCTGTAACATTTACAACTATATATAGGTTTCTAAAGGGCATGTCCAAATGACATGATGGTTCTGAAAATAACTGCTAATCGGTTATTAAGAATGTAATATGCAACTTCGGTCCTTCAAGTTTCTTGTCTTGATAAATGGAGCAGTAGATCGAGATTACTTGCTCACATTCTCCTCCTTAATCTTGATCGTTGCTTCGTCCTAAGTCTTGAACTCCGAGCATTTGTCGCATAGTCACGAACTTGAGTCTTGGTAATGCTTTAGTTAGAATATCTGCTCTTTGAAGTTCTCCACTTACGTGTTCTACTTTGATATGACCATTCCCTACGCATTCCCGAATGAAATGATAGCGAATGTCTATATGCTTACTTCTTCCGTGAAATACTGGGTTCTTTACGAGTTGTATAGCTGATATATTGTCAACTCTGAGCGTTATCTTCTTTTCTTCTAGTCCAGTTAATTCACTGAGTAATCGTTTCAGCCATAAGGCTTGACATGCTGCTGCTGTAGCCGCCATGAATTCTGATTCACATGATGAGAGCGCTACTGTCGGTTGCTTCTGAGTACACCAAGTGATAGGTGACTCTCCAAAGTAAAATACTATTCCAGTAGTTCCTTTTCCTTGATCTGTATTAACTCCATAACTACTGTCGCTGTATCCTGTAATCTTGCAGCCTCCGTCTTTCTTGTATATTACTCCATGGTCTTTCGTTCCTTTAATGTATCGGATTACTTGTTTTACTGCCTTCAGGTGATGATCCTTTGGGTCTTGCATAAATCTGCTGAGTAGTCCGACTGAGTAACTAAGATCTGGTCTTGTATGCAGTAAGTATCTGAGACTTCCAATTAAGCTTCGGAAATAAGTTGCGTCGACTGGGTTTCCATCTTCCGCCTTGACCAACTTAGTGCCGGGGTCCATTGGTGTCTTCGTGTCATTACTGTCCGTCATGCTTGTTTCTTTCAAGATCTTGTTAATGTATCCAGTTTGCTTGATTGTAATCTCTCCTCCTGTCTGTGTAACTTCTATCCCAAGGTAATATGCTAGCAACCTTAAGTCGCTCATTTCAAATTTATCTTTCATCTGGGATTTGAACAAATCTACTTCCTTCTTTGGAGTTCCTGTGATTATCAGATCATCTACGTATACTCCAACGATGAGTGTAGAAGTCTTGCTTCTCTTTGTGTAGATCGCTTGTTCGAGATTACATTTCTTAAAGTCTAATGACTTTAATGTTTGGTCAAGCTTCACGTTCCAAGCTCTCGGTGCTTGTCTTAAGCCATACAAAGCTTTAGTTAGCTTGTAGACTTTTCCTAGGTTCCCTTGTTGAATGAAACCTTCAGGTTGTGTGACATAGACTTCTTCCTTTAATTCTCCATGCAAAAATGCTGATTTTACATCTAAGTGGTGTACTTGCCATCCATTATATGCTGCTAACGCTAATATCAATCGAACTGTCTCTATCCTAGCAACTGGTGCAAACACTTCATCGAAGTCTATTCCCTGTTCTTGTACATAACCTTTTGCTACTACTCTTGCTTTATACTTTATGATCCTTCCTTGTGCATCTCTTTTGGTTTTATAAACCCATTTGAGTCCTATTGCCTTCTGGTTTTCGGGCAATGTGGTAAGGGTCCATGTGTTATTTTTGTTGATTGAATCTAATTCAATTTCCATGGCCTCAATCCACTTCTCATCTTTTGATGCTTCCTTGTAATTACGGGGTTCTTCTTCTGTAAAGAATAAGCTCGGTGCTTCTACTTCACGTGCAGTTTGGTAGATTTCCGTAATATCCTTTAAACCTTGTATAGGTCTATGATCAAATCTAGGATCTGAGCTCTCTAATGAGCTTATAGTAGCTCTTTCTTCATCTGAGTTAGGGTTGAAAGTATATGATGGTGGTGTGATTGGTGAGGGTGGATCTGGTATAGGTTCTTGTTCTTGATACGTGTTGTCAGTGTTTTCTATGTTGACTGGTGTAGGATTATCATAGTCAACTCCATCTATTACAAAGGTAGTCCAAAACGTATCTTCAGTATTCGTATCCTCTTCATTATTATTCCAATCCCACGGTTTCGTTTCCATGAACTTTACATCCCTACTAACATGTTTCTTCTTTCCTACTGGATCATATAGCCTACATGCTTTTGATCCTTCTTCAACTCCTAAGTAAATCATTGGAATGCTTCTATCATCTAACTTTTTCAAGTGAGGTATCGTAACCTTAGCATAAGCTGTGCATCCGAATATTCTTAGGTATTCTAGGTTTGGTTTCCTGTTGTAGAGGGCTTCATATGGTGTTTTGTCTTTCAGGGCTTTCGTCGGTACCCTGTTGAGTATGTAAATGGCGTGCCTTACTGCTTCCGCCCAAAAAGTTAAGGGTAACTTCATCGCTTTCATCATACTCCTAGTTATTGATAACACTGTTCTATTTCTCCTCTCTACTACACCATTCTGCTGTGGTGAGTATGGTGCTGTCAATTGTCTCTCAATTCCATTTTCCTTACAGTACTTGGTGAATTCATGTGATGTAAATTCACCTCCTCTATCAGTTCTTAGCATCTTGATTTTCAACTTCAACTTTGATTCGATCTGGTGTCTAAATTCCTTGAATGTGCTAAATGCTTGATCTTTCGAGTTTAGAAAGTAAGCCCACATAAATCGTGTGCAGTCATCGACTAATAAGAAGATGAGCTTCTTTCCGGAGTGTGTTGTTGGACTTATGGGACCACAAAGATCTCCATATACTAAGTCTAACGGGTTCTTTGATCTGAATTTAGCTTGGTTTGGAAATGGTGTTCTGATGTGTTTTCCTAATAAACATGCATCACATATTTGTCCTGCATGCTTTATTCTTGGTATTCCATCTACTAAACCTTTCCTTGTCATCTTATCTATTGCATCAAAGTTCAGGTGGCCTAATCTAGCATGCCATAACCATGCTTGGTCATCTACGTTTGCTAAAAGACATATAGGTGCTACTATATGCAATCTAATACTGTAAAGTCGATTTTTAGATCGTTCTACCTTCATCAACAACTTCTTGTTCTTATCATACAAAGTCAGTAAATTTCCATCCATAATGATCTTGCAACCTATTTCAGTAAGTTGTCCTAGACTAAGTATGTTGCTCTTGAGGTTTGGAATGTAGTAAACATCCGAAATCATCTTCTGTTGTAAGTTTCTACATCCTAATAGTATTGAACCTCTACCCTTTATCTCTACATACGATCCATCTCCAAAACGAACACGTCCAGTGATGTTTTCGTCAATATCTTTAAAATGGCCTTTGGTGCCTGACATATGGTTGCTTGTACCATTATCTAAATACCATATGCTAGCATCTGTATATTTTCGGGGTTGTACTTTTTCTTCATTTAACAAGATTTCTTCAGTTTCGTGTGTAGCCATTAGCAATGATGGTTCATCATCTTCTAAGATAAGGTTTGACTATTCTTGAGTTGTTGATGGACTTCTACAATCCTTCTTGTAGTGTCCGAGTTTTCCACAATTATAGCATGTGATTTTGCTTTTATCCCATCCTTGTTTTCCATTATTTGACTTATATGAGTGGGATGAGTTTCCTCCATTCGAGTTGTTTCTATTTCCATTATTCTGCCAGTTTCCACGTGAATAGTTTGATTTACCTCTATATTTTGTAAATCGTTTCTTATTTCTAGAATGTTCGCCTTGTGCGAATAATAAGTTGTCCTGGCCATCTACTTGTCCTCCCTTTCGGAGTTTTATTCTCTCCTCGAATGCCTTAAGTTTTCCTGTGATCTCATCTAACGTAATGTCATCGAGATCATTCGTCTGTTCTATGGATGCTACTATTTGAAAGAATCTATCTGGTGTGGAGTCTAATAGTTTTCGAACTAAAAGTGATTCATCCAACTCTTTTCCTAATTCTTTTGCCTTCGTGGCGTAGCCGTTCAGTTTGGCTGTAAATGCATCCACCGTTTCATCCTCCTTCATCTGAAGAGTCTGAAAACCAATCATCAATGATTGTAATCATGCTTGTTGCACCTTTTCTTCTCCAACGTGTCTCTTTTTCAATGAATCCCATAATTCTTTTGCAGTTTTGCAACTTGCTACTTGTAAGATCACATCTTCGGTTAACGCTTGATATAAGAAGGCGGTTGTTGCCTTATCCTTCTTAACATCTAATTGTGTATCAGCCTTAGGTTCTATTGTTTCCCATAATCCTTGTGCTTCTAGTATCACCTTAATTTGTATAGTCCAAACTGTGTAGTTTGTGATTTTGAGTTTTGGGCATTGATACTGTGTCATAGGGTTTACGGGTTTTGGTGCAGTGTTACTGCCACTTGCGTCGTCACCGGGCATTTTGATGGTTCTTATGATCTTCACTCTCTTATTCGTATAGGGATTTCTAACTAGTGGTATCACTTAATACTACGGGAACAGAAATAGTTATCCGGGAATCCTAATATGGAATTATGGATTTCTAATAGTATAAACTAAGTATCTATACTATAAATATGAAAGAAAATCCAAAAGTTTAAGATTTTTCGTGTGACCTATTTTTTTTTTGTCACTTGCGTATTCCCTTCTTGTCGGTACTAGAATATACCAACTATGTTTTTCTTTCCCTTGTATCACGTTGTCCTTTCTTTTGTTGACTTGCTTCCTTTATCTCCAAGTCTCGGATTTTGTGTCGACTTGTTCTACTACTCGACGGTAGTATGTCAACAAGTGATGTTCTTGTTGCCCTCGTTGCTTGTCCGCGTTCTACAATACCACTTCTTCTTTATTCCACACCGTATCTACAACAACCTACAGAAATACCGACGGTATCCTTGCGAGAAAATGATCAGGATGCTCCTGTTGTTGCCCCTCTTTTGTATTGTGAGCGTTTCTCCAGAAACAAATGATTGTTTTCTGGTTCGGTACCCTTCTTTTCTTCTCAAGCAACGTTCTCTGTTTCTTAACGTACGTCTTCTTCTCCACTTTTGTCTCGACAAAAGGGCTGTTTTTCTTTCGTTGTATGATTGAAAGCCAACAAGTGAAACAAAGTTTCCTTTGTCTTGTTCTCGTTGCGTCCAAAATCAAACCAACAGAAAATATCAAGTCACCACAGTTTGGTGGCTTGTCGAATGCAATTTCTACACAAGTACGGTCGTGCACTACTTTCCTTGCGTTATCAAGTTATCCAGGCAGCGTATGTATGATGATACGTTGCGTCTTTCTTCTTCTTCTTCCTGAAACAAAGTTTCAGCGCGTCTAGACGTTTTCTGAGGTTCCTTCTTTCTCGTTCAAGAGTTTCTGGTTTTTGTTTTGTACTCGTTAATCAACAGAATTGTTTTTGGTTTTCTGGTTCGGATTTTTGTGTTTTAGGATGATGGTTGTATCGATGTAACGAGTGTATAGACAAGGCTCTTGATGCCAAATGTTGGTCCCGATATGAGTAAAACAAATATGAAATTGCAATAAGATATGAATAACTTGTCAATATGTCTAACTGTCGAAATTCTGTAACATTTACAACTATATATAGGTTTCTAAAGGGCATGTCCAAACGACATGATGGTTCTGAAAATAACTGCTAATCGGTTATTAAGAATGTAATATGCAACTTCGGTCCTTCAAGTTTCTTGTCTTGATAAATGGAGCAGTAGATCGAGATTACTTGCTCACAGATCTGACCCGTATGTAAATGGGTTGAAACACACGTAACATGTCAGGGCAGCTAACTCAAGGAACTGATCTTAAGCTATTAGTGCAACCAGGAACAGATGCAGAAGGTAGTTATCAAAGAAGAGCGTTTTCAGCAAAGATATGCATGTTTTAAAATGATACCGAAGACATAAACTGCAGCAAGGTTTATTATCTTACTGTTCATATCGCCACTTCAAAACACAACAATCTATTCTAGACCTGTCTTAAAATCCCAAAAAATCTACAAACAGATTGTAGAGTTATAGCTAATGGCAATACTAAATGATTTCTACTCGTGCATTTCATCAAACACCTGGTGGGCGTCGCATACATGAAAGCTATCTATATAAATAAAAGACCAAATAAAAATCACAAAATCTACAGGGACATATAAATGATTATAATAAAGGTTCTTTTTTTTTTAATCGAACTACCATCTCGAGTCGATTGATCCATACTCCTTAAACAGGCACAAGACCCCACCATGCTCTGATAGAGTTGGGAGGTCTTGGAACATACTCAAGTCTGCTTCTTCATCTAAATCTTCATCACAAACAACTCTTACACCACACTCCTTCACTTCAATTTCTTCACTCTTATCAAAACAAAATGTTACAAAATTCTTTGCTTCCTCCAGGTCCTCTATTTCACTTGTCGTATAATGCAACCATATCATATCTGACTCATCGATTCTTATTGGCTTACCCTCAAAATATTCTCTATAGTAGTATGGATAGCATCTTCCCAAATCAGCTCCATCAAAGTTCTTTACACGGTATCCAAAAGAATCTGTGGAAGGTTTTTTTCTCTTAAAAACAACACAAATTCCATATCCCCTTAACTTACTGAAGCTCCAATTTAATGATAATTCAACCTTTACTTGATTTCCCATACTTTTATTTGTAAACCAATTTGGAATGCTATTTCCATGATATACTATAACCATATGTTCAACGGAACTTCCTGGCAAACGGAACAATCCACATCTGTTATGCGCATAACGAAGGAAAGAAGAAAACCGGTTTGTAGAGCCTTGGGAAGTTACAGATGAGTCGAGACACTCAGTCTCCGATATCGACACCTGGCTATCAATGGCAAGATTCTCAAACAATTTTGGACAATTGTCGAGATAAGTGGACCTTGTGGCGTTCGATCCGGTAATTGAATATAAGGAGGTGCAATCAGATGCATAAATAAAATCTAGGCTATGTGGAAGTTCGGGCAACACTTCCAGCTTCTTGCAACCAACAACTTTAAGCCATTTAAGACTAGAAAGTTGACTCAAACTTCCAGGCAAGCTAGTAAAATTGTTCCCTGCCAAGTTTAGATTCTTTAGACATGATAAGCCTCCAATGCTCTCAGGCACTTCTATTAAATTGTTCCCTTCCAAGTGTAGATTCTTTAGACATGATAAGCCTCCAATGCTCACAGGAACTTGTACTAAATTGCAGTAGCTGAAATTCAGAGACTTTAACATATGGAAACCTGTTAATGAAACTGATCTTTGGGGATGTTGTTGGTTCCATATGACCAGAGATTTAAGTCCAGCATCTAGACCAAAAGGCTTCAGGCTGTCATTTAAGGATCGCGAGCGATTCAAAACCTGAATAGAATCCTTTTCCACTTTGCTAGGAAAACTCGCAGCCCGTCTGCAATCTCTCATATTTAAGACAACAAGTCTCTTGAGAATTCCAATTGATGGATGAACTGTAACCAAATTCACACAACCTTCAAGATCTAGTTCTTCGAGATTTGTAATTTCTGAGAAGTCAGGGGTGGTTTTTAGGTTACAACAGTGCCTTAGCTTCATTACGTTCAACCTTCTTAAGCATTGCATCAATAGAAAAAATATAAGTTTGTATATCATTAGGTGTCGAACACAAACACACATATGAACAATTAAATACCTTTGGTGTTGTCCAAAGTTGTTTTATGTTGCTGTAAGAGAGGTCGATGACAACAATGTTTTCTGGATTAAAATCTGAAGGTAAGAGCTTGAAGGGACATCCATGCCAATAGAGCAATCTTAACTTATTGGATAAACAATCCAACCTTCCAGAAAAGTTCACCGCATCGTCCATTGGTAGTTTAAGAATACGCAAGTTTTTCATTCGCGCAAATGCTTTACCATCTATATCAAACTTCGGACTAGATTTCTTTTGCTGAATGTCAAGAATTTCAACTTTTTCTGTTGCCTGCATACAAGAAATAGGATTACTAGATTGTATTATGAAGCATATGGAAATGAGTTGCATATGCAGTAAAAATCAATTGTTACTTGGTTTTCACGCAAGATATTGTAGATCTATGATGGATTAACCCACAATCTGCTTCGGTTCCCAGGCGTGCTAGATTCTTCAGATACAATTTCCCTTGCCATTGCTTGAATCAAGTCATGCATTCGAAGTGAATTACTGATCGAGATCGTGATTAATGACTTATCTACTAGAACTTGTATATTTGTATCTGCAAAAAAGTTACAAGAATCTAGTATGCTTGCTGCGAAATCACTATTTACTCCAATGAATGAACATGCAATATCAAGTAAGATATTTTGCTGTTGAAGGTGTAGCCCATCGTAACTTAAACTAAGCACTTGTTGTATCTCTTTATTAGGATGTACTTTGAGCTGATCCAACTCACTAACCCACTGACCCACTATTTTTCCATATAAAAAATGACCCAAAACTTTGAGGGCCAGAGGGTGACCTTGCACATATTTCACAACTTCCTCAGCAACTTCTTTAAAGCCTGTAGAAGAATCTTTTGTCTTAAAGGCATATGAACCGAAGAGCTGAAGAGATTGATCCTCATCTAAAAATTTCATGTCATGGATTTCATCCACTCCATGAGATCTTAGCAACTGTTTGTCTTTACCTGTGAATATAATCAAACTTCCTTGGCAAAACCAACTTGCTGAACCTGCTAGTGAATCTAACGTACTGCTCATGATCATCCACATCATCCAAAACAAGCAGGATCGGCCTTGATGACATCATCTTCTTTATTACCATAATTCCTTCACCAACACTTGGTATTTTCAAATCTTCTATTTTCATGATCTTTCCAACCATATGCAGTTGGACTTGAATCAGGCCTTGTCGTTTTGTGACTTCTTTGACATCTTCACAAAAGCAACTTCCTTCAAAGTGGACATACATTAAGTTATAAATAGCTTTGGCAAGGGTCGTCTTTCCTATCCCACTTATACCGCATATTCCAATCATGTTAACCTTATCTGACCCAATGAAGCGTGACAAGTCTAATTTGTAGAAATGGATATCTATGCCAACAAGGTTTTCACCAACATGCAAGGGCCCGTCACATAATTTTTTGAGTATGTCTTTGGAGATGCAATCGATGAATTTGTACTCATACCTGTTAAACACAAAGACACGCTAAGTAAGAGAAACTACATAGTGATAAGCTTTACCAGAGCTACAAGACTAATTACACAAAAACAAGAAATTTACCCATTTGTCATGTCCTGGAGATCCCATCCAGATAAGTCAGCCGCCTTGGATAAAGCTTTATTCCATTCATCTACCTTTGTACTATTTGAAACTTGATGTTTGGCAAACGCTTCGGCGTAGCTCCCAGTTTGCTTCCTCACTACGTCAGGTTTAACATCATAAAAGATTATTTGAACCTCGTGTTTAGGCTTTCCCATTTGCTTGCACTCGAGTATTTTGACAAGTTCCCACAGACACCATGATGAAGAAGCGTAATTTTTGGAGAAAATAACTATGAGAAACCTTGATTCTTCAATGGCTTTGTAGAGATGAGGAGATATCTCTTCAGCTTTAGGCAGTTCATTGTCATCTCTAAAAGCATGGATTCCTTTTTGCTTGAAATCATTGGACATATGATCCATGAAGCTTTTGCGGATATCTTCACCTCTGAAACTTACAAAGACATCATATTTCCACCGATGAGGAATGGACGTAGTAGCCATTATCAATGACGAGATCGAGCTGCGTTCACAAGTAAAGAAATTCAGAAAGAGCAAAGAGCAGGCATTAACTAATCGTTTCATTAAAAATGCGACTGTTTCATATCTTTGACATTTTGTCCCTCAAAAAGTAAATATGTGATTTTGCAATTTACATCCTCTGCCTTAATAATTACCCGAACACTGTGAACAATATAACATTCGGCCCACTGGATCAAATACTAATAACTTCTAGGGAAAATGACAAAAAAATGCATCGAACTTGACACTTGTTGTCATTGTGTGTAGCCAACTATTTTTTTTTCATTGTAACACAAACCTTTTGAATTTTTGTCATTGTATGTAGCCAGTTAGGTGAATTTGTGTTATTGTATGTACCCAGTCAGGCTTAGCGTTACATCGTTAGTCCTTTTATATTAACGGTCGTTAGTAAATAACTTAAAATTTCGTTCTCTTACGTTTTTATTCGTTTTCATCCGTTATTATCCGTTTTTTAAACTTTTTCGTCCGTTGCTTTTTCCCATTTTTTACGTTTTCGTCTGTTTTCTTACATTCTCGTCCGTTTTCTTACGTTTTCGTCCGCTTTTATACGTTTTCATTCGCTTTTATACGTTTTAGTCCGTTTTTATAAGTTTTCATCCGTTTTCGTCCGTTTTCATCTGTTTTTATACGTTTTCAATCGTTTTTCATCCGTTTTATATTTTTTCGTCAGTTTTTATACGTTTTCGTCAGTTTTTAAATGTCTTCGTCGATTTTCTAACGTTTTCGTCTGTTTTTATATGTTTTCGTCTGTTTTTATCTGTTTTATACGTTTTTGTCTTTTTTTAAGTTTTCATCTGTTTTCTTACACCTTCATCCATTTTTATACGTTTTTGTCCGTATTCTTAAGTTTTATACATTTTCGTCCGAAAAAGTAAGAAAATGAACGAAAAAGTAAGAAAACCAACGAAAGCGTATAAAAAAAGATGAAAATGCTAGAAAACAGACGAAAACTTTAAAAAAACAAACGAAAATGTATAAAAACAGTTGAAAACGTAAGAAAACGGATGAAAAACGTGTAAATACGAATGAAAACGTAAAAAAACGGACAAAACGCATACAAACGGATGAAAACGTAAGAAAATAGACGAAAACGTATAAAAATGGACGAAAACGTATAATAACGGACAAAAACGTAAGAAAACGTAAGTAAACAAACGAAAATGTAAAAAACGGATGAAAGCATTGGACCAAAATGTATAAAACGAACGAAAAAGTATAAAAACGGACGAAAACGTATAATAACGGACTAAAACGTAAGAAAACGTACGAAAATGTAAGTAAACAAACGAAAATGTAAAAAACGGATGAAAGCATTGGACAAAAATGTATAAAACGGACGAAAAAGTATAAAAACGGACGAAAACGTATAATAACGGATGAAAACGAATAAAAACGTAAGAGAACGAAATTTTAAGTTATTTACTAACGGCCGTTAGTAAATAAGGACTAACGATGTAACGCTAAGCCTGACTGGGTACATACAATAACACAAATTCACCTAACTGGCTACATACAATGACAAAAATTCAAAAGGTTTGTGTTACAATGAAAAAAAAATAGTTGACTACACACAATGACAACAAGTGTCAAGTTCGATGCATTTTTTTATCATTTTCCCTAACTTCTAATGCTTAAAAAAATTATTTATAGTTGGTATACAAATATGGTACAACAAGCTATAATTAGATGAACAAATACAAAATGAAAAAATAGATAAAAAGTAAAATATAAAATTAGATCTAATAAGTAATCTAGCCCTTCGAATCGATAATAATATTGCAAGGGTCCTCCTATGCAGGCACCCCTTAGTAGGGGGTGGTTGCATTTTGTTGTGCCTCGATTTCCATGCCAATCATTGGTAATGATTGGTTTCTCGATTTCCATGCCAAGTCTTTTTACAACTTATTATTTACCACTTATAACACTTATTTTTACAAGTTTTTTTTTTTTTTTTTTTTTTTTTTTTTTTTTTTTTTTTTTTTTTTGACAGCTTTTTGTACATGTGTTTTTTTTTTACAAGTTTTGTTTTGGTTTTATAGTTCTACAAGTTGGTTTTACAACTTATTTTTTGTTTTGGTTTTACAGTTCTACGGTTTTACAAGTTTTTTTCAGTTTTAAAAGTTTTCAAAAAATCGTAGTTGAAAAATATTTGAGGCTCAGTCCGAAGGTTGCAAAAGTGAGATTTTATCCCACTTTGCCGTACATTCGGTCCATTCGGTTTTCATCATCGCCTCGGAAAGTTTTTAGGCTCAAACCCGAAGGTTGCAAAGTGAGATTTGATCTCACTTTACCGTCCATTCGGTTTTTATCATCATCGCCTCGGAAAGTTTTTAAAGTTTTTAGGCTCAAACCCGAAGGTTGAAAAGTGAGATTAGATCTCACTTTACCGTCCATTCGGTTTTTATCATCATCGCCTCGGAAAGTTTTTAAAGTTTTTAGGCTCAAAAAACATCATCACCTCGCAAAAGTTTTAGTCACAAACTGCACAAAGTCACAGTTCACAACTGCACAAAGTCACCAGTTCACAAGTCTAACAACACTGCACAAGTCTCAAACTGGTCAAGTCTCAAACTGCTCACAAGTTACCAGTTCACATGAACTTCACATGTTTCACAAGGTTATACACGTTTTGAACAAGATTCTCAAAAGTTACCAAGTACTGCAAAAGTTCAAAAGATTCTCAAAGGCAATGTACTAAGTTCACATGAAATCCTAGGCAGGCACCCAATATAATCCCAGGTGAAGCAACAACACAAACAACAATCAACCAACAACACAAACAACCACCCCATATAATCCCTGGTGAAAGCAACAACACCAACAACAATCAACCAACAACAAGTGGTCCAGAACAACAAACAAGTGGTCCAGAACTGCAACAAGTGGTCCAGAACAACAACAAACAAGAATAAGCAACAACTGCACTAGCAACAGCACACCAGTCCACCATGTCTAGTTCACCATTTAACACACAAGAGGTAAACAACTTATCAAAGGCCAGATTAATAGTTTATAGTTCATGTTGGCTGCAAATTAAGTATTGCCTCGCCAAAACTCTTTTTAAGTTTTATTTTTTTTTAAAAATCATCATTGCCTTTTTTATTTCATTAAAGTTGCAAAATGACCTTGAATGGCCACTTTACCATCCAGTAATGAAATTTTTTTATACAAAAACACTAAGTTTTTTTATACATTACAGTTGCAAAGTGAATTAAACTCACTTTACCATCCAGTAATGAGGTGCCTGCCAAGGATTTCATGGGGTGCCTACGTAGGCTTGCCCACAAACAAAACAAAAGGGTCCTCCTATGCAAACCTGCGAAAAAAGAAACAAAAGTTTTAGATCTAAAAAATTTAAGAACGAAACATTATTGTTTTTAAGAAAATCACCATATTCAAAGTTTTTAGATCTTAAAATGTTTTAAAAAAATCAAAAAAGTATAACTTTTTTTACAAACCTCATAATATTTTCAACATCAGATAACTTAGAAGCATCTAAAAAAGTTTTAGATCTAAAAAAGTTTTAGATCATAACCCACGGTATCAACAAGTGTAAACACTTATTAGATCAAAGTTTGTAAATCTAAAAACTTTAGATCTTCAATTTTTAGAGAGAGAGAGAGAGATAATACCACTAGGAGAGATAGAGATAGTGCAGAGAGACAGAGAATATCAACTGGCTAAGTCAGAGAAAACCATGTGCGCACATGGTTTCAACACATGGTATACACTGTCAACAAAAGAAACGCGTAAACCATTCGAGAACCACACACGTAGCACCAAATATACACACACACGTTTTTTAAAGAAAAACGCGTTTTTACTTATACACGTAGCAAAAAAAAGTTTACTTTTAAAGTATTTTTTACTTTTACTCTTTTATTAAAAAAAAAAACGTTTATTATACATAAAAAAACTTTTTTAAAAAAACGTTTACTTTTAGAGTTATTATACATAAAGAAACTTTTTTTTTATAAGTTATTATACATAAAAAAACGTTTATTAAAAAAAAACGTTTACTTTTAAAGTATTTTTTACTTTTACTCTTTTATTAAAAAAAAAACGTTTATTATACATAAAAAAAACTTTTTTAAAAAAACGTTTACTTTTACAAACCCACCGTAACAACATCTACAAACCCACGGTAACAACATCTACAAACCCCACGGTAACAACATACCACAAAAAACGAACCCACGGTAACAACATCTACAAACCCACGGTAACAACATACCACAAAAAACGAACCCACGGTAACAACATCTACAAACCCACGGTAACAACATCTACAAACCCACCGTAACAACATCTACAAACCCACGGTAACAACATACCACAAAAAACGAACCCACGGTAACAACATCTACAAACCCACGGTAACAACATCTACAAACCCACGGTAACAACATACCACAAAAAACGAACCCACGGTAACAACATCTACAAACCCACGGTAACAACATCTACAAACCCACGGTAACAACATCTACAAACCCACCGTAACAACATCTACAAACCCACGGTAACAACATACCACAAAAAACGAACCATCACGAATCTAAAACTTTAGATGTAGGGCGCGTCAGTGAGAAATACTGCGCGTGGCCTATCTTAAAATGATCACCTTTTCCCGATCTATCGTTTGGTATAGGAGGTGAAAATTACCGGTGGTGCGTGGCCAGAATATTGGCCGGAATATATTAAGTCGTCGGTATATGAGATGAGAGAGTTTTTGTGTGAGAGAGAGAAAGTAATTTGAGTGAGAGAGAGGTAAGTGTGTGAGTGAGAGAGAGAGAGGATTAATAACCGGTTTTATGTTTTTCCGTTTTTTTTTTTTTTTTTTTTTTTTTTTTTAAGTTAAGTTAAGTTTGTAAAAAAAAAAAACAAAAAAAGTAAACTTTGTTTAAAAAAAAAGTAAACTTGTTAAAAAAAAAAGTAAACTTTGTTTAAAAAAAAAAAGTAAACTTTGTTAAAAAAAAAAGTAAGGTTTATTAAAAAAGTTTGTTGTGTTTTTATATTGTATAGGTGTTCGGTACTGAAGTTGATTTAATTAATTGGGTTCGATCTACTGCTGAATCGATTGGGTTTGTTATTGTTATTGGAAAAAGTAAAACAGATAGGGGCTATAAGTACTCTATCGAATTTTTGTGTTCTAGACATGGGACGTCTTCACGTGAAGGTTTAGAAGATGAACTTCAACGGCAGACTAGTACCGACAAATGTAATTGCCCATTCAGATTACTATCGAAATATATAAAACGTTTTAATGGTTGGATATTGAGGGTTAAGCGTCCGGAGCATAATCATAATTTTCCAGACTCGTTGCATGGTTTTTCACAGGCCATGCGATTAAAAGAAACTGAGTTAGTTTTTGTGAGGCAGATGACAAAACAGCGTGTAGCACCACGAATTATACTTTCTTCAATAAAAGAGATGGATCCTAATAACGTGTCTACGATTAAAACGGTGTATAATGCACAAGAAAAGATACGTCGCGACAGTCGTGGTGATTTGACTCCGATACAACTGTTTTTAGTACATTTGCGACGTAAAGGTTATACGTATTACCCTAGGATAAATGACCACACAAATGAGCTGGATGAAATATTTTTTGTTCACCCGACGTCATATGCCCTGTGGACAACATATCCGGAAATCATGCTGATGGACTCCACATACAACACCAACATGTTTAAACTGCCATTCTTTACAGTTGTTGGGGTTACTCCAACAAACACAACATTCTCAATGGCGTTTAGCTTTTTGGACAAGGAAAAAAAGCCAAATTTCAAATGGGTGTTGGAATGTATTAAGTTGGTGATACAAGAACAATACTACCCGCGGGTTATCGTCACCGACAGAGACTTAGCGTTGCTTGGGGCTTGCGCAGAAGAATTCCCAAACGCTAACAGATTACTCTGCCGATGGCATATCAATCAAAATGTGGTAAAGCATTGCAGACACAGATTCGATACGTTAAAGGAGTATGAGTCCGTTAGATTGACATGGGATTCGATGATTACAGCTCCGACCGAAGAAGTGTTCAGGCATTATTATCAGCACCTACGTGGTTTATTGGTCCAAAAAATGGGTACTCGAATTGTACTTTAATAATACTTTTTTATTATTATTTAATAAATAACTACTCGGATTGTTTTCTCACTTTCGTAATTCTTTGTTTTCTCAGATGTTTTCCAGTATTTTCGTAACTGGCTGCGAGATTACGACCGCATGTTTGTATCGTACATTACCGATCAATATCGCAGCTTCGGCCAGACAACAACATGTAGAGTTGAGGGTCAACACGCGCTGTTGAAGTTATACTTGGGCACCACACAGTCCAGCTTAGACACGTTGTTGTGTTCGGTCGACAAGATTATAGCTGCGCAAGAAACTGCGATACGAGCCTCTTTGAATATAAGCAAAATCAAGAAACTGCATGCTTGTAAGAGCACTCTGTTTAACGAATTGCGGTATAATGTTTCAATGGATGCTTTAAGGCTCATACTCGCAGAAAGTAAACGGGATGTTGACCCACATGCATGTGGTCATCAGATGCGGTGAGTGTATGGTTTACCATGCTATCACCAACTGTATTGGCTTCAAGCAAACGGTATGTATTTAAAAATTTATGCCTATCAAGTTATTCTTCCCGTCAATACCGATAATTTTAACTAGTTCCTTTTTTCGAATACAGGATTGCCAATTCCGCTTGATTTTGTTGATAATTTTTGGAGAACACTAAGCGTTCCCTGGCCTGTTGTCCGAAATACTCAAGAGCCTGATGAGCCTGAATATCCTCAAGAGCCTCAAGGGCCTGAAGAGACTGAATATTTTTCTTGTCAAGATGACGTACAGAAATTCCAAAGTGTTTATACCAGAGCATCGTCGTTTGTCAAAAAAAATATGTTAAACATGCTCAGAGGTATATACGCTCCTGAATCTGTATCAGCCCAACAACCTGCTGTTAAAGAAAGTAATCGTGGACGTCCGAGCGCAAAGGATAACAAATCCAAATCTAAACCAAATCTCCCGGAATTGAACGAAGAACCCCCCACAAGGCACCGCAGAAGCTACACAAAACCTAAAAAAGTCCCAGAAGTAAATAAAGAATCTGCGAGACACAGTTCTTATGTGGGAGAGCCTTATAACGTCCAAGACTTAAACGAAAGACCTAACGAAGGACCTAGCGAGGGCGACTTAAGACACCACTTGTACGTTCCAGATTACTTTAGCGAATATTGTATGACTGAAATTCCAGGTCTTTTCCGACGTTGGATCATGGGGATCTTTAACGTGGAGGGTGATGGAAATTGTGGCTATCGAGCTATTGACATAGGTCTTGGCCATCAGGAAGAAATGTGGCCCAGAATTCGAGCTCTTGCCAGGGAAGAGGTAGACAATCACGAGGAAGTTTACAGGGAATTGTGGGGTAATTTATTTACATCTACACGTAACTCGATGAATTGGTTTAACGGTGCAGCACCCCGGCGTTATTGGATGAGTATGCCAGAAATGGGAGTGGTTATTGCTACAGCTCTTAACCGTCCTATTGTATGTATAACCAATTCACAATCTATTTTGTGTCTTCCGCTGAGAGGTTCTCCCGATTCAGCAGAAATATTGTCTCCGGTTGTGATTCTTTGTGTGGGGAACAACGATTGTGCTCACTTCGTTCTTGCGGTTCTTGATGAAGACTCACCACTCCCGTATAATCACCCACAATGGAGACATTATAGAAATGCCGAGGCCGCGCCATGGGAACATGTGTTTGCTCAACAACAGAGGATGTTTAGACATACGTAGAAAACAGTTATTGATTTATGTTGTAAATGACAAAACATGTATAGACGATTACTGATTTATATTGTAAATGACACAACATGTATAGACGATTACTGATTTATAGCAAACGACTCGTCATCTTTTGTTACAGATTTCTGCTCCTGCTCCGGTTCTTCCTCATGTTTTGTTACAGGAATCGGATGACATTCAGTGGAGGGACATTCATTGTGTCAACCACACACCCGCTCATGTTGAGAGTCCAGATTATGTGCTTTCTTCACAATCTTATGTGCCTCCCTCTCCAGCTATATCTCCAGCTGCAGATGAGGACACTTTTATACACCGTCCTCCGGTTCTTCCTCATCTTTTGATACAGCCGTCTCGTGTTGACGAGTACGAGCGAGAGATTGACGGATTGAGGAGACGCATTTCAGAGTTAGAGTCACGTGTGGGACAGATGGCAGCATCATTGGAGCGACTACGCATCGGGCGTGATTGATCTTAGTTTCTAGTTATATTGTAATTTTGTGAACCATGTATCAACTATTAATCTATAACAAGATTGGTTATTTATGTATTCGAAGCTTCTAATTTTGTGAACCATCATATTAATAATTTATGTTGTGAATAATTATACAAATTCTTTTGGCCAGATGCAACAACAAAATCCTTACTTGTGTCGTTGTCAACGTGGATTAATAATTGAAAGAACATCCCACCAGCCCAATACTTGTGGTCTGAAGTATTATGCATGTCCTTTCTCAAAGGTAAATAATTAAACGTTTGCTTATTTGCGTAAATATATCAATAACTTGTTTGTTTAGAATACATTTCTTATAATTGTTTCGTCATGTAACAGCCAGGGACTAAAGACTATGGGTGTCGATACTTCATGTGGAAGGAAATATTTCAACAAAAGTACTTTGGTGAAGCCTCTTCTTCAACGCAGTGCTCAAACTGCGAAACTAAAGATACAACGATCAACATGCTATTGGCTGAAAAGACTTTGTTGCAGGCAAAAATAAAGGCGTTGGAAGCATCACTGGAACTGGCAAGTAATCCAGTTGATCACGCATGTCAGCCGAGTGGAATACTCTATGAGCTTATAGATGACATTAATAATCTTCATGTGGAGTAGACGTTGTAATATTGAAAACATTTGTTGTTTTAATTGTTTAATGTTTACATTTGTTGTTATACACTATTAAAAAACATAACGTAAAATAAATACCATATAAAAACACTACATAATTAAATACACTATACTTAAAAAAAACAATACACAAATTAAATACACTATATACACTATACACTACACTAATTAAATACACTAAAAAACACTACACACAATTATTACAAAAAAAAAAAAAAAAAAAAAAAAAAAAAAAAAAAAAAAGTCAAATCGCCGCCGACAAGGGGGGTCCACACTAAATGAGGTGCCTGCCAAGGATTTCATAGGGTGCCCACGTAGGCTCTCCCTATATTGCAATGTTAAAAAATGAGACAATATCAAAAGTAATTAAAGTATAAGAAAAATACTTACAGTTAGGGCTGAGCATCAAAGGTCCAAAACCGAACCGGACCGACAAAACCGACCGAACCGACAAAAACCGAGCCGAACCGACGGCCCGTCGGTTCGGTTTCGGTTTCATGTTTTACGTGTTTTCGGTTTCGGTTCGGTTCGGTTCGGTTCGGTTCGACCCAAAACCGACAAAAACACACCTAAATACACCTAAACCGAACCGAACCGACGGCCCGACACAAAACCGAACCGGACCGACGGCCCGTCGGTTCGGTTTCGGTTTAGGCTTTTCATGATTTTCGGTTTTCGGTTTTGTCGGTTCGGGTCGGTTCGGTTCGGTTCTGGCCCGATGCTCAGCCCTACTTACAGTTTAGCAGTGGATGAAAGTCTTTGAGAGTATGAATGAATGCAATCAAAATGGATCTCAAGTGAAGTTACAATGAATAAAGTCAACTGGGGTTGACTTCAAAGTCAATTTTTTTGCCTTTCTGGTCCCTCGATTTTAGATAATATTCACATTTCATATTTAAAACAATGCAACGCAGGAAAAATATATCTTTGTTTTTCTCGTTACTTTCAATTTTCAACTATATATTATAGCATCCCCGCAAAACACATGACTCAAATAATTTATTTATTATTATTAAAATTTAACACAAATAATCCTACAAATATGTGAATGTCAGTTTGGTTGATTGTACAAATCCATTTCGTATTGGTAAAGACATGTAAATAAAGCAAAACCTTTTGTTATAAGAAAAATATAATTGCCATTTTTCTCTAATGGGTATTATAATTCGAAAAACCCGATCACAAAACTGCTGATAATGTAAACTCAGTAGCTTATCAATTATCTAATACTACCTCGTAATTTAAGTGGCAAAATCGCAAAAACTCGAATTGAAAGAAATAATTTAATTATTAGAACATAAAGTTAAACATAAAAACAAAACGAAATATAGTTATCATGATAAAAAAAATCAAAACTTTGATACGTACTCCAGTCGCAACGGATAAACGTAATCTGAAAAGATTGTTTTTTTTTCTTCTTTTCGTGGCTGTCTTGACTGATAACGGCGCGTGACGGAGCATTCGACCAGTGGAGGCAATGACTCCGGTATCCCTTTTTTCGAAATTTAATTAAAAATCCACGACCACTAACGGCGTCAACTAACTCTAAGCGGTTTGAGAGTTATAAGCAAAACATTGAGCCGATTGTTTAATAAAAACCCAGTTGCTTGCGTAGCGGCGGCTACAACGGCGCTTCCGGAATATTTTTCTTTAGAATTTCAATATGAAACCAAAACCATTTACGAACTGTGTTAATTCCTGGTTTGGGAGTTATGATCAAAATAGTAAAGAGCTAGGGTTTTAGCATTTTTTTTTTATTAAATAAGGGATAACGGGTGCCGACTATGGTTTGACGGGATGGCTTAGGGGAGGTATTGAAAAGTGCTCATACCATAGTAAATAATTATATGGCTATAAATATGTGAGCTTACTGGGAGATACACGTGTACACCGAGGTATTACTTTTTAATAATGTAATTAATATATTTATTGTACTTATATTAATTAATTAGTTTATATTTCACGATTTACTTAATGGTCGTTAGTTAGTCCATTGGATGCAATAATTAACTAATAAGCTTTTAATTAATACGTAATGGAAATATTAAAATAAATTTAGCCCAAAACACATGGGAAACCCATGTAGGTTGTATTTTCATTCGACCTAAGTAAAAAGAGGAGGAGGGGAGTCCAACTTGCTTTGATAAAGTTATCCAAGAGTCTATTAAGTATTCGAATAGATCATTATCGTAACTCTTGGAATAATTTACAAACAACACACTCTCTCCTCTCCTCCTAAAACCGATCGACACTCACACCCTATTCGGGTTTTGGGTCGATCTTCAATAAGCAAGAAACGCTGGTTCGTTGCTATGATCGTGAATCTAAGAACTAGCATTCGGGTAAATATACAACGACGTGTAGTGTGGACTATTCATCGAGACCACTTCCTTTAGTGATTTAAGGGTTTTCGTGGGAGTCAAAAAAAGATCAAGAACCATTATTTGCTCCGTTTATTCATCCAAGTTCGAGGTTAGTAACGTATTTATTTGTTAATCATAATACATCATATGGTTCCACCTTTAGGGCTTAATACACCGCATAAGTATAGGTTTATAATTGTTATATTAGTATATAAATCCCAACAATGGCATCACGAGCCATCGTATGATGTTTTGGTTACATATTGTACACGTAAAATTGACCAAAAACACATTTTTTCATGTTTTCTTCTACCGATTTTCAACAGCCTTTAAGGCTATTTTTTGTGAAAAAAATCGACTGTATCAAGTCTTAAAAAACAGTACTTGAAAACCCTATGTCGCGGGTTTTACGTGTGCATGACGAGGATT
Organism: Chrysanthemum seticuspe; assembly: GCA_019973895.1. Taxonomy (NCBI): domain Eukaryota; kingdom Viridiplantae; phylum Streptophyta; class Magnoliopsida; order Asterales; family Asteraceae; genus Chrysanthemum; species Chrysanthemum seticuspe. The sequence continues at coordinate 17,417,175 of BPTQ01000002.1, forward strand.
TTTACTTGCTTTAAATTCTTCGTTTTTTTTTTGGCTTATTGTTATATTACTTATCGTTTAATTGTGATCCATGGCAAATGCATGCATGTTTTGTTGGAATTAAATAATCATGACAAGTATATTAATAACATAAATCATATAGAGCACGCAACGAAAGACTTAAAACAATACTAGTAATTAATTAACCTTGAATATTAAATCGTAAATGTACCTTGTAGGCAATCCAAGCAAATCAACAATCAAATCAAATCACAAATCCCAAGTTAGGGTTTGTGTAAGTCGACTACACCAAAAAGTCGACTAGGGTTTTAATAGTACAAGTGGGATTATACCTGCGCTCTTGTACTCACGTATTTGTAGTGATTCAATGCGAATGCTAGTTCCTTGAATCACAATAACTAACCAAATACTTTTATTTGATCAAGAACCAAACGATAACCCTATTGGGATTATGAACGATCGGACAAGAGCAACGGGAAAGAGGAGAAGAGAAATTAGGTTAGCTAATGAGACACAAGATTAACAAATAATGAATACAAAGCCTTGTATTTATAGTTTGTGAAACTTGGTGTCTAAGTTGGACTAGGACTCCCCTAAGGGATCCTTAGTCGACCGGTTATAGCAAACCCAAAGGTATTCTAGAACCTGCTTTTTCTAATTATCTCTTAAGTCCTTGAATTTAATATTTAATGACCGTTAGACAAAACCCCGTTAAGTACTAATGACCGTTAGTCGTTATTGTGAAAATAATAGTTAAATCATAACATTTATATATTAGTTATTACACATTGAATCTCATACATAATGTGTGCAATCCCATAGTCTCGTGTTCGAATCCGGTCATACATATATTAAATATAGTTCATAAAATAACAGCTCCCACTTTGACATATCTTAATATAGAATGACATTGATTAGCGTCTAGCAACACGCCAATACCCCCAGAATGACCCTGATTGTGGTTTGCTGAAAAAAAAACCCTTCAATGAATCATCATTATACTTATTCTTTTGTTACTAGTACTACATTAAATATGGATATGGAACTTAGTCATTTCACTTATCTAACTATTTTGTTTCTCATTATATTCTGATTGAACAAGATTACCAAATCATCTAAACACATTCTAGATTGATCTTGGGTATGGTCATACAAACATCTTGTCAACCCTACGAGGGCCCCAACAATATTATACTTCAAAACAAATTAGAATGAACAAATTCTCTCTTGACTACAAGCAAAAGTCATGAATTTCACAACACTTATGAAACATCCCTTATTACTAACAGTTACGGATAGCGTTAGACTATTTTACATAAATAGGCTACACCAACAACAGTTTCTTGTCATCTCAAGTCAGAGGACAAATACACATGATTTACTTGATGACAAGGATCCATAAAGTACAATCCTGTAGTTGGGATCAGTCCTATATTCAATCCTTTTGAATATCACGTGAGTTTGGCATGACCACCCATCAATATACATAAGTATATTCTACCAAACCTCAGATTTGTCTTAATTCAATCATATTTCCATATGATTGACAATGTATAATTTAGAATAACATGAGTTATTCATGGATTTAAACATGCAAATACAGGATACAATATATTATAAATGAAAACAAACATATCAAGTACTTTTATTCATTTATATAATAATTGTTAATTACATCTCTTATCCAAATACTAACCAGCAGATCTACATGAAACTACTAGCTAAACGAAGTCCAATGCTATCAGCATGTTGAGTAAGTTTTGACTTAGGTAAAGCCTTCGCGAAGGGGTCAGCTAGATTGCCATTTGTGTGAACTTTGAGTAGATTGATTTCACCTATTTTGACTTGTTCTCGAACATAGTGATATCGTCGATGAAAATGTCTGGCGCCCTTCATGACTCCAGGTTAATTGGCGAATGTAATTGCTCCAGAATTAGTCTAAGATCATAACCACGTAATATATGATAATTTTATTAAAGTATCGAAAACATAATGCAATTAAAATAACGAATCGAAATATAAGATATCATTTATCATACACAATCACAAACTATTACAAAAATTACAAATATCATTTATCATTCAATTAATTGCATTAAAATATATTTTTATATTAAATACATGAATTAAAAGGGTAGTTTGTTTTGTTAAATCACATTATTTTTAAACATGTCTACAAAAGATGTTTTAAAATGTTGTAATTAATGCTAATATGTTATAACTAATATAATTCCATAATAAGTAATTGTGTTGACTAAGGTGTCGTTTGTTTTTTGAGAGTTTTTATATCTTCATCTGCAAACCATGTTTGAAGATGAAGAGACAAGGTTTGTGTTGAAGAAGAAGAGATACATCTAAAATCTTTATCTGCAAGAAAAAAACCGTTTGTTTTTTTTTTGCTTTTTAAAGAAAGGAATGAAAGAGAAATAGACAAGGTTTGTGTTGAAGAAGTGAGAAGTGAAAGTTTATATCTAATTTTTGAAGAGGTAAAAAGTGAAAATAATCACTTATGTCTGCAAAAAAAAAAAAAAAAAAAAAAAAAAAAAAAAAGACCCTTCTGCGCGCCCGCAGACAGAAGAAGTGAAAAGAGCGAAAAAAGTACTAAGTACGTTTTCCTAAATAAACGACACCTAAATTTTTTTATCTTCCTTATTTAGCATGTTTCAAATGCTTTATAATGTAGTGTATATAACATTATATAAGCCAGGCTAATTAAAATAATATTTCAGAGAGGTGAGAAGAGATATGTTTAGTTAAATTGTTTAAATACTTTTTGTAATGTTATGGAGTAATGGAAAACTTTAGAATATACGTGAGTTCAAATTAATTCTTTTTGTAATTTTACAATGATAAGCTAAACATTTTAACCAAAAAGAAAGAAAAAAAAAATTAGCTTACAGCTTATAGTATATGCTCTAGCTCTGACTTCATATCCTCCATCACCAAACACACTTTAATATACAAGCTTATAGGATCTTAAGCTTTTAAAAAGTAGCTTATAAAATAAATTTTGTTTATTAAAGGATTTGTAAAAGCTTTTATTAATAAGAGTTTCTATAGGATGAGGCAAGAGGAATGGTCTTTCAGAAATAAGTATGCTTCAATGAACTAAAAGGTGTTTGTCTTCAAGGTTTAAGACCTTATTAGCTTATTTAGTGAAAATAAGCATATTTAACTGTCCAGATAAGTTGAGCTTATGTGTTTACATATAAGTGTTTTCTTGAATCAATCTTTTCTTAGCTTATATGATAGGGCAAGGATTTACGTTTATTTGATGAATGTTATAGAAAAAGATAAATTTTCTCCTGGGGGGGGGGGGGGGGGGGTTGTGTTTGTGGAACATTCTTTTCTAGGTATGTTACTTTTGGTTCTCAAGATTTATTTTGAGAGGAAAGGAAGTGAAATTGAGTGAAATAAAAATTTGTGGTGTTTTTGAATTTTTTTTCCAAGGAAGTAAAGAAAGTGGGATGAAGGAGGAAAGGGAGTAAAGTGCTAGTGTTTTTAGTTTAAAATGTTTCACTCCATTACTTGGGTGAGAGTAAAGGACTTTTTTTTTTTTTTTTTTTTTTTTTTTTTTATTGATTCACGTCAACAACATATCAACTTTTATTTTCTTTTAACTTTTTTCATTAATAAATACCTTTGATGTACACACAAGACACACCAAAAAATGGCGGTAGACAAAGAAGAAGGATTTAGTCATGGCGCAAGGCATCTAAAGTTGGCGATAAACAAAGGAGAAGAGCGGTGTTTTTTGTGCTTGCGTGGCAAAATACCCTCGCTCAAAAACCTCCACACCCTTTCCTACCTTAAGTCAAATGGTACTTTCAAAAGTGGCGTATTGGTATGTAAACTAAAAAAGTTTGTATAAATATAACAAACTTTTATAATGTGCTTAACTATGTACATTTCGTGACGTGTCACATAAAAAACAGTAATACATGTCCCATTATGAAGTATGACACGTCATCCAAACGTATATGTTACAACACTTTTAAAATTTTATAGCATTTAATGCAACACACTCTAATTCACCTATTAAAAAAGTACTAGCAGGGTACCCGCGCAATGCGGCGGCGGGTACCCTGTGACTAAATATTGTGACTAAAATAACTATTTTTTTTGACAATTTCTTTACGTATTTTAATTTCTAGTGAATTACGTATTCTAATTTATTACATTTTTATATAATAAATGTACCAATTTCATGTCGAATATTTTAACTCTTTAACCGTTGACAATGTTTTTTATTTATACAATTGTAATAATAAATAATATAGTAAGCAACGTTTTTTCGTTGTTTAAAATGACTACATGATTTATATAAAGTTAAGCTTTATGGATATGGTGTTCAAAAAATATGTAAAATCAAAACACCAAACCGACTTGCTCAATCAAAAACCGAAAAAACCGATCATTAATAAACCGAAACCAAGCTTATAGGTTTTAAGATTCAGACATTTGAAATAATCAACCCAGCAAAAATTAGAGTCCAAAATACACCGTCAGTCCATAATTGCATTTATCCCCAATATTACCATTAACCAAAGAATATATTAAAAATTAGCCTAATTCAAAAAGTTTACTAATTTTCAAATATTAAACATTTTAGCCCAAACAATTTTTAGATATTATGGGAACTCTTAACAATATTGGGATAAACCCATTATGACATCATACAACCCATAATCAAAGTTTTTAACCCTAAGGATAGAAGATGTTATCCGTGATTTTGTGCAACTATCACTTCTTACACATTTCTTGTGCAGTCACACACAAGCCGCTCCACTCTTCTCTCTTCTTGCAACCAAAACGCACAAACAAGCACCAAACATATATCTTCTAAAAAATAATACTTCTTGTCTTAATAATCTATCCATCACCCTTATAACTCACAAACAAAAGACATAACAATTTTTTTTTTTTTTTTTTCTGTTATACGAACACACAAAGAAAGAGACACGAACCATTTTCTTGATTCTGTTTCACGAACACAAATGCATACCCAAGGTACTCTCTTAGTTGGCTTCAAGATTTGTGAAAGGTCTCGGGTAGGTTGTTTGTTATCTGAGATCTTGTTTAATTTTTATTTTGTGTTGAGTCTTGGTTGGAGATGGATGTTGATTGTGGTTTCTTGAGGAGGATGAGACATAGGATAGACATGTTTGTTGTTGTTGTTAGATGTGAGGTGAAATGGTGGTTCGATTCATCTTTGTGTTTCATCTTTATTTCTTTTTCAGTTTAAACAGAATAAAAAAAATGAATGAAAACCAAGGAGTATAGATTTGTACATTTGTGTGTACATTGTGCTTGGTTATTTGTATTTATTGATGAGGTTCCGTTATTAGATTAATGATTCGTTATTAAATTTCATAAACTTAAATTGATCAGTAGTGGTGGAATACTCAAATAGAATTATATAGACTTGGAGATTTTTGTCGAGTCAACTTATGTTATTGATCGAGCCATCTATATTTTGGAGTTGAAAATTTTAATAAAAACTTCATTAATCAATAAAAGTTTGAGATCAATATAGACCTCGTAGTATTTATATAACCATTGAACCAATTCTGGCCATCTATTTTTCATTAAAAAAAATCACTTTCCACATTTATAAATAAATAAAAAAACATCCTACAAACGATACATAGTTAAGCGACAAAAAATACACTATCGCGAATAGAATAATTATATCCTTCAGTAGACGGGCACTTCGATATACTTTCGACAATTTTTTTTTCGAGTTTAGTTTCAATGTTAAATTTGTGTCTGAAAAAAGTTACATGTGATTTCTATGTTAGGAATGACATGTGATTTCACAAATCACATGTGATGTATACCTTAAGGCAGAAATCACAGGTGATTTTACAATTTAAAATAATAAATCAAATATGATTTTAACAGATGTAAATTTCAAAACTCGCAAAAAAAAGTTCGTCGAAGTATATAGAACTGCCCCTCTATAGAAATATGACTTAATTCTCGTCGTGATGGTATGATTTTTTTCGCTTAACAATTAACGGTTTGTGAGATTTTTAATTTAAAAAAAAAATAAAAAGAGATTTTTTTTTTATATTAATTAGAATAGATGGCTATAATTTTTTTACAATACATATTTTTCCTTTTTAAACTTAGGGGGCGTTTGGTTCACGGAATTTTAAATGATGGCATTTCAAATATCTAAAACTTTCAACTTCTGGGGATTTTAAGTCTTATAATTTGAAATACCCTCGAGTGTTTGGTGAATAAAAAATTCATATTCTCTTATACCAGGAAATGACTAAACTACCCTTGTTGATTCCTTCATGAATACCCATCTTTTTTATTTTCATAAACAAAACAAAAGACCATATCTATCACAAATACTTCTCCAAAATCAAGATAATTTCTAGTAGTAGCTTCAAAAACCAATCGAAAGCAACCATCAATATCGACAAAGAATAAAATATTAGTCATGCTTATGATGATATGTAATTTTTCGAGTATAAGCAAATCCATTCACTAACTTGATAATACATGTGAAATTATCACGGGATTAAGAAAAAAAATGAGGGGGGGGGGGGGGGGGGGAGAAAAAATTAGCTCAATGAAAATTTAAGCATAAGAGCAGTGGCCATTGTTAATTAGAAGAAAGAAGCAAAAAGAGGATGATGTTTACTTTATTTTTAAGGGCATTTTTGTCCAAACGAGGACATAAAACTTCGGAATTTATAATGCCCAACTTTTCAAAAGGTTTTACATGTCCCCCATTTAATGCTTTTCCCCTCAATTAAATATACTATATGGGCCCAACCAAACACATTTAACATGAAATTATAATTACAAATGCCATGTAATTCCCCCAAATGCATTTTTAGTATCATATAGATTATTTAAAAAAATAATTTGTTATTTTTTTTAGAAAAAAATACATTTAAATAAAATTAAATAATTTATATAAAAAATAAATTTTTTCAAAAAACTAATTTTTTTAAAAAAATATTTAAAAAAAAATTCTAAAATAATTAAAAAAAAAATTAAAAAAATAAAAACTTTTAAAAAATATATATATTTTTTTACATATTTAGAAAAAAAATTATATTTTTTTAGAATTGTTATTTAGAAATCTTTTTTTTTTTAAAATTAACAAACAAATACATGTAAGTCTCTCTCATATGACAAAATGTTATTTAAAAAAATATATTTTTTTCATTTCTCAAGTATCTACTATTACCAAATATTATAATTGAAATTTACTATTCTCTAACTCATTTCATTTCTTTGAAATTTTCTATACCAAAAGTATCCAAATACGCAGGATATTAGTAGGCTCCCAAAAACCTAGCTAACCAAGGAAAAAAAAAGGAAAGAAAAAAAAAGCATAACATTTCGCCCTTGATTATTTATCTTCCCAAATCATAAAAAAGTCAAGACCCATTTACAGGTACTTCTCTTTTCTCATATAAACTTACTGTATTACGTAGTACAGTAGTTATATTTAATATTTTATGCTAATTTTGACATCCCATGTAATTTATAGATCAGTTAATTATAACCCTGATTCATAACCCACAATATATAACCTCTTCGATCAGATGAGTATACATTATTGAAAATGTGTTTCTAGAAAAGCCCTTTTTTATGATGCACATAACCTGTTCGATGAAATCACTTAATGAAAATATTGTAGAAATGAGTATAAATTATTGAAAATGTGTCTTTTTATAATGCACATAAGGTGTTTGATGAAATGCCTCACTGAAAATATGAGATAAATTTAGTGTAGAAATGTGTTTTATTGCTGTCATTTTGGACCATTATGATTCGATTAATTCCGTTGTTATATAAAGCTCTAGTGTACATAACAAATGATTGAATGCTTAGTAGACTCTTGTTAAGTGTCAAATGTGTTGTTTTTAGTTAAGTCGAAGTCTTTGCTGCGGAAGATGTTGTAAGGTGAAAATAACAAGGCTTCGGAACTTACTTTAATTTTTCGTTAATGGACTAGGCATGAATTTAGTCATCTTATGTGCGGGTTAAAGTTAAACTGAGTTTTAATAGTTTGAACTTTCTTGGACAAGTTTAGTTTTTTCTTATCTTTCAAAGTTCAGAAATCATGTTCAACCTCTTATGTTCAATTTATTGTCTCATTTAGTGATCTTATCTGCGCCACTCTCTTTTATTGGGTGGTAAAGAATACGAATAATGGGGATGTTTAATATAAATGTTTTCAGGTTGGAAAAGGAACGTGTTAGTAACTCAAGATGGCAACGAATTCTGCTTCTAATTGCTTTCGTGGTATGTTCTTTTAGCTTCATTTCTTGAGTAATTTCTACTAGTTTTCCAGTAGCATGCTTTTGTGACTGCCACACTTTTATAAGGTCAATGCTCGAATATCGTACTTCTTTTGTATCTGCCTTTCTCGCAATTAAAAGTCAGAAATATAGGGTTTACTTTGTAAGAAAGTTACTTGTTCATAACCAACGATCACACGGCTATATAAAGCTACACTGTTAATTCTTTAACTGTTGTCATTGCTGGCATGTAGGTGTTATTCTGTAAGTTTATGAAATAATCAAGGGTTGTCTCATTGTACATTGACTTTTATTTGTGGCAATATGTAAACAAAGTTATTGGCTCCGTTAAGCCAAATAATGCATATGAGCACAGATCAAATGCACCGACCAAACATTATAGTGAGAAGTCTAAACACGCTCATATCTAATTATTTATATGAAGGATATTAATAAAAAACTTATGCTTACATGAATCATAAATATAAGATATAGCATGTGTTGACTTGTCTCTATAGTAATGATCATCCCTTATATAGATGGTTCGAAAGTCTGCATACCTCATTTCGATATCCACGTGTTTTTTTTGTCATACAAGGATCTAGGAAAGCTCATTGTTCCAATATTAAATATGCAATCCCAAAAGTTGCATCTTCTGTTCCTTGTGGTTCTTTTGCGAGTTCGAGCACTGTTTCCATGTTACTTGATGTTCATTATACATCCCTTTCAAGTCTCTGATTAGTTATGGTGCCAACTTTGGAATTTGTACCTTAACAAACTCTTTAGTCTTTGTAACTAGTGGTTGCTTGTATAACATAAGATTTGCTATTTTATCGATAGTAAATCTCTATTTGGCAAGCTTAGTCTCTTTTGATTATTTGATTTCTGTTATAAGTTTTTCGTGTTCTGAGTTTTGTCCTATTATATGCATGAAACAAAATCAAACTAGCTGGACGTTCACTGTTGCGGGGCCTCAGCAATGTGTCATCAGGAATGCTAAGATCACAACAGGAGACTTCCTGCAATAGTTTCTTGGCTCAGGTCTGCTAATCTATTTGAGAAAGTGCTGACCCAATCATTCATTAATGGGTCGATTTGGTTTATGGTTTTATCTTTAATGGGCCAAATGGGGTATATTAAAATAATCAACTTGAAAGGATATAGGTCAAATGGGTAGAAAGTCACCAAATGTGTACTTTATGCATCAAACATCCAAAATTAATCTATACAAAAATATATACTGCAATTAATTATGTTTTATGACCATATTGCGTTTGCCAACTTAATTGGTTTACTTCACTGTACAACATTTCTTTATTTTGTTTCTGTTACAGCAAATAAGGACTTTCATACAAATGAGATCCAATCTGAAAGTGGTGGACAACTCAGGGGCAAAACGAGTTATGTGCATACAAGCTTTGAAGGGGAAGAAGGGAGCCAGATTAGGAGACACGATAGTAGCATCAGTGAAGGAAGCCCAACCAGGCGGAAAAGTAAAGAAAGGACAGGTCGTGTATGGTGTGGTTGTTCGAGCTGCCATGCAGAAGGGTCGGTGTGATGGGAGTGAGGTTAAGTTTGATGATAATGCTGTTGTACTTGTCAACAAGCAAGGTGAACCAATTGGGACCAGAGTTTTCGGCCCGGTTCCACATGAGCTAAGGAAGAAAAAGCATGTCAAGATACTCAGTCTTGCTCAGCATATTGCATGAGGTATGAATCCTTCTAAGCTTGTTGTTTTCGCCTTCTTTCCTCCCTGTTCACTGTTCAAGACACAAGTAACATCAGAATTTAGAGGTGGCAATTTTAACCCCTATACAGCTTTACTTACGAATTGTTATTCTTGGTCATGTTTGTCTCTAGTAGGTTTAAGTGTCTGAGAGCTAAATGATAAAAACAGCTTAATGGAAAACAGGGAATGGGTCAAAATGGTCGAAAGTTTCCTAAATGTAAATTAAAGGCATAAACAGTCTTTGCCAAGACACTATTTTTAAAAACTTAGGTTATTACCGAAGTAATCTAATTATTATAATCTCGCAAGACACTATATTTCTATTAAAAGTTTGGCAAAACAGTCTTTGCCAATTCGATTATTTTAAGCCTTGCGGCCTTACCTAAAAAGGAGTCTGTTTTGACCAGTTGCACCGCAAGACCATTCTTCCACTTCTATTAAAACTAGATTAAAAATGGTCAAAACAATTCAATTTATGACAAACTAGCAAAGAATCCCGCAAGATTCCTTGCGGATTGGTCTGCTAGAAAATATTCAAACCATGCGAGTTTGGTTTATTTGCAGCGGATGTGGGATTCACATTTTGAAAGTTGGACGTTTTTATGGAGCAACCACAAAAGCGGCTTGACATGGAGCTCTTTAGGTGCAAAAATTTAAGCCTCGCAAGTTAGCAAGGTATCTAGTGGGGTTCCTGGCTATTGTTTTTCATAAACATGGTTTTTTTTGGTTAATCAGTTGCCATTTTGGCTACTTTGATGACCAATTTTCCCATATACATAGAAGGATGACCCACCGAATAAGGTTCAACTGATTTGTTCTCGGTGTTTTGTGTGTCTATTTATTAGTAGGCCTTTTTGTTTCTTTTCTAGTTAGCATCATAACTGAAGGTATGGCCAATACCTTATTTCTTTTTGTCATTTTTTATCTCGTACATCATGGTATCTTGCACCTTTTATCCAACTACTCCAACTAGATAGCATAGCTTCATACCATGATTAGCGGTACATCTGCAAATTCGTTCTGGAAATTATACTTTGACATTTAACAAGTTGATACACTGCTGTATTATTGTGTGATAGATGTGTGTTAATATTACAATAATATGACGAGATCATATTAAGACCACCTACCTTATGGGAATTATTTCGGCAAAGCCCCTATGATTTTGGTTACTTTCGTTAGACTAAAATCTATAACTACACCCCTTAATATCAAAGGGTTGACATCACACTTAAAAAAAACAGTGTAACTGATTTGTTTGTTAGGACCATAAGCCTTATCATGTTATGCAATTAAGCATCAATTGGATAACATTAAGCATGACATATATCTTTTATAATCATTTTGTTTTATACGTATATTTTCAAAGCAGACTTTACATACTCATTTCAGCAACAATTGAGTATTTCCATATTAAACAGTTTAGTACATTGTTAGCGAAATACAAGTTAATGTGTGCTTTTACATGACCTTTGCGTTGGACATTTTGTTGACTGCAAAATTGTTCTCCTTTCAGGTTGAGTTGGCAGCATTAACCAGAGTAGCTTAAGTTTGATGCAGAATTTAAGATTTGTAGAGTTGTCATTTGGACCTCTCAAGTAAAGATTTTGAGTTCACCATCTTATGATTCTCTGCTTATGTGTTTTTATATTGTGGAAAGATTTTTTCGGTTTAGTATGTCCCTGCACTTTGATAAGTGATAACCTTTTGGCAATGCCGGAAGGGAGATAAAGTGTAATCTTTGAATGAATTGTGGCTAGGTAACTTCATGTTCTCGTGTTGGGATATCAATCTTCAGTATACTTCTGCACAGAGACGGATGTTATTTCATACGAGATTTCAGTTATCGCTTCTATTGAATATATAATGTGAAATCTTGTTGCAAGCGAGGTTGTTTGCTGCAACTTGGGAGATCCAGATTATAAACAAGGTTGTATGTTGTTGCATATCCAAATTAATAAGAGTTTAAAATTACAGGTATTGTATTTACTCCGTAGTTGATAATCAAGCCGGAATATCTACATTCATGACACATAGCCCTGATATTTATATCCATATCAATATCCATTTAATTTTTTAGCATTCACGTTTATATCCATATAGAAAGAATGTGGGAGCCTATATCACAGTTATGTGCATTACAAGACACTGATTTTAGCTCTAGCATGACCTTGAGACACCTGGAACTGCTCGGTGATGCCCAAATGTGCCATCAGTAGCCAAACATGAGTCAAAAACTCGCCCCCTTTCCTAAGCTGTTGCTCGTGGTGTAATCCTCTGCAGTGAGTAGCAGCATAAGCTAAGATCTCGATCCATACTTGACTCGTGACTTTCCACGTACTTTCCTTTTCCATTTTTTTTCAATGCTAATGAACCTGCAACCATCAAACAATGCAGATCTATAAGGTAACAGTTCAGGGGAATCAACATACAGCAGCTTTAGACATGCGTCAACTTTTTTGGGAATAAGACCCTTTTCTTTTAAAAAAAATGCATTGCTTCAGCCGGGTGTCGCGATACCTGATCATCCCAATACCTATTGGCAACATAACAGGGTATGTCACGAGAAGATGCATCAGATAGTCAATATGTACTTGCTTTCCATACGACATATATCAATATCAGAACAATCTTGATTGTCAACATCACTGATAGTCCACAGAATAGCGTCACACTCAATTTTTTTTGCGAAAAACTACTATATACTCACGAAACTGTTCAGGATTATTGACAGTAAGGGTGAGGTCAGTGACCTCCTCCACATTTACATCAAACCCCTGTGACTTTGCTGAATGTCTTATTAACAACAAGCTGACAAAATAAGAGTTGTTCATTTGTTCTCCAATGATTTTCTATGAAATAACAATAATTGCAAATGACTGAAGAACGTAAGAAAGTAAAGATACAATTTACTATGCAGAGGAAACTATAAGACGTTCTTAAAAAACAAGTTGATGAGTAATAACTACTCCCTCCGTCCCAATTTATAACTCCATATTTCTACTTTGAATTGTCTCAAAATACTTGTCCACTTTCATATTTAACCAACCAAAAGAGATTTTAGTGAGTATAGATGATATTTGATTGGTGAAAAGTGTAGTTAATCCGAATTTCTCAAATTACAAGCAATTTGAAAATGGACTTACTATTCACAACAAGTGGAGTAATAACTCATATACATTTTATCAAACACCTAGAAAAAAATTTAACTTAAATTTACAAAGATGAAGCTAACCTGTTGAAGATACAAGTAAACAAAAGCAATGAGGAGATTGAAGATACAAGTGGCTATGGAAACGAAACCCACGTTTACAACACGTTCTTAACAATCAAGCCAACAATATCTATTAGCTACCAATAATTTGCCAACTTAACAGTCAATGAGTTCTTCTCATACACATTTCAACAAACATGTGGCGTGTGCTACATAAAAAGCTCATTATAAACAAAAGTCATATGGATGAATTAAAGAAACACAATAAAGCTCATTTCAATTGAACTACCACGACCACACTAAACCACCACCATTTGCCCCATGTAGGCCTAACCTTACACCACGTTGTCTTGTTGGAGTTGGGAGGCCTTGGAGCATACTTAAATCTGTTTCTTGTTCTATATCTTCATCACAAATTAGTCTTACTCCACACTCCTTCACCTCAACATCTTCAAAATGAAAGGATCTTGAATCATGGAAGAAACTAAATGTAACAAAATTCTTTGCTTCCTTCCATTTCTGTGTACGCCACTTCGTGTAACGCAACCATATCATATATGAATCTTGGGTTCCTATCTCCCCAAGCTCCGAATACTCATCATTGATCAACAAAGAAGCTCCATCAAAGTTCTTTACAGAGTATCCAATATATCTGCAAGGCTTTTTTCTCTTAAAAACAACACAAGTTCCGTATCCTCTAAACTTATCATAACACCAATCTGATGGTAATTCAACCTTTACATGATTTCCCGTACTTCTATTTGTAAACCACTCTGGAATGCTATTCCCATGATACATTATATCTAAACAACAAAAATGGGCAATGTCTCGCGAGAAGAATTCACATCTGTCAGCCTGTAAACCCGCATACCCAAGGAATGCAGAAAGCTGGTGAATAGAGCCTTGCGAAGTTATAGATGAGTCAAGACACTCAGTCTTCGATATAGACCCCTCGCTATCAATGGTAACATTCTTAAACAGCTTTGGACAATTTCTTAAATAATTGGACCTAAACCTGAATGGGTATTTAGATGATCCCGGCACTTCTCTTAAGGAGGTGCAATCAGATGCATCAATAAACTATATGCTAGGTGGAACTTCGGACAACACTTCCAGCTTCTTGCAACCATTAACATAAAGCCATCGAATATTAGAAAGTTGACTCAAACTTCCAGGCAAGCTAGTAAAATTGTTCACTTTTAAGTCTAGACATTCTAGACATGATAAGCCTCTAATGCTTTCAGGGACTTCTAATAAATTGTTCCATGCCAAGTTTAGTTCCTTTAGACATGATAAGCCTCCAATGCTCTCAGGGACTTCTAATAAATTGTTCCCTGCCAAGTTTAGTTCCTCTAGACATGATAAGCCCCCAATGCTCTCAGGGACTTCATATAAGTTGCAGTAGCTGAAATTCAGAGACTTTAACATATGTAGACCTGACAATGAAACTGATCTTTGGGGATGTTGTTGGTTCCATATGACCAGAGATTGAAGTCCAGCATCTAGACCAAAAGGCTTCAAGCTGTCATTTAAGCATCCCCAGCGATTCAAAACCTGAAGAGAATCTATTTCCACTTTGCTAGGAATACTCCTAGACTTTAACATATGCAGCCTCTTGAGCATTCCAATTGATGGATGAAATGTAACCAAATTCACACAACCTTCAAGATCTAGTTCTTCGAGATTTGTAATCTCTGAGAAGTCAGGGGTGGTTGTTAGGTTACAACAGTGCCTTAGCTTCATTACTTTCAACCTTCTTAAGCACTGCATCAATAGAAAAAATATTAGTTCTTATATCTCTATGTGTCAAACACGAACACATGTATGAACAAGTAAATACCTTTGGTGTTGTCCAAAGTTGTTTTATGTGGCTGTAAGAAAGGTCGATGACAACAATGTTTTCTGGATAAAAATCTGAAGGTAAGAGCTTGAAGGGACATCCATGCCAATAGAGCAATCTTAACTTATTGGATAAACAGTCCAACCTTCCAGAAAAGTTCACCGCATCGTCCATTGGTAGTTTAAGAATACGCAAGTTTTTCATTCGCGCAAATGCTTTACCATCTGATGTCCCAAATATCCTGATCGATTATATATAAGTTGCAATGATTGAATAAGTAAATATGTTCTATATTTGATTAACCTTGTAATCGATGTTCTACATATGTATTTATAGGTTCTGAATCGGTATATTGAACCGACACAACCTTTCATGAAATCCTACAGAAATAACTGCCAAGAAGTTATTAACTTCTGTTTTGACATGTTTGGTCCTTGGCGTTTTTAAACTAAACATAATAAGCAAAGAATAAGATTATCGGGTCACATTCTCCTCCTTAATCTTGATCGTTGCTTCTTGTTAAATCTTGAACTCCGAGCATTTGTCTCATCGTCATGAACTTTAGTCTTGGTAGAGCCTTTGTTAGTATATCCGCTCTTTGTAGTTCTCCGCTGACGTGCTCCACATTTATATGCCCATTCTCTACACATTCTCGAATGAAATGGTAGCGAATGTCGATGTGTTTACTTCTTCCATGAAAAACTGGGTTCTTGACTAGTGCTATTGCTGAAATGTTGTCTACCCTCAGCATTATCTTCTTCTCTTCTTCTCCAGTTAATTCACTAAGTAATCTCTTCAACCATAAGGCTTGACATGCTGCTGCAGTAGCCGCCATGAATTCTGATTCACATGATGATAGCGCCACTGTTGGTTGCTTCTGAGTACACCAAGTAATGGGTGACTCTCCAAAGTAAAATACTATGCCAGTAGTTCCTTTTCCTTGATCAGTGTTGATTCCATAACTACTGTCGCTGTATCCTGTAATCTTGTAGCCGCCTTCTTTCTTGTAAATTATCCCATGCTCCTGTGTTCCTTTGATATATCGGATTACTTGCTTTACTGCCTTTAGGTGATGATCCTTCGGGTCTTGCATAAATCTGCTGAGTAGTCCGACTGAATAACTAAGATCTGGTCTTGTATGTAGTAAGTACCTGAGACTTCCAATTAAACTTCTGTAGTAAGTTGCGTCAACTGAGTTTCCATCTTCCGCCTTGACCAACTTAGTACCTGGATCCATTGGTATCTTCGTATCATTACTATCCATCATACTTGTCTCCTTTATGATCTTGTTAATATAACCTGTTTGCTTGATTGTAATCTCTCCTCCTGTCTGTGTAACTTCTATCCCAAGGTAATAAGCTAACAATCCTAAGTCGCTCATTTCAAACTTTTCTTCCATTTGGGATTTAAAAGCTTCCAATTCCTTTCTAGGAGTGCCCGTGATAATTAAGTCATCTACATAAACTCCAACAATAAGTGTAGAGTTCTTGTTCCTCTTTGTGTAGACTGCTTGTTCGAGATTGCATTTCTTAAAGTCTAAGGACTTTAATGTTTGATCAAGCTTCACATTCCACGCTCTCGGTGCTTGCCTTAAGCCATATAAAGCTTTAGTAAGCTTATAGACTTTTCCAGAGTTTCCTTGTTGTATGAATCCTTCAGGTTGTGTAACGTAGACTTCTTCTTTTAAATCTCCATGTAGGAATGCTGATTTTACATCTAGATGATGTACTTGCCATCCATGATATGCTGCTAATGCTAATATCAACCGAACTGTCTCTATCCGAGCAACCGGTGCAAATACTTCATCGAAGTCTATCCCTTGTTCTTGTACATAACCTTTTGCCACTAACCGTGCTTTGTATTTGATGATGTTTCCTTTTGCATCCCTCTTGGTCTTGTAAACCCATTTGAGTCCTATTGCCTTATGATTTTCTGGCAATGTTGTAAGAGTCCATGTATTATTCTTGTTGATTGAATCCAATTCAATCTCCATGGCCTCAATCCATTTTTCGTCTGCTGATGCTTCCTTGTAGTTACGGGGTTCTTCTTCCGTAAATAACAAGCTTTGTGGTTCAACTCTACGTGCATGTCTATATATGTCTGACATATTTCTATATTCACGTACTGGTGTATCATCAAATTTATCTCTTGAGTTCTCTATAGAACTAGTAGTAGCTTCTGCTTCCTCTTCTGAGTGTGGGTCGTGATGGTATGCTTCTGGTGTGATTGGTGAAACAGGATCAGGGATCTGATCTTGTTCATGATACGTGTTGTCATCGTTTTCTGTGTTGACCGGTGTAAGGTTTTCATTGTCAACTCCGTCTACTACAAAACTAGCCCAAAAGGTGTCTTGAGTATTCGTATCTCCTTCATTTTCGCTCCAATCCCATGGTTTTGTTTCCATAAATTTTACGTCCCTACTAACATGTTTCTTCTTGGCTATAGGGTCATATAGCCTACATGCTTTTGATCCTTCCTCTACTCCTAAGTAAACCAATGGTATGCTTCTATCGTCCAGCTTCTTTAAGTGAGGTATCGTTATCTTTGCATAAGCTGTGCATCCAAATACTTTTAGGTTCTCTAAATTTGGTTTTCTATCGTAGAGTGCCTCATATGGAGTTTTATCTGTCAGGGCCCTCGTAGGTACCCTATTGAGTATGTAAAGGGCATGCTTAACTGCTTCCGCCCAAAAAGTTAATGGTAACTTCATCGCTTTCATCATACTTCTTGTAGTTGATAACACTGTCCTATTCCTTCTCTCCACTACTCCATTCTGCTGTGGGGAGTATGGTGCTGTCAACTGTCGTCCTATTCCGTTTTCCTTACAGTACCTTGTGAATTCATTTGATGTGAATTCACCACCTCTATCCGTTCTTAGCATTCTAATTTTCAACTTCATTTCCATTTCTACCTTCTGCCTAAATTCCTTGAATGTACTAAATGCCTCATCTTTCGATGTAAGAAAGTATGCCCACATAAAACGTGTACAATCGTCTACTAACAAGAAAATGAGTTTCTTGCCTGAGTGTGTTGCTGGACTAATAGGACCGCAGAGGTCTCCATAAATTAAGTCCAACGGGTTCTTTGATCTGAATTTGGCTTGGTTAGGAAATGGTGTTCTACTGTGTTTTCCTAATAAACATGCGTCACAAATCTGTCCTACATGATTTATTCTAGGAATTCCTTCTACTAGACCTTTTCTAGTCATCTTGTTTATATCATCAAAGTTTAGATGACCTAATCTAGCATGCCATAACCATGCTTGGTTATCTATGTTTGCTAAGAGACATATAGGTGCCTCTATCTGTAACTGGATCTTGTAGAGTCGATTCTTAGATCGTTCTACCTTCATCAACAATTTCTTGTTTATATCATACAAAGTCAGCTTATTTCCGTCCATAATGACCTTACAACCTATTTCAGTAAGTTGTCCTAGACTAAGTATGTTGCTCTTGAGGTTTGGTATGTAGTATACTTCCGATACTATTTTCTGTTCCTGGTTCTTACAACCTAACAGTATAGATCCTCTACCCATTATCTGTACATACGATCCATCTCCAAAACGTACTCGTCCTGTTATGCTTTCATCAATATCTCTAAAATGACTCTTTATACCAGTCATGTGGTTACTTGCACCATTATCTAAATACCATATGCTCGCATCTGCTGTAGCATATTTCTTTGGTTGAATTCGTTCTTCATTCAACAACACTTCCTTGTGTTCGGTTTCGTGCATAGTCATTAGTAGTGATGGTTCATCGTCTTCTAAGATAAGGTTTGATTGTTCCTGGTTTGTTGATGTTGCTCTACATTTACTCATATAGTGTCCAAGTTTATTGCACTTGAAACATCTAATGTTACTCAAGTCTTTCCTACTTGAATTGTCTGGGTTTCCTCTATGATCTGAGTTTCCCTTTTGTGAGTTGTTTCTGTTATTATTATTCCGCCAGTTTCCTCGTGAGTAATTCGATCTACCTCCATGTTTGTTAAAACGTTTTCCTTTGTCTGAGTGTTCACCATGTGTAAACAGTAGATTCTCCTGGCTTTCAACTTGACCTCCCTTCCGGAGTTTTATTCTTTCCTCAAATGCTTTGAGTTTTCCAGTGATCTCATCTAGGGTAATGTCGTCTAGATCACTTGTTTGTTCTATGGATGCTACTATCTGAATGAATCTATCGGGTGTGGAGTCTAATAGTTTTCTAACTACTAGTGATTCATCTAATTCTTTCCCTAGTTCTTTTGCTTTCGTGACATAGCCATTTAACTTGTCTGCAAATGCATCCACCGTCTCATCTTCCTTCATCTGAAGTGAGTTAAATCCAATCATCAATGATTGTAAACGTGCTTGCTGCACTTTATCTTGTCCAACGTGTCTTTTCTTTAGTGAATCCCATAAATCTTTTGCCTTCTTACAACCCGCTACTTGTAAGATCATATCTTCCGTCAACGCTTGATATAGGAAGGCGACTGTTGCCTTATCCTTCTTGTCATCAACTGGTGTGTCTAATTTTGGTTCTATTGCTTCCCATAAACCGTGTGCCTCTAATATGACTTTAATTTGTATAGCCCAAACTGTGTAGTTTGTGTTTTTTAACTTAGGGCATTGGTATTGTGCAACAGGTGTTACAGGTTTTATCGTAGTTGATGTGGTTACTATATCATCGGTTGTCATTTTGAAAGTGTTTAATATTTTCACTTTCTAGTCTAATGGAATTACTTATCTTAGTATGGTACTCTTTTCTAACGTGAGAATTATAGTTTCCGGGAATCTTAGTACTACGGGATCAATAATTAGTTTTAAGGATTTTCTAATAGTATAAACTAATGAGATATATACTATTTCTAATATGAATTGAAATCCAAAGTAAATGAAAAATTGTGACCTCGTTACTTTTGATGAATACGAGATGTATTCGTCTTGTCTTGTTAGTGAAAATCGTTCACCAACGTTGTTTGTTCCCACTTTAATTCCTTTTGTCTTATGCCTCGTTACCCTTGTTTTTAAATCCAATTCGAATTTCAAGTTTCTGAATTTGTGTCTCGGATATTTTACCAACGAGTATAAACAAAAAATCTTCAAAGCCTCCTTGCCTTGTTACTTCCTGTTTCTGTTTTTGTTTTCGAATTAAGATCCGATACTAACAATAAAACAGAAAACCTTCCTTGTACCAATCTATACGTTGTTCTTTTGTGCGTTCTCCTTGATCTCGGTCACTTTGAAATCACTAGGTTTCCTACACACAAACTCGTTACCACAACTTGGTAATCCTTTCGAATCAAAACAGTCCTTCGTTTTTCAGATTCGTTCCTGCGAAACAAATCAGTCACTTCTGTTTGTCTCTTGTCGTTGTTGTTGTTCTTGTGTTGTATCAACACAAAACTCCACACTTTTCCTTGAGTACTCTTCTTCGTCCTACGTATACGAATTCTTCTACAACAACGTTTTGCTTTGTGTTTTGTTTTCTAACCGGTATACACAAAGTCTCCAATCTTCTTCCTTTCCTGATCTTTCGTTGTTTACCAACAGAAAGTTCGACACCAATATCGTCTGGTGTTTTGACGCTTGCAACTTCAACGTAAAGTAGATTGTGCACTATCTTCTTTTACGTTTCTCCTTATCCAAACTTGTACGTTTTTCTTTTGGAAGATTAAAAAAAACGTTCCCTGCCAAAGTAGAACAGCGGTGTTCTTTTCTTTCTGGCTTTCTTCTTCTGGCTTCTCGTTAAGGTTGTTATGCAGAAACAGTAATATGTTTCGGTATGTAAATCCTTGCTCTTGATGCCAATTGATGTCCCAAATATCCTGATCGATTATATATAAGTTGCAATGATTGAATAAGTAAATATGTTCTATATTTGATTAACCTTGTAATCGATGTTCTACATATGTATTTATAGGTTCTGAATCGGTATATTGAACCGACACAACCTTTCATGAAATCCTACAGAAATAACTGCCAAGAAGTTATTAACTTCTGTTTTGACATGTTTGGTCCTTGGCGTTTTTAAACTAAACATAATAAGCAAAGAATAAGATTATCGGGTCACACCATCTATATCAAACTTCGGACTAGATTTCTTTTGCTGAATGTCAAGAATTTCAACTTTTTCTGTTGCCTGCATACAAGAAATAGGATTACTAGATTGTATTATGAAGCATATGGAAATGAGTTGCATATGCAGTAAAAATCAATTCTTACTTGGTTTTCACTCAAGATATTGTAGATCTCTGATGGATTAACCCACAATCTGCTTCGGTTCCCAGGCGTGCTAGATTCTTCAGATACAATTTCCCTTGCCATTGCTTGAATCAAGTCATGCATTCGAAGTGAATTACTGATCGAGATCGTGATTAATGACTTATCTACTAGAACTTGTATATTTGTATCTGCAAAAAAGTTACAAGAATCTAGTACGCTTGCTGCAAAATCACTATTTACTCCAATGAATGAACATGCTATATCGAGTAAGATATTTTGCTGATGGAGGTTTAGCCCATCGTAACTTAAACGAAGCACTCTTTGTATCTCTTTGTTAGGATGTACTTTGAGCTGATCCAACTCACTAACCCACTGACCCACAGTTTTTCCATATAAGAAACGACCCAAAACTTTGAGGGCCAGAGGGTGACCTTGCACATATTTCACAACTTCCTCAGCAACTTCTTTGAAGCCTCTAGAAGAATCTTTTTCCTCAAAGGCGATGGAATAAAAGAGCTCAAGAGATTGATCCTCATCTAGAAAGTCCATGTCATGGATTCCATCCATTCTATGAGATCTTAGCAACTGTTTATCTTTACCTGTGAATATAATCAAACTTCCTGGGCAAAACCAACTAGCTGAACCCGCAAGCGAGTCTAACTGCTCATGATCATCCACATCATCCAAAACAAGCAAGATCGGCTTTGATGACATCATCTTCTTTATTACCATAATTCCTTCACCGACACTTGATATCTTCAAATCTTCTATTTTCATGATCTTTCCAATCATATGCAGTTGGACTTGAATCAGGCCTTGTCGTTTTGTGACTTCTTTAACATCTTCACAAAAGCAACTTCCTTCAAAGTGGACATACATTAAGTTATAAATAGCTTTGGCAAGGGTCGTCTTTCCTATCCCACTTATACCGCATATTCCAATCATGTTAACCTTATCTGACCCAATGAAGCGTGACAAGTCTAATTTGTCGAAATGGATATCTATGCCAACAAGGTTTTCACCAACATGCAAGGGCCCGTCACATAATTTTTTGAGTATGTCTTTGGAGATGCAATCGATGAATTTGTACTCATACCTGTTAAACACAAAGACACGCTAAGTAAGAGAAACTACATAGTGTTAAGCTTTACCAGAGATACAAGACTAATTACACAAAAACAAGAAATTTACCCATTTGTCATGTCCTGGAGATCCCATCCAGATAAGTCAGCCGCCTTGGAGAAAGCTTTCTTCCATTCATCCACCTTTGTACTATTTGAAACTTGATGTTTGGCAAACGCTTCGGCGTAGCTCTCTGTATGTTTCCTCACGACGTCAGGTTTAACATCATAAAAGATTATTTGAACCTCGTGTTTAGGCTTTCCCATTTGCTTGCACTGGAGTATTTTGACAAGTTCCCTCAGACACCATGATGAAGAAGCGTAATTTTTGGAGAAGATAACAATCAAAAACCTTGATTCTTCAATGGCTTTGTAGAGATGGGGAGATATCTCTTCTCCTTTAGGCAGTACATTGTCATCTCTAAAAGCACGAATTCCTTTTTGCTTGAAATCATTGAACATATGATCCATGAAGTTTTTGCGGATATCTTCACCTCTAAAACTTACGAAGACATCATATTTCCACCGATGAGGAATGGACGTAGTAGCCATCTATACTACTTTATAATGCATTTAAGCCTTCTAAAATTAGAAGGCTTAAAAATTCAGATTTTTTTACTTGCTTATTATGGAAAGATATATTATAATGCATGTAAAATTAAGATAGGGAGCTCCAATCATGAGAGGACATGTGTCACTTCTTAACAAACTCCAAGCCAAACTTCTAACAAACTCCAAGCCTAACTCCTAACCACCAAAAATTAAGATAAGGGGCTCCAATTATAAAATGACATGTGTCACTTCTCAACTAAAAATTCATCTTTATTTTCAAATTAAAATATCTTTTTATCTACTTATTTATATTCTAATCTAATTTCACCATATTTTCTAAAATTTTATGCTCTTTAATTCAACACCCATTTTAATATATTTTTATGAGTTTTTAGTTTTTATATTTTTAGTGGGTTTATTTTATTTTAATTCAAATTTTTACAACTTTAACCTTTATTTCATTTATTCCAATCAATATAATCTTGATTCGTCTAAATCATATACTTTTGGGGGAGTGTTTGACGCGTAAGAGATTGCGAGAGTATTTTTATATGCGGGAATAATGATGTCGCGTGAAAGTTACGGGTAACCCAAACAAACACTTACAACTAACACATATACATTCGAAGTGTTGTGAAACGAATTCACTAAACGAGTAAGCAAACACATATAACTATACTTATCGTCGGCGCTGTCACCACCATCTCATCACATCACCACCTCAAAACATTTGTTCGCTACAAAATAGTCATCGGGTACCCGCCGCCGCATTGCGCGGGTACCCTTCTAGTTATCAATAATGAGATCGAGCTGCATTCACAAGTACAGTAAACGTTTTCAAAAAATGAAAAATAAAGTTGAAACAATTAATTAGCTCCATAGATTCCATGACTAAGTAGCATAAAACAATCAAACATGTGAGCGCTTTTGTGTTATACCACGTAACATGTAGACAGAACAAGCATGCTAATTGTTTATTTATAAGTTTAACTGTTAAAAAAACAAAAACAAAAACAAAACATAGATAGTGGAAACAACATCACATAAATAGATAGCCATCTCTCTTGAAAACAACCTATTAGACACATAAACAAAGAGGCGTAATATTACCATTGCATTTAGCTTATGAGAGGTGTTCTGTCTTCTATGTTTCCTAAGAATATGAATGTAGATTAAATTGACCACTATGAATGCCGATTTTAAGTGACACCAAGCTTACCACTTTTAGTGACCGTTAAAGCTTTCACAGAAACCAAAAGGTTAACATAAAGTTTCTTTAAGTGAGTGATCCACACAACACTACAACTTTTGAAAGTCAATGACACAAATTTGCAGGTTGCTGAAAATTAGATCAGATGTCTCCATCACACAAACTACAAGATCAAGATCTAAAGAAACTAAAAGTGCACAAACATAATGAGGTAAAAGTCATTGACACAAATTTGCTGGTTGTTGGAAAAGACATCAGACTTTTCACTTTTGAATGAAACAGTAGCAGAAACATTGTTAATGGATCTTCGTTGGACCAAGAAATAAAAAAGGTTGGTCAAGCATCATGATTGATTCATGAAAATGAAAAAGCTCAAACTTTTCCAAAAATCCAAAATCACATGACTCCATGATTGATCTGTTCAATTGACAGATTTCAATCACATAATCGAATATCAGAACAGATTTTGGTGAAAATTAGAATCCAAATCTTTTATTGATCAAACTGAAGCTCGATAAAACAATCAAACAGTGCTAATCAAAACCGTAATATCTAGTCAATCATCAATTCAACACTAGAAACAGAACACGAAATCTGACAAGGCTTCCACTCGATCAATCAACTAAACTTTTAGCACAACTGCGCAAATTACTCTCTCTAATACAATTCATCGCCAATTCACTAAACAATCAACCAACACCATAACAATACATAAACAAACTCTAACAAAAATCAGCATAACAAAATAAAAATTTGTTATTAATCAAATCGGAACACGAAAAAAACAATCAAAACACAAACAATCCAAATCTCAAAACCTAAAACCACTCCACTCCTTATAATCCACTAATCAAAAACCTAAACCACTCACTCACCTCCTCCTCCTCCCATCCGAATATTGTCATTTACACGAAAACACTATTTCTCCTACAGTGGCATTTTCTGATTAGTATTTACCTTCTTTACCAAAATCTAATTATTCATTCCATTCAATGCCATGTATCTTATGCTACATAACCTAATAAAAAAATATCTCTCAGACTCAAATCACTCAATCATGTCAACTGTATCCCAACTAGTTTAGCGGATGTTTGTTTAAACTTATTTGATGAGCTTAATGAACATTTTATAGCTCAATTTTAATGGCTTATGAGCTTATTAAGTTGAGGATATAGCTAAATTTTAAAGATTACAACGAAACAAGAATAATTGTGGAAATTACAAATATGATCGAATAACCAAAACCCAGCAAGTATGGAACAAATAGTTTTACCTTTTTATAAGTAACTGGTGACTGAAATTCACTTACAGTTGACGAATGGATGGAAGTTTGTGAATGAATGCAATGGAAGTGAATGATCAAATGAAGTTAGAAAAGAGTAAAGGCAAGTTGGTTGACTCTAAGTCAGCTTTAGTTTCACTTTCAGTCCCTCAGGTATTTTTTTAAAGAAAATGGGGTAGGTGGGAATTGAAGCACATTAATCATAACATGAAATACATTCCCATCTTTTTATTAATTGAATTAAATTTTCTGTTGAATACAGTTATAGTGTAAGTGTTATGCGACAACTGGTGTTTGGTTCTAATTTGACTTTTAACAGGCCGGTGGGATAATTGTGAGTTCAACAGTAATTATAAAGTCATTCTATGTACCAGTTATAAGGTAATGGGTTGGTTTTGGGTTGCAGTGGGTCATGAGGCTTCTACATTGGTTAGTGGGTGTGTCCGAACTTTTGTGGATGTTTTTACGTCTCTGTTGTGCCCAGGATTGGCTCTGTGTGAGTGGGACTGATTTTATGAGTTTCATTTGTGCTGTGGGCTATTAGCTACTGTCCTTGTTTTCTGTCCTATATGCTCTTCTGGGATCAGTCCATGGTAGGTCATATATTACTCTTTAAAGGAAAAATGGGATTGGTTGATGGCTGTATCAAGTGGCACTTTAGCAGCCAAAGATGGAATCTTGCTTTTCATAGTCCAACAGTGGACATCTTTGTCAAGAGTTATTTTCAAGTGTCATTCATGAGTCTGTGGTTTTGTTCTTTAATATATTGTGAGTTGATCATTTAGTTCTTAATTATTCAAGTTAGTCCTTTTGTATCGCCTTGGTAGGACCTTTGCCTTTGTTTTTGGTTTATTTGTCAATTTCTTTGGGCTCCATTCATTTTAATTATCTTGATTATTGAGATGGGGTGACATGTATTGTACTCTATTCTCTTTCGAGGTTCTCAATTTTATGTTGCCTTTCAAAAAAAAAAAAAATAGTCTTAACATATTTTTAAATTGGACCTACATGATGATGTCTTTTCTATATAACAATATTATCGGGGTTAAACAAGCCGACCTTCTAACCAATTTAACTTGTTTAACTCGAGTTATTGACTTAATCCGTCAACCCAACCAGATAAACGGGTCAATGGGTCGTGCACGAGTTAGGTGTAAACAGGTTAGGATTCACAAACATGGCCAGAGTACTTAAATAGTTCGCGTTGAAGGTTTCAAACCCGCCAATCCGAACACGACCCGCATTACCATCCATTTTGCATCACATGTGACACCTCTTAAAGTTTTAAGACAATTTACATATGTTTTAGATAGGCTTAACTAGCAATCCAAACACCCCCAAAGAATTTAGAGCTTGCGGGTCACTTTTTAGAATTCAGAACTCGCATTCTATGTTTCTCTATGATCAAAATCCTATCACGGATGATCAATAATCTGAAGTTAAATCATAATTATAAGTTACATCAACAACGATAACAACACACATTCTCCTTCGTACTCTTTTGCAAAAGAAAACCAGCAAAACACAAGTTTCTAATGATAGGGAAAACTGTAATGCTCATGAGAAGAAAATGTTTCAGCAAAATTAAGCATGTTCATACCAACTATCTGCCATTGTTGAGGTCAATGTAAAGAATTCGGTTGGTGGATCAGAGTTGGCATCAATCATCATGTTTGAAAACGAACAGAAATGATCTTAAAGTTCAAATAAATTAAGGTTGGAGGCCGTCAAGGAGCAGGAGCAGATTGTGTTGGATGCTCTCACAAAACTTAGTATATTGCGTGTGTCTTGGTTTGGTAACAATTATGTTAGTTTCAATTACATGTTTTCTTTTGCAACAGTTACTTTAGCATCAAAATTTTGTGAATATATATAGCTAGTAGCACGACATTGGTGAGAAAGTTAGTATGAAGTATGTGTATCTAGCAGTTGGTACACAAGTTAAAGTTTGTAACTTGGTACTTTAATCTTAACTATATATGTGTTAATAAATAAGTGGAGATCAGAAAGATGCAAATAATAGTTTCGTCAGTATAGCTATCTCAACTTGGAATGTATTTTAATCTTCCCATAAATCCACAATATCTGGAACAGTTCGCTAGTGTAAACACAAAATTGTGCATAAGGTATAAATGTTTTGAGAGTCCACTGCAGATTGTTTCCTATTTTCATCTAAAGAACCAAGGTTACAAATTCTTGAAGTTGTTAGTGCAAAAAAATGGGTCAGTAGGTAAAAAGTTGTTACAAGGTAACTAACTGATCAAATAGTACAGAACCGGTTTAAAAGAGAACATATAACCCGCTCAGCTGCAACTCATCAAGTTCACATCTCACAGCAGAACAAGTCAACAAGACCATCCAAGTTCAAGCTTCATCATAAGATCATAGTGTTCTGTGACTTTATCTAATACATGATTGTGATGTCTTAGATCTTAATTGTATTTGTACTAGCTCAATTCAGATTATAGTGTTAGTCTTATAGTTAGTAGCTTAGTCGACTTTGTTAGTTTGACTCGTGTAAGTCTGTAAATAAGACTATACGCTCATTTTAGCTTAATGAGAAATAACAAAATTTCCCGCCTTAATGGCTTTCTCTCATATTTGCTTTTATAACACAAGTAGAATCAATTGCAGAAACGACCTAGAAAACTTACAAACTTATTGAAGACCTAGAAGTTCATTCACATGTCTTACTTAAAGGTAGATAACTTACAAGTTCATTCGCTGATATGAAACTAGCTATTTGCGTAGATCCTTGTTGGCATCTCTTTTGAATGAAGTGAAGGGGAAATTTGCAGGTGAAGTGATACAGAAGGAAAGAACCTGGGTGTATATGTGTTTGGGTGTTTGTCCCATGTACAAAGAAGGTGTAGACCAAGGATAAGGGAAAGGCAATCTTGGAACATAAGCGGTGGTTAATACTGGCGATGAGTAATCGTTTGAACCAAAGTCAATATAGCTTATGTGCCTCTTTTGAATGTGTAATCATGTGAAAAGATGTATATCTGGGAAACAGGTTAAAATCTGACCCCGTATGTAAATGGGTTGAAACACATGTAACATGTGAGGGCAGCTAACTCATGGAACTGATCTTAAGCTATTAGTGCAACCAGGAACAGATGCAGAAGGTAGTTATCAAAGAAGAGCGTTTTCAGCAAAGATATGCATGTTTTAACATGATACCGAAGACATAAACTGCAGCAAGGTTTATTATCTTACTGTTCATATGGCCACTTCAAAACACAACAATCTATTCTAGACCTGTCTTAAAATCCAAAAAAATCTACAAACAGATTGTAGAGTTATAGCTAATGGCAATACTAAATGATTTCTACTTGTGCATTTCATCAAACACCTGAAAGCTATTTATCTAAATAAAAGACATGGATTTATGAAAGATTATTGCGGCTAATAAAAAGACCAAATAAAAATCACAACATCTACAGGGACATATAAATGATTATAATAAAGGTTCTCTTTCTTTTATCGGACTACACTGGATTTGTCCATACTCCCTAAACAGGCACAAGACCCCACCATGCTCTGATAGAGTTGGGAGGTCTTGGAACATACTCAAGTCTGCTGCTTCACTATCTTCATCACAAACAACTCTTGCACCACACTCCTTCACTTCAATTCCTTCATTCTCATAAAAACAAAATGTCACAAACTTCTTTGCTTTCACCAGTTTCTGTATTTCACATGTCGTATAATGCAACCATATCATATCTGACTCATCGATTCTTATTGGCTTACCCTCAAAATATTCTCTATAGTAGTATGGATAGCATCCTCCCAAATAAACTCCATCAAAGTTCTTTACAATGTATCCAAAAGATGTGGAAGGTTTCTTTCTCTTAAAAACAACACAAATTCCATATCCCCTAAACTTACTAAAGCTCCAATCTGATGGTAATTCGACCTTTACTTGATTTCCCATACTTTTATTTGTAAACCACTTCGGAATGCTATTTCCATGATAATATATATGCATATTCTCAATGGAACTTCCGGGCAAACGGAACAATCCACATCTGTTATTTTGGATACGCACATACCGAAGGAAAGAAGAAAATCGGTTTGTAGAGCCTTGAGAAGTTACAGATGTGTCGAGACACTGAGTCTCCGTTATCGACACCTGACTATCCATGGCAAGATTCTTAAACAATTTTGGACAATTGTTGAGATAAGTGGCCCTACTGCTATGTGGAAGTTCGGGCAACACTTCCA
This sequence comes from Chrysanthemum seticuspe, assembly GCA_019973895.1. NCBI lineage: Eukaryota > Viridiplantae > Streptophyta > Magnoliopsida > Asterales > Asteraceae > Chrysanthemum > Chrysanthemum seticuspe. The sequence goes on from BPTQ01000002.1 coordinate 17,446,825, forward strand.
GCTTCTTGCAACCAGCAACATCAAGCCATTTAAGACTAGAAAGTTGACTCAAACTTCCAGGCAAGCTAGTAAAATTGTTCCCTTCCAAGTCTAGATATTCTAGACATGATAAGCCTCCAATGCTTTCAGGCACTTCTAATAATGTGTTCCCTCTTAAGTTTAGATACTTTAGACATGATAAGCCCCCTATGCTCATAGGAACTTGTACTAATTTGCAGTAGCTGAAATTCAGAGACTTTAACATATGGAAACCTGTTAATGACCAGAGATTTAAGTCCAGCATCTAGACCAAAAGGCTTCAGGCTGCCATTTAAGCATCCCGAGCGATTCAAAACCTGAAGAGAATCCGTTTCCACTTTGCTAGGAAAACTCGCAGCCCGTTTGCAGTCTCTCATATTTAAGACAACAAGTCTCTTGAGCATTCCAATTGATGGATGAACTGTAACCAAATTCACACAACCTTCAAGATCTAGCACTTCTAGACTTGTAATCTCTGAGAAGTCAGGGGTGGTTGTTAGGTTACAACAGTACCTTAGCTTCATTACTTTCAACCTTCTAAAGCACTGACATCGATAGAAAATAAAAATTAAAAAAAAAAATAAGATAAGTTCTCGGATCATAAGGTATCAAATAGGAAAACATGTGTGTAGTAAATACCTTAGGTGTTGTCCAAAAATGTTTTATGTTGCTGTTAGACAGGTCTATGGCCACAATGTTTTCTGGATAGAAATCTGAAGGTAAGTACTCGAAAGGGCATCCATGCCAATAAAACAAGCTTAGCTCATTGGACAAATTATACAAATTTTTTCCTGAGAAGATCACATTATGGCCCTCCAATTCAAGTTTATGCTCATATGGTTTTTCCTCTTGATAGATTTTCAAGATCCGCAACCTTTTCATACGTGCAAAATCATTAGCATCTATTTGAACCTTTTGACTAAATTTCTCTAATGAAAGGACTAAAACTTCAACTGCTTCACTTATTGGTACCTGGAAAAGCAAGAACCTGTAGCTTCATAAGGATATTTTGCTAATACTTTATTGTATTAATGTAGAGAAAGAAGAATCATATACCACTACTTACCTTCTTTTCACTAAATACATTGTAAACTTCAGATGAATTCCACAATCTCCTTTGTTTCCCAGTCATGATAGACTCTTCACGAACAATTTCCCTTGCCATTGCTTGAATCAAGTCATGCATTTGAAGTGAATTATTGCTAGAGATCGTGATTAATGTCTTATCAACTAGAACTTGCATGTTTGTAACTGCAAAAAGGTTACAGCCATCTAGTACGCTTGCTACGAAATCCCTGTTTTCTCCAATGAATAAACATGCAATATCAAGTAAGATATTTTTCTGATGGAGGTCTAGCCCATCGTAACTTAAACGAAGCACTCGTTGTATCTTTTCATGAGGATGTACTTTGAGCTTATCCAGTTCATAAACCCACTGATCCACAGTTTTGCCGTATAAAAAACGACCCAAATGTTTGAGGGCCAGAGGGTGACCTTGCACATAGTTCACAACTTTCTGAGAAACTTCTTCGAATTCTGTAGAAGAATCGTTTTCTTCACAAAAGCAACTTCCTTCAAAGTGGATATGCATCAAGTTATAAATAGCTTTGGCAAGGGTCGTTTTTCCTATCCCGCTTATACCGCATAATCCAATCATGTTAACCTTATCTGACCCAATGAAGCGTGACAAGTCTAATTTGTCGAAATTAAAATCTATGCCAACAAGGTTTTCACCAACATGCATGGGCCCATCACATAATTTTTTGAGTATGTCTTTGGAGATGCAATCGATGAACTTATACTCATACCTGTTAACCACAAAGACACAATAAGTAACAGAAAGAGTCAAAAACTACATAGTGTTAAGCTTTAGTAGAGCTACAAGACTAATAACACAAAACCAAGAAATTTACCCATTTGTCATGTCCTGGAGATCCCATCCAGATAAGTTGGCCGCCATGGATAGGGCTTCCCTCCATTTATCTACCTCTCTGCTATTTGAACCATCATGTTTGGCAAATGCTTCAGCATAGCTCCCAGTTTGCTTCCTCACGACGTCAGGCTTAACATCATAAAAGATGATTTGAACCTCGTGTTTAGGCTCTCCCATTTGCTTGCACCGGAGTATTTTGACAAGTTCCCTCAAACACCATGATGAAGAAGCGTAATTCTTGGAGAAGATAACTATCAGAAACCTTGATTCTTCAATGGCTTTGTAGAGTTGAGGAGATATCTCTTCTCCTTTAGGCAATTTGGTATCATCTCTAAAAGCATGAATTCCTTTTTGCTTGAAATCATTGAACATATGATCCATGAAGCTTTTGCGGATATCTTCACCTCTAAAACTTACAAAGACATCATATTTCCACCAATGAGGAATGGATGTAGTAGCCATTATCAATAATGAGATCGAGCTGCGTTCACAAGTACAGTAAACATTTTCAAAAAATGAAATATAAAGTTGAAACAATTAATTAGCTCCATAGTTTCCATGACTAAGTAGCATAAAACAATCAAACATGTGAGCGCTTTTGTGTTATACCACGTAACATGTAAACAGAACAAGCTTGCTAATTGTTTATTTATAAGTTTACCCGTTAAAAAAAAAACAAAAACAAAACATAGATAGTGGAAACAACATCACATAAATAGATAGCCATCTCTCTTGAAAACAAACTATTATACACATAAACAAACAGGCGTAATATTACCAATGCATTTAGCTTATGAGAAGCGTTCTGTCTTCTATGTTTCCTAAGAATATGAATGTAGATTAAATTGACCACTATGAATGCCGATTTTAAGTGACACCAAGCTTACTATGTTTTAGTAACCGTTAAATCTTTCATAGAATACGTGCACAAGCATCAAGAAACCAAAAGGTTAACGTAAAGTTCCTTCGAGTCACTGATCGACACAACACTACAGCTTTTGAAAGTTTTCCGCAATTCATGTCATTTACACGAAAAAACAATTACTCCTACAGTGGTATTTTCTGATTAGTATTTACTTTTGTTTAATAAAATCTAATTATTCATTCCATTCAATACCATGTATCATATGCTACACAACCTAATAAAAAAACATCTCTCGGAGACTCAAATCACTCAATCATGTCAATTGTATCCCAACTAGCTTAACGGGTGTTTGTTTAAACTTATTTGATGAGCTAATTGAACATTTTATAAGCTCAATTCTAATGGCTTATGAGCTTATTAACTTCAGGATATAGCTAAATATTAAAGATTACAAAGAAACAAGAATAATTATGGAAATTACAAATATGATCGAATAACCAAAACCCAGCAAGTATGGAACAAATAGTTTTAACTTTTTTTATAAGTAATGAATGATCAAATGAAATTCAATGGAAATTCACTTACAGTTGACGGATGGATGGAAGTTTGTGAATGAATGCAATGGAAATGAATGATCAATGAAGTTAGAAAAGAGTAAAGGCAAGTTGGTTGACTCTAAGTCAGCTTTAGTTTCACTTTCAGTCCCTCAGATTAAGATACTATCCAATTTCATGTATTAAGTTACATGTCAATCTTATACTTATTAGAGTTTAGTTTGTCATATCATGTCATGCCATCTTATTAGGGAGGTGATTTGTACACTCACTAAATTGATTGGCAACACTCTATTTTAGACTATGTTGACAATTATACCCTCACAGAGTAAGAATGTGTAAAAGTGATGTGAGGGTATAAATGTCAAAGAGCTCTAAAATCGAAAGTATCAATTAATTTGATGAGTGTACAAATCACCTCCCATCTTATCATGTGAAAATTATGTTATTGTAGCAATTCTTTTTTATAAGTGTTTACGGTGACTTCAGTTATGTAAAAAAATCTATCACTCGGCTAAATTGCAAAAAGGGACTAACAATCTTTGTTTCAATCAAATCAATGTCTTTTTTAAAAATTTAATTATTCAAAAGAAGTGATGAAAGATAGCACTTGGTTGATGATTCCTTGATTTACAAAGTCTTTCATTATTCCTCTTTTATTTCATATTCCTTTGATCATTTCAATGCGGAAAACATAGCAAGCTCATTTTTATTACTTGTTAGTTCTTACCGTTATCAACATAAATCTAATAGCTTATTTATATTTATAAAGTTAACTCGAGGTGTAACAAACTAAAAAGAGTAAACTTACAGTTTTTATAAGTTAAAAAAAAAAACATATTATAAAAAAATAAAAAATAAAAAAGAAGAAGAACATAGAAAACTTATTTTTATTTCCCGATCAAATGACATTTCTAGAAAGATAAAAAAATGACATTTCATGGACCTTTTTTTCACTAGCCATCTCTAGGAGTGTTCATTAAACGATCTGACCCAATTGCATATTGGTTATTTGGTTTTGGGTGAAGTGGGTTTTACCAATTGAATGTTGGTTATTTGGTTTTGGGTGAAGTAGGTTTTGTTGGGTTAATTGGTTCTAACCGATTCATAAAACTGTTTTTTGGTTTGTCTGTTTCTATATAAAGGCCGATATTCTCACACGACCAATTATATGTGATTGTGTCAAGAGTCAAGAGCAAGAAAGGCTTGGAGGTTCTTTCTTGTAATAAAAACAGCAAGTAAACAAACTCCACAACAAACGTCATCTACAAAGAAGTTTTATTTCATATTTAAATAAGCACCATAGATTTGTATTACTAACAACTTCATTATCTTTTTCCATATATATTACACAATTGTAAATACATTTTCAGATTTCGGCATGTATTATCATGAAGCGAGCTCGCCCATTCGCGCGGGCTATGAAGTTGGTTCACTAATATATAAGCATGTGTTTTTTTGTTTTTTTATCAAAATAAATTAAATTTGCCAAACCCTTGAACCAGCTTATGAGCTTAGTATTGTGTTTTGAAATAACATAAGCCACCTCAAACATTATTTCCTACAATGTGTTTTAAAAGTACAAACAGGGTATCCGCGTATTGCGGTGGCGGATACCCTGTAATTGATATTTTTGATGGACAATGTCTTTTTCATGATTTGTTTATGATGACAATAAGTTTAGAGATGCTTAGAATCTTTTTGGAGTTACGATAAACTATTGAAATTCTGAGGTTGTTGATGATATCTTATTTAAGGCCACTTTTAACTTTTTTTCTTTTCTTATTGTGAAAGTTCGAACATAAGATATATGAACTTGCTACTTTTTTGTGATTCATAAGTTTGTACTATTTACAAAAAAAAAAGTTGTATTATTTAAAATCATTCATGAATTAGGGAGTGTTTATCATCTTGCTTGGTTTGTACACTGTGTTTTACTAGACGAGTACCCGCGCCTAGAGGCATCGGTTTCTAGCGACAAAAAATTAATGATATACAATATTGTGGTAAGTGTTTCGTATAACATGAAAAGATCAAAATGTAATTGCGAACGGTTGTAACATGTGGTAATTCAACTATAGCAAAAATTCTTAACATGTATTAAACGACGTATAAAAATATTTAGCAAGACTGAAATAGAAAACATTACATCAATTATGAGATACTAACTAACAATGCACGTCATTCGTTGCGTAAAACTTTTTGGTAGACGACATTTGAGGTGTAGACTCCTCATTGACCGAACTCTTTGACTGGCTTCACTAATACCTTTGTAGTTCTACGTGATACCCGTGCATAGCGACGAGAATCTCTAGCAACAAATAATTATAGTTAATTATAGTTGTGCAAAACATATAAGTACATACTAATTGAGATTGAAGGTATATTACTAATATTTTTTTTTAAATTTTAATATTTTTAAGCAAGATTATACACTTTTTATATGTAGTAAATCAAATATATACATTCTATATTTATATGAGTAGAGATATTATTTTAGAATGTTAATAGCACTGTTTTAGCTGTCAAAATCTTGTTTCAAATTAACAACATAGTCAACTTATGCAGTGGCGGATCCAGGAATCCGAAAGAGGGTATGCACAATTTGAGTACAGTTGTTCAGAAAAATCGGTCTTTGAATTGCAGTTTTTGGGTCGGGTTTTTGTGAATTTCGTATTCGACGCGCCTATTTTGTTTTATGGATCTTAGTTATTAAAGTTGATTTAAATATGTGAAATCTGGATTATTCGAGACTGAATTAGGTAGTTGAATAATATATATGGTTATAGAATTAAGCGAATAAGATCCAATCTGAAACTCATCTTATGTTATGTAATAACATATAACGTTAAAACTTTTAAATTTTAATTACTATAGCAAAAGCATAAATATTTGTCAACAACTACATGTATGAATACTAAATTCTTTAAAGGATAAATCCAACGGGATTTGACGCACAACAATTGACAACTAGATATGACTTGAATAGTTCCAATGAAATATTTAAATAGTCATTAGAAGTGACTAGAAAGATGTTTTGAACACATGTAAATTATGAAACTTACAGAATGTGTTCCATCATTCCTAGACTTAAGCGTAAGTAATTGAATGGTTCACGTTTGAGGATGTTTTAGCAAAAGATAAATTTTCTCTTGAGTGGAGGTTGTGAAACACTCTTTAACGCAATTGTATTTTCAAAATACATTTACGTATTCTTTCTTTGTCATATTCCCATCATCAGCTGTTTACATAAATGTGATTAAATTCTATTTTGATTTATTCGTCTATTTATCCTATATGGTTTCTCTTGAATTACTAGTGTTACAAAAACTCTAAAAGCTTTTATTAATTAATTACACCGAAATTTTTGAAAAGTAAGCAAGTAAGCCGATTTAAATACAAAAGGACTAAAAAAATGTGTTATTTAGGAAGATAAAATTAAATAAAATATAATTTCTCAAAAATGTTTACTTTTATCTTAACTACATTACAATGCATCGAGGTTATTTCTAAAAAGAAAGTCTTAAAAAAATAAGCCTACACACTTACTCTAAAAAGAAGGCTTATAATTGAATACATCAAATTAAATTACATACAGGTTTCAAAGCTCATTATTAAAAACGTGTAACCGCTAAAAATCATTATTAACAATAATGATTATTAAAAACATATAATCGCATCTACTATATAAATATACACAAACCATTTCAAATCTCTCTCACACACATATAAAATATCAGCAACAAGGCCGAATGTAATAATTTAAAATACGTAGCTCACCGGAAATTAAAATACATAAAGTTATTGTTAAAAAACATATAAATGAAAAACATTTGTTCGCCATAAAATTTAGTCACAGAATACCCACTGCCGCATTACGCGAGTATCATGCTAGTAAACATAAATTAAGCAAAAGAAATGAGCCAAATCCCTAAGCTCCCAAAAACCTAGTACCCGTTTGGTTGGAGGTTTTATAGTGGGTCCAATGGATTGATGGTAAATAAAATGTGTTTGTTTCACTTTAATCTTCTTTTCAAACCCCAATAGTAGAGGTTTTCACAATCAAGTAGATGAGTGTTACCATAAAATTGTGAGACCATTTCTTTTCTACTCACAATAATAAATTTTATAATAATATTTAACTACAATTTTATTTTCTTATAATAATATAACTTTATGAAATAATATTTTAATATATTTTCTCTCTCATCAAATCCTAACATAACGCTGCGTTCTCAAGTTTGTTTTTGAAAGAAAAAGAAAGAAAATGAAAGAAAACAAAAAAATTGTTGTGTTCTCGAGTTTTTATCAAATAGAAAAGAAAGGAAATATGAAAATTAAGAGGTTTTTTCCTACAAAATTTTCCGCTCAAATATGGGCGGATTTGGAAGGAAACAAATTTACACATAAACTATTTGTTACTCCGTATAAACTAAGTTATATAACCTTCATTATTTTATACACCTTTTGTTATAGATATATTTCTATGTTTAAAAAGGCATAACTATAATTTTTTCTTTTTTCTTTCTTTTCCTTCCAACTCGAGAACACGACTTTGTTTATTTTCCTTCCATTTCCGTTCATATTCTTTCAACTCGAGAACATGAAATATAAATGCAACATTCTTTTCTTTCCACTTTTCTTTACCTATCATTTATATTCACACAAAAAAAACTCGAAAACAAAGTATAAATCCTAGTCTTAATCTTAATCCAAATTCAAATCCTAAACCTAAACCTACTTGCAAACCAAACGGGCCCCTGGCTAACCCAAGAAAAAAAGCATAACATTTCTCCCCCTTGATTATTGGTCTTCACCCAAATCATAACACCCATTTACAGGTACTTGTGTTTTCTCATATAAACTTACTGTATTACGTACTAGTATATTTTTATAAGGGCAAAATGTTTAAAAAGGCATCGAACTTGCCACTTTTTCCTTTTGTGGGCATCAAACTTTTTTTTCTTCCTAAAGTAGTCAAATACTTTCTTAATCTTCCTATTGTAGCCTCATACTTTCTTAATCTTCCTATTATAGCCTCTAATCAAAACTTAATTACATAAATTTACATAAATAGTCCCTGTGGCTCTAAACAATTACACCATTCGTCCCTTGAGTCTTTTACACAAAAGGTCCCTGTGGCTCTAAACAATTACACATGTCGTCCTTCTGGCTTTAAACTTTAAACGGATCAAGAATTATTTACATGACAATGTGGGCTTATAGTCACCTTTATAAGCAGATTAAACGTTTGTGGAATAAACTTTTTGGTGAGAACGAGAACCTAGGAATAGATGGACTCACCTCATAGTCAAACCTAAAGCATGCATGGTATCACATTACAGGATTGAAGATAAAACTTTTGTATTTCCCTCGTGTACAGTAACAAATAGTTAAAATTTAATTGAAAGTAAGACAACAATAAAGTGACAAGCCGATACCAGAACCCTAAGAAGATTCAGAGCCAATAAGATACATATGTCTTATGATACTCTTTTTCTTATATTACTAGAAGTGAGAGTTGGAACACGAACAATTAACTTTGCCGCAGATTTGAGTTTTCGAAAGCAAATCAATCATTCGTCAGTATGTTGGGTATTTTATTCTGTAAACTAATAAGAATCCAGTATGTTAAAGTGAATGTACAAGTAGACAAAGCTTTAACTAAGGGAATGTACTAACAAGTCGTCAGAAACTTTCACAAGGAACTCTGATACTGATAGGAATTCCATATGTGTTTCATTGATCTGCACACCGCTTCAAAGAAAAGAAAATAACCGAAATTAGAAAGAATAGTTTCTGCTAAACTACAAAGATGAGGCTCAGCTATGTTCAAGTGAACTAGCTTTATAATGATTGCAATTTTTGGAACAGAAGACAGCCATCGTCATTAGGTCTTATACCTCTTGTTTGCTTGTTAATGCACAACATAACTTTCTTTCTAGAGTCCATTATTCTTCTCCACATTTCAACTCATCTCTTATCCTGAAAATTTACGAGACAACAAATAAAAGGCATGAAATGATACCTTCCATGTAAATGGGTGGAGATAAATGCAAGAGGGTTTAACCTATCTGTAAAGATGTCATAGCGGTTCTAATTTCGGTTATAGTCTTACCTGGTCAGGGCTGCTGTCAAAATCTGAGGATATGAACTAGATGCTCATGGATATTGCTCTCTGTTCACTTGCGGTTCTATTCTTACCTGGTCAGGGCTGCTATCAAAATCTGAGACTCCATCAGATGGAAATTGCAGTAATTTCTCATTTATGGTGTCCAACTGCACAAGATTAGAACGAATTAGAAGTGTTGAAAAATATTAAGTTGGGATGATAAAATCCACTAAATTCTTAGCAATAGTGTACACTAAACATTATAGCTTCACAAATACTATACCATGTGCGAGAGAGACAAGAATAATAGCTTTGTGCATTGGCCAGGCTAGATCGATTCAAGTGAAATGCATGTACACTAAGATAAGATCTGTGAGCAATAAAAGGAATTTAGATTTAGGATACCTGATAAATGTAGCTCTCTGTGAAGGAAAACAGTGGTAAGTACTTGAATATGCATTCTGCACTGTTAGCATCCATTTCATGAAACATGAAGTAAGATCTGCACTGTTTATTCAAATGTCAATATAATAGTGTCACACCCCCAAATTACCTGTTTTGCAGCGGAATGGAATACCTGGGGGATGACTGTCATAGCTTCAAAGTTACAGTTATATCGAACGACCTAAAGTGTCATTTTGAAAATATCGTTTGATTGAGTAAAATAATCAGAGTTTACAAAGAATAGGTCCCAATAGATTTCCAAAGTATCAAAATAAGTTTGTTACAATCAAACGATAGTTAAGTGCATAAAATATATGTGAGATGCGTCGTCACCGCGACTCTACGATAAGTCCACATGCATGCCATGAAGTGAATGCCTTAGATACCTGAGATAAAACATGCTAAAAGTGTCAACACAATGGTTGAGTGAGTTCATAGAGTTTGTTTAACATGTAAAGCTTTTAATGAATGTTCATGCAGCAAAGGCAAAGATCTTGGTCATTTAGAATAGTCCACAAAGCAAAGGCATTGTAAATCCATTCAGTTCCAAGTTCCGCCCATACAAAACTTGCAACCTGTGTGTTCACAACCCACTGCCAAAAGTAGTATGTCTAGAAGTCAAGTACACGTTATCATAATAGTTCACAATATAGCACCACGTATATAATAATGTATGCCAGGCAAAGCCCCTAAAATAAATAATATGCGTCCCGTAACATGGTGGACGAGAGGTTGGCCTACCTCTAATAGCGCTATCCATAATACTTAGTGATAGGAGACTAACAATGCGAATGTACGAACAGTACATCATACAACTATTACATACAATTAAGAACACTCCGAACATGGGAGAATTTGCACTGCTCCGTACAAGGTAGAATTAGTATTGCTCCGTTCACATAGGGAGACTTTATAGTGATGCTCCAATCATGGGAGACTTTATAGTGGGGTTACGAACTCACCTGATGCAATGATTATGATGACAAAAGTAGATATACTGAAATGAGGTGCGATCTCTATCTGCAACCTAATATGAATGATATGTTCTAATGTAAGCCATGAAACAATGTCATGCATGCAAACTCATATGATATCCATACCACTTTTACATTTGAAAATAAAGTTTATCGCCGAAATATATGTTTATGACATCTCGTCATGTTATAAAATACTTTACAAGTACTTGCGTTGAAACAACATCCCACGATAGTCGTTTAGTGATTTATCAAGAAATTATAGTTTTTCGTCGCAAAATAATGTACTTTGATAATTCGTGAAAGTGGCTAAGTGGCCTCGAAAAACTAGTCGTAAGATAGTGAATATCGAGTGTTAGGAAACAAACTCGGCAGTTTTGGAATGCTTGTAACATTATCTAAAAGTCGTAACACTAAACTTTTGTCCATACGAGTCTCGATCCTAGATAAAAATGATAGTGAAGTGAGGTAGTCGGGCTAAAAATGCAGTTTCTGGGCAGTTTTCGGGAAAGTTTGAGAGGTCATAAGTTACTCGTTATAAATCCGTTTGACGAACGGCTGGACATTTTGGAAAATAGGCCAGGTGAACTAACTTTTACTCAGAGATACTATTTTACCGAAACCAATTCGATCATTGAGAAACACGACTCCAAACATGGGTACCCGAAAAGACAGTTTCAACACTTAGAAATGTTTTAGTAAAAGCTGTAGGAAATAAGTTGTGAACGTCGTATTTCAAATATGTATATCTTTAGCGTTATAGGTCCGTTTTCTACTTTCTTTATATCCTCAGAATCGTGATAGTATGTATTAATATATTTTTGATAAGTCAACTCTTCTATTTTAGGTTTACAACTCATTTTTTACCTTTGAAAAACCCTTGACAGCAAGTATATTTTCAGAAAAATAGTTTTCGTCGTTAAACTTGAAAATAGCGTAGCTTCTTCGTTATAAACCCGTTTTAACCCGTTCAAGCGGCCATTGTTTCGTTTTTAAATCTATTTTCTGAAAATGTAAACCAAAATAATCCATGACCAGTCGAAATTTCCAGATTTTACAAAAATGGACAGCCCTTAATTAGTAGTTGTCGAAAATGATTTTTCTAGTGTAATACTCGTTCTAGACCTTTCCAATCAACACCAAAAACTATTATAAACCTACCATACACCTTCTTAGGGTGTCATGGGTTCTTAAACTTCATAAAAAATGATAGGTTTCATGGGAATAATTATAGGATAGTTTAAACTAATAATAAGTAATAAAAACAAGTAAAAGTGGTATGAATACATATAATACTTGCATCTACCTATATGACAATTATAATAGATAAAAAATATGAGTATGAAAGTTATGAAAAATAATATGTAAGCTTACTTGGATGATTATGTGAAAAAGATGATGAAAACTTTGTAAAACTTCAAGATTGTAAGCTTAAACTTATGTAGAACACTAATAACTCATGTAGCACTTGATCTTGTGACAATGAAAATGATGGATTTCTCTTCTTGTTCTTGCTTAGTCGACCATCAAAGAAAAAAATGAAAGAGTTTCTAGTTGTTTTTCACCATCTAGTATGTGTAAATTATGTATTTTTGATTAATAATACTCTAGTATGTTACAAATATCTAATCCTTTTTGGTGTAGGTGTACATTTTAGTCAAGATATTCAACTAGCATATTTGTTTCGACGGGTTCTCACATTGTCTCTTTAAAAATTGCATATTAGCCTACATAACAGCCTACAAAAAGATAAGCTTAATGAAGAGCTGCAAAACTGGAATACATAAATATGATCAGTAAACTATACCTCAACTGGCAGGCAAGAACGTAGTCTAGACAAGCATCGTTGATAATCTTTTCCAGAGATGTAAACTGCAGCAAGGCTTATAATCTTACAATATACATAGCAACTTCAAAACAAAACACAATGTTCTTAATTGCTCCATTCTGACAAACACCTGGTGTGGGCTACTATACATGAAAAGAGTACGCCATGTGGTTTGGCCAAAGTGCAGTCCTAGTGGTTTTGAAAGTGCAGGAGGCCTCCCAATGAGAAAGTTTTGAGTTTATTTTTGTCTATGGGCGAAGTGAAATGACTAAAAAATATAGACAAAAATGGCCATGTGTTCTTCCTGTTTGAACTTTATTTATTTTTAAACAAAATTTAAAGAATAAAGAATTCACCTACCACCCCACTTGGCTATCACAACAAGTAGAAACTACCTGGGTGAGGTGAAGTGGAGTGGAGGAACAAGCTATTGACAACCTGGGTGCGGGTAATGAGTTTGGTACGTGTTAGATAAGATCTCTGTTTGTCCAGATTGTCCCAGGTACAAAGAAGGTGGAGATCAAGGATAAGGGAAAGGTAATCTTGGAATTGAATACTCGTCTATGCTAGTATATTGATGTGTAATCTTCTGAACCAATGTCAATACCACTTATGTGCCCCTCTTGAATGTGTAATCATGTAACTGGTAAAAGATGCAACTTTGGGAAATGGGTTGAAATCTGACCCGTATGTAATGTGTCGAAACACATGTAGCATCTTGCATATGTCAAGTTTCAGCAATCAAAACATATGTCAAGTTTTTTCCAACAAAGATGTCATTGCTTTAACATGATAACGTCACCTAATTGCTGCGATATTAATTTTCAAAGACATAAACTGCAGTAAAGGTAGGTTTATTATCTGCTGTACAAATCGTAAGTTCAAAACACAACATCAATTATTAATACACCGTAAAATCCAAAAAAATATATAAACAGGCTGTAGAGTAAATTGGTAAATGATTTCTACTCGTGCATTTCATCAAACACTTGGTGGGTGTCTCCTACATGGATTTATCAAAAGATTATTGTGGTTAATAAAAAGACCAAATAAAAACTACAAAATCTACATCAGACTACCATGACCAGTGGATTTCTCCATAAGGCTTAAACCCAAACAGGCACACTGCCACACCATGCTGTGATAGAGTTGGGAGGTCTTGGAACATACTCAAGTCTGCTGCTTCACTATCTTCATCACAAACAAGTCTTACACCCATCTCCTTCACTTCAATATCTTCATTCTCTTTAAAACAAAATGTTACAAAATTCTTTGCTTCCTTCAATATCTGTATTTCACTTGTCATATAATGCAACCATATCATATCTGACTCATTGATTCTTATTGGCTTATCATGAAAATATTCCCAATAGTAGTATGGACCGCATCCTCCCAAAGAAGCTCCATCAAAGTTCTTTATAGAGTATCCAAAAGGTGTGGAAGGTTTTTTTCTCTTAAACACAACACAAATTCCATATCCCCTAAACTTACTGAAGCTCCAATCTAATGGCAATTCGACCTTTACTTGATTTCCCATACTTTTATTTGTAAACCAATTTGGAATGCTATTTCCATGACAATATATATTTATATTCTTAATGGAACTTCCAGGCAAACGGAACAATCCACATCTGTTATGCGCATAACGAAGGAAAGAAGAAAATCGGTTTGTAGAGCCTTGGGAAGTTACAGATGAGTCGCGACACTCAGTCTTCGATATCGACACCTGGCTATCAATGGCAAGATTCTCAAACAATTTTGGACAATTGTTGAGATAAGTGGACTTTCTGCTCATGATTGGGTTTGATCCCGTAATTGAACATAAGGAGGTGCAATCACGTGCAAAAAGATAATCTAGGCTATTTGGAAGTTCGGGCAACACTTCCAGCTTCTTGCAACCATTAACATAAAGCCATCGAAGATTAGAAAGTTGACTCAAACTTCCAGGCAAGCTAGTAAAATTGTTCCCTTTTAAGTTTAGATAATTTAAACATGATAAGCCTCCAATGCTCTCAGGCACTTGTACTAAATTGCAGTAGCTGAAATTCAGGGACTTCAACATATGTAAACCTGCCAATGAAACTGATCTTTGGGGATGTTGGTGGTTCCATATGACCAGAGATTTAAGTCCAGCATCTAGACCAAAAGGCTTCAGGCTGCCATTTAAGCATCCCGAGCGATTCAAAACCTGAAGAGAATCCGTTTCAACTTTGCTAGGAAAACTTGCAGCCCGTCTGCAGTCTCTCATATTTAAGACAACAAGCCTCTTGAGCATTCCAATTGATGGATGAACTGTAACCAAATTCACACAACCTTCAAGATCTAGTTCTTCGAGATTTGTAATCTCTGAGAAGTCAGGGGTGGTTGTTAGGTTACAACAGTGCTTTAGCTTCATTACTTTTAACCTTCTTAAGCACTGCATCAATAGAAAAAATGTTAGTTCTTATATCTCTAAGTGTCGAACACGAACACATGTATGAACAAGTAAATACCTTTGGTGTTGTCCAAAGTTGTTTTATGTGGCTGTAAGACAAGTCGATGGCAACAATGTTTTCCGGATAAAAATCTGAAGGTAAGGACTCTAAAGGCAATCCATGCCAGTAAAGCAACCTTAATTTATTGGACAACAAATCCAGTCTTCCAGAAAAGTTTACTGCAAATGGCTGCCAACGTCCTTCGACTTTCGGAAAGCATATTTTTAGTATCCGCAAGTTTTTCATACGTGTAAGAGCTTGTCCATCTATGGGAATATTTTGACAGTTTTTCTTCAGCAAAAGGACTAGAACTTCAACTTCTTCTGCTACCTAGATACAAATAACAGAGATCATCAGATCGTACTTGCTTTTATTGAAAAAAAACAAAAAAAAAGAAAAAAAAACAACAACAACAATAAAGGCAATTGCTTATACTCAAATGCAATGTTTATGTTGAAAAAGGAATCATATATCACATTATCACTTAATACCTTGTTTACATTCAGTATATCGTCCTCTGATGAAATCCACAATCTTCTGCTGTAATTCCCAGGCTTGCTGAATTCTTCACGTATAATTTCCCTTGCCATGCATTGAATCAATTCATGCATTTGAAGAGACATATTACTTGGAGATACTGTTATCAGGAATTTATCAACCAAAACTTCAATAACATTTGCAGAACAGTTGCTGCTGTCTAGTACACTTGCAGCAAAATCTTTTTTTCCCCGATGAAGGCACATGCAATATCAAGAAACATTCTTTTCTCATCATATGACAACCCATAAAAACTTGGTAGAAGTTTTTGTTGTATATCTGGACCAGGATATGTTTGGCGTCTTTTCAGTTCGCCTTCCCAAAACTCTACAGATTTTTTATTCAATGATCGACCAATAACTTTGAGAGCCAAAGGGTGACCATCCAAATATTTGACAATCTGGGAAGCAAATTCTTCAAAATCTTCTGTAGGATGCCTTTCATCAAATGCATTCAAACTAAAAAGCTCAAGAGCTTCGTAATAATCTAAAGACTCCATTTCATAGACTTCCACATTATGAGAACTTAGCAATTGTTTGTCTTTACTGGTGAAAATAATAAGACTTCCACGGAAAAACCAATCAGGTGAAACTGCTAGTGCTTCTGACTGCTTTGCCTTATTCACATCATCCAAAACAAGCAGCATCCGCTTACATGCCATCCTTTGCTTTATTGCCATAGAACCTTCTCCAACACTTGATATCTTCAGATCATCTGTTTTTAGAATCTTACCAATCATTTGCATCTGGACTTGAGTTAGGCCTTGTTTTTCTTCGACTTCTTTGACATCTTCACAAAAGCAACTTCCTTCGAAGTGGACATACATCAAGTTATAAATAGCTTTGGCAAGGGTCGTCTTTCCTATTCCGCTCATACCACATATTCCAATCATGTTAACCTTATCTGACCCAACAAAGCGTGACAAGTCTAATTTGTCGAAATGGAAATCTATGCCAACAAGGTTCTCACCAACATATAAGGGTCCGTCACATAATTTTATAAGAATTTCTCTGGAAATGGAATCGATGAACTTGGACTCAAACCTGTTAACCACAAAGACACAATAAGTAAGAGAAACTACATAGTGTTAAGCTTTAGGCTACAAGACTAATACACAAAAACAAGAACTTTACCCATTTGCCATGTCCTCGAGATCCCATCCAGATAAGTTAGCCGCCATGGATAAAGCTTCCTTCCAGTTTTCGATCTCTGGTCTATTTGAAACTTGATGTTTGGCGAACGCCTCAGCATAGCTATCAGTTTGATTCCTCACCACGTTAGGTTTAACATCATGAAAGATTATTTGAACCTCGTGTTTAGGCTTTCCCATTTGCTTGCACTTGAGTATTTTGACAAGTTCCCTCAGACACCATGATGAAGAAGCGTAATTTTTGGAGAAGATAACAATCAAAAACATTGATTCTTCAATGGCTTTGTAGAGATGGGGAGATATCTCTTCTCCTTTAGGCAGTACATTGTCATCTCTAAAAGCACGAATTCCTTTTTGCTTGAAATCATTGAACATATGATCCATGAAGTTTTTGCGGATATCCTCACCTCTAAAACTTACGAAGACATCATATTTCCACCGATGAGGAATGGACGTAGTAGCCATTATCAATAATGAGATCGAGCTGCGTTCACAAGTACAGTAAACATTTTCAAAAAATGAAAAATAAAGTTGAAACAATTAATTAGCTCCATAGTTTCCATGACTAAGTAGCATAAAACAATCAGGCATGTGAGCGCTTTTGTGTTATACCACGTAACATGTAGACAGAACAAGCATGCTAATTGTTTATTTATAAGTTTAACTGTTAAAAAAAAACAAAAACAAAACATAGATAGTGGAAACAGCATCACATAAATAGATAGCCATCTCTCTTGAAAACAAACTATTATACATATAAACAAAGAGGCGTAATATTACCATTGCATTTAGCTTATGAGAGGCGTTATGTTTTCTATGTTTCCTAAGAATATGAATGTAGATTAAATTGACCACTATGAATGCCGCTTTTAAGTGACACCAAGCTTACTACGTTTTAGTAACAGTTAAAGCTTTCATAGAATAAATGCACAAGCATCAAGAAACCAAAAGGTTAACGTAAAGTTCCTACGAGTCACTGATCCACACAACACTACAACTTTTGAAAGTTTTCCACACTTCATGTCATTTACACGAAAACATTATTTCTCCTACAGTGGCATGTATCATATGCTACATAACCTAATAAAAAAACATCTCTGAGACTCAAATCACTCAATCATGTCAACTGTATCCCAACTAGTTTAACGGGTGTTTGTTTAAACTTATTTGATGAGCTTATTGAACATTTTATAAGCTCAATTTTAATGGCTTATGAGCTTATTAACTTGAGGATATAGCTAAATTTTAAAGATTACAAAAAAAAAAAAAAAAAAAAAAAAAAAAAAAAAAAAAAAAACAAGAATAATTCTGGAAATTACAAATATGATCGAATAACCAAAACCCAGCAAGTATGGAGTTTACCTTTTTTATAAGTAAATGGTGAGTGAAATTCACTTACAGTTGACGGATGGATGGAAAGTTTGTGAATGAATGCAATGGAAATGAATGATCAAATGAAGTTAGAAAAGAAAGGCAAGTTGGTTGACTTTAAGTCAACTTTAATTGCACTTTCAGTCCTTCAGTTTTAGATACTATGCAATTTCGTGTATCAAATTACATGTCAATCTAAGTGGTAACCAATAACCATGGAAAGTATCATTGCATTTTTTAATTATAATTTTTACAGAGCTCATTTTAGAATTCAGAACTCGCATTTTATGTTTCTCTCTGTTCAAAATCCTATCACGGATGATCAACTGAAGCTAAATCATAATTATAAGTAACAACAACACACATTCTACTTATTGTAATTATAAGTATGGATATCCTCTTGAAATTCTTCTTCTTATTTGAAACGTGCGGCTGAAAATCCTTCTTATTCTTCCAATTTTAATTTTTTTTTACCGGACCCCTTCCCCATCTAGTGTGTCTATTTTTTCCTACAATAATTTTGAGACAAAAAATTATTCAAATACAAAAGACTGAAAACATGTGATATGTAAAGAGGGTATTGTAGTTATTAAAAAAATGAATTGCATATATACTCAATGAAATTTGAATATTTGCATATTTTCTTCTTATATGATGGTGTTTAAGAATGTTTTAAGTAAATATGCAATTACATAAGTTTAGTGAGTATATAAGTAATTAAAAGAAAATACTATAAAAAATTGTTTGCCCAATATGCATTGCTAACCATCCACCCACAAGTGCTTCATTTATACAAACCGGCTTGTCTAAAACCGAAAAAACTTATAAATCATGAAATGCAATGTAAAATGGATATATTTTTGAACTAAGATATAAATTTCTTAAAAGATACTTTATTTTAAGCATAAATTAAGCTGAAGAAATAAGCCATGATTTACTTTTTGGTTTAGGTGATTAAATGGCAACGTATTTTCTTAAAAATAACATTTTGGTACGTGAACTATAAAAATGTTTCAGTAAATGTTACAAACTTTCAAAAAGTATTCAACTATGTATATTTCTGTGACATGTGACATAAAATAAACAGTCACACGTGTCACTTTTTGATGTATAACACGTCATCCAAAATGCATGTTATGAAAACTTTTAAATAGGGGTGAGCAAAACCGAGAAAGACCAGAATCGAAACCCGAAACCCGACAAACCGAACCAACCGAAACCGAGTTACCAATTTTCGGTTCGAACTCGGTTTATGATTTTACTGACTTTCGATTTTGGATTAGACCAGGTCGGTCCAATTCAAGCCAAAACCCGATAAAAACCGATGAAACCCTACAAAAACCAAACCAGAACCAAACCGAACCGATTAAAACCGAGTAGTTTCGGTTTAGGTTTTTAGCAAATTTTGGTTTTGGCTTTGTCAGTTTCGGTTCGGCTCGGGTCAGGTTAACACGAATGATCAGCCCTACTTTTAAAAATGTGTAACATTTAATGGAACACTTTCTAATTCAGTACCAAAACAAACAGTGCTTTAAAAAAAAATCCATTGCTATTTAGGGCCCGTTTGGTTGGGCACTTTAAGTTTCAAGTAATCCTTTTAATCTTTAAAACAAATTGTTTGATATCTTTTTGTAAGGAATGAATGTGAGTCAAGTTATCAAAATATGATTCCCTTCATGTGATATATTATTTGGCAAATCCAAACCAACAATGCCCCTCACATAAATTTCTCTCTCACAAAGATATTTAAATAAATTAATAAAGTTAAAAGTTAAATTTAATAAATTATATATAAAATATATTTTCTTTCACTTACTTTTCCTTAAACCTTTCCCATATCTTTCAAACAATTTTCAAACCAAAATCCAATTCTAATCCATCTATAAACCAAACGGCCCTTACTCTTTGTTGTTATTTACAAACAGATTCGGGAAATACCCCTACTTTGGAATCATAAAACCGGCGGCCCCCCATTTACACAGGTACTTGTGTTTTCTCATATACTTTTTTGCTAATTTGATATCCCAATCCCATATAGTTTATATAGCTCAATTAATTATAACCCTGATTGATATACGACAAGCTGTTCATCTTTTGTATTCTGATGCACATAACTTGTTTGATGAAATGACGCAACGAAATTATGTTAAAAAATGAGTTTAAATTACTGAAAATATGTTTTTTGGAAAGCCCTTTTTTTATGATGCACATAAGATGTTTGATGTTATGCCTAAGTGAAAATATGAGAGAAATTTAGTGTAGAAATGTGTTTTATTGCTGTCCTTTTGGCGGAGTTTAATTCCATCTCCACACTATATAATAGAGAAGAGCATGACAACTATTCATTGCCACGTCACTAATGCCACGTCAGTAATGCCACGTCTTTGATGACTCATTGATGACTCACATAAACACTCACACAACTAACATACATATTCTCTCTAAAAAACACACACAAACACAATCAATCACAACCTCTCTCTAAAAAACACACACAAACACATTCATCACAATCTCTCTCTAAAAAACACACACAAACAAAATCATCATAAAAAAAACTCCCCAACAAAACATCACCACCCTACTTTACCACCCAAACGACGCCACCACACAACAGCAACCACCCGACGCGCCACCACCCAACCACTCGACGTTTTTGGTATTTTTGTATACACCTTTTTTTTATATATATATGTAGATTCGTATTTTTTTAAAGTCCAAAGATCCCTTATTTATTTTTAAAATTTTTTCTATAGATACCCTTTTTTTTTAAGATCTATTAATTCTTTTTCGTAGATCTAATTTTTTTTTAAAGATCCGACGTTTTTGGTATTTTTAAAAGCCTTATTTTTTTAGATGCGTATTTATTTTTAAAGATGCATATTATTCTTTTAGATGCGTATTTATTTTTAAAGATGCGTATTATTTTTTAGATGCATATCGTTTTTTTATACATCTATTTTTTTTGTAGATCTAATTTTTTTTCAAAGATCCTTAATTTTTGTATAGATTTAATTTTTTTTAAAGATCCGTAATGTTGTACGTTCGTTAAGGTTCATTTGCTTGAGTAATTTTAAACTAGTTTTCTGGTAGCATGCTTGTAACTGCTACACTTATACAAGGTCAATGCTCGAATATCGTACTTATTTTGTATCTGCCTTTCTCGCAATTAAATATAGGGTTTACTTGTAAGAAAGCTACTTGTTCATAACCAACGATCATGCGTCTATATCGAGCTGCTCTGTTAATTCTTTAACTGTTCTCATTGCTGGCATGTAGGTGTTAATCTGTAAATTCATGAAATAATCGAGGGTTGTCTCATTGTACATTGACTTTTATTTGTGGCAATATGTAAATTTCTTAATTTAATAATGCATATTGATTGGTCACAAAATTCGTCATATTTTCACTTAAATAGAACAAAGTTATTGGCTCCATTAAGCCAAATAATGCATATGAGCACAGATCAAATGCACCGACCAAACATTATAGTGAGAAGTCTAAACACGCTCATATCTAGTTATTTATATGAAGGATACTAATAAAAAACTTATGCTTACATGAATCATAAATATAAGATATAGCATGCCGCATGTGTTGACTTGTCTTCGTAGTAATGATGATCCGTTATATAGATGGTTCGAAAGTCTGAATACTTCATTTCGATATCCACGTGTTTTTTTGTCATACAAGAATCTAGGAAATCTCATTGTTCCAGTATTAATATGCAATCCCAAAAGTTGCAGCTTCTGTTTCTTGTGGTTGTTTCAGTCACTTGCGAGTTCGAGCACTGTTTCCATGTTACTTGATGTTCATCATACATCCCTTTCAAGTCTCTGATTAGTTATGGTGCCAACTTTGAAATTCGTACCTAAACAAACTCTTAGTCTTTGTAACTAGTGGTTGCTTGCATAAATTAAGATTTGCTATTTTATCTATAATAAATCTCTATTTGGCAAGCATAGTCTCTTTTTAATCTTTGATTTCTGTTATAAGTTTTCCGTGTTCTGAGTTTTGTCCTATCATATGCATGAAACAAAATCAAACTAGCTGGACGTTCACTGTTGCGGGGCCTCAGCAATGTGTCGTCAGGAATGCTAAGATCACATCAGGAGACTCCCTGCAATAGTTTCTTGGCTCAGGTATGCTCTTTTATAATCTATTTGAGGAAGTGCTGACCCATTTACTCATATGGCCCATTTATTCATGAATGGGCCAAATGGGTATGTTAAAAGAATCAACTTGAAAAGAAACATGTCAAATGGGTAGAAAGTCACCAAATGTGTAACCTTATGCATTAAACATCCAAAATTATTCTATTTTAAGAATATAATTTTGTTACTATTAATTATGTTTTAGAATCATATTGCCACTTATATATTTGCTTTGCATTAGCCAACTTAATTGGTTTACTTCACTGTACAATGTTTCTTTATTTTGTTTCTGTTACAGCAAATAAGGACTTTCATACAAATGAGATCCAATCTGAAAGTGGTCGACAACTCAGGGGCAAAGCGAGTTATGTGCATACAAGCTTTGAAGGGGAAGAAAGGAGCCAGATTAGGGGATACGATAGTAGCATCAGTGAAGGAAGCCCAACCAGGCGGAAAGGTAAAGAAAGGACAGGTCGTGTATGGTGTGGTTGTTCGAGCTGCCATGCAGAAGGGTCGGTGTGATGGGAGTGAGGTTAAGTTTGATGATAATGCTGTTGTACTTGTCAACAAGCAAGATGAACCAATTGGGACCCGAGTTTTCGGCCCGGTTCCACATGAGCTAAGGAAGAAAAAGCATGTCAAGATACTCAGTCTTGCTCAGCATATTGCATGAGGTATGAATTTAGAGGTGGCAATTTTAACCCCTATACAGCTTTACTTACGAATTGTTATTCTTGGTCATGTTTGTCTCTAGTAGGTTTAAGTGTCTGAGAGCTAAATGATAAAAACAGCTTAATGGTAAACAGGGCAATGGGTCAAAAAGGTTGAAAGTTTCCTAAATCTATACTACTTTATAAAAGGTTTGGGACTTTCTATATAAAGTAGTCTTAAAATTTGTAAGACAAAAAACATTTCTTTATTAAGAAATAACAAGCCATTTAGTAAATGTTTTTGACAATATTGGTCAATACTTTTTAATTGTGATGGTCAATACGTTTTGTAATAAAAGTCGTTTAATACAAAATGGTCAATATGACTTTAAGGCTTTTAAAAGCCCTTTAATAAAAAGGTCTACATAGTGTTCAATACATACACATATGTTACAATTGAAAATTTAAGGGTCTTTATGTGCGGCCTATTTTGTAACAGCCCGTTTTATTTAAATACCCACAGAAAACACAAGCAATTACACCACCACCAAAGTGAAACAACCCCACCGGACCTCTCCATCCGCACAGTGTTACACTACCACCACCGGGCATCTCCTCAACCACAGTTACACCGCAACCACCGGACTGCTCTCCACAAAAATAATCACGGAGTACCCGCCGCCGCATTGCGCGGGTACCCTTCTAGTGTAAATTAAATGCATAAACCACCTCATTCATTTAATTCAAAAACTTAGATTATTATCGAAGTAATCTAATTACTATAATCTCCCAAGACACTATTTTTCTATTAAAAGTTTGGCAAAACACTCTTTGCCAACTCGATTATTTTAAGCCTTACCGGCTTACCTAAAAAGGAGTCTGTTTTGACCAGTTGCACAGCAAGACCATTCTTCTACTTCTATTAAAACTAGATTAAAAATGGTCAAAAAAATTCAGTTTATGACAAACTAGCAAAGAATCCCGCAAGATTCCTTGCGGATTGGTCTGCTAGAAAATCTTCAAACCACACGAGTTTGGTTTATTTGCAGCGGATGTGGGATTCACATGGTGAAAGTTGGACGTTTTTATGAAGCAACCACAAAAGCGGCTTGACATGGAGCTCTTTTGGTGCAAAAATTTAAGCCTCGCAAGTTAGCAAGGAATCTAGTGGGGTTCCTGGCTATTGTTTTTCATAAACCTGGCTTTTTTTGGTTAACCAGTTGCCATTTTGACTTCTTTGATGACCAATTTTCCCATATATAAAATTTGCCGGGGTTTCATCCCCTTTCCCAAAAAATTTTTCCCCATATACATAGAAGGATGACCCACCGAATAAGGTTTAACTTATTTGTTCACAGTGTTTTGTGTGTCTATTTAATAAAATAATTGCAATAAATGCTGGAAAAAAAAGCACTTTTCATATGTCAAAAATTGTTATTCCCAAAGCAATGAGTTGGGGAGACTGAAGATACAAGTGGTTATGGAAACGAAACCCATGTTTGCAATACATTCTTAACAATCACACCAACAATATATATTCGCTACCAATAGTTTACCAATGGTTTCTTCGTATACACATTTCAACAAACACCCGGCGTGTGCTATTTAAAAAGCTCATTATAAACAAAAAGTCATTTGGATGAATTAAAGAAACACGATAAAGGTTTTCAATTGGACTACCACGACCAGTATAAAAAGGCACTCATCCCACGCAGGCCTAACATCCCACCATGTTCTGTTGTTGGAGTAGGGAGGCCTTGGAGCATACTTACATCTCGTTCTTGTTTTATATCTTCATCACAAATTAGTCTTACACCACACTCCTTCACTTCAACATCTTCATTATTCTCTTCGAAACTAAATGTAACAAAATTCTTTGCTTCCCTCCATCCATATCTATCCCTCCTATAATGCAACCATATCATATATGAATCTTGGAGTCCTATCACCTCATTCTGAAAATAATCCCCAATTATATTTGGAAAGTAATGTTCTTTGATCAAAGAGGCTCCCAAGTTCTTTATAGAGTATCCTTCAAGTTGGCTAGGCTTTTTTCTCTTAAAAACAACGCAAGTTCCATATCCCCTAAACTTACTGAAGCACCAATCTGATGGCAATTCTACCTTTACATGATTTCCCATACTTTTATTTGTAAACCAGTCTGGGATGCTATTTCCATGATATATTATATCCAATTTTCTAGTGGAACTTCCTGGCAAACGGAACAATTCACATCTGTTATTCTGGATACCTGCATACCGAAGGAAAGAAGAAAATCGGTTTGTAGAGCCTTGGGAAGTTATAGATGAGTCGAGACATTGAGTCTCTGATATCGACACCTGGCTATCAATGGCAAGATTCTGAAACAATTTTGGACAATTGCTGAGATAACTGGACCTTTTGCTCATGATTGGGTTTGATCCCGTAATTGAACATAATGAGGTGCAACCACGCGCATTAATGGTTTCTAGGCTATGTGGAAGTTCGGGCAACACTTCCAGCTTTTTGCAACCATCAACTTGAAGCCATTTAAGACTAGAAAGTTGACTCAAACTTCCAGGCAAGCTGGTAAAACTGTTCCCTTCCAAGTATAGACGTTTTAGACATGATAAGCCTCCAATGGCATCATCCACTTGTTCTAAATTGCAATATCTTAAATTCAGATCCTCTAACATATGTAAACCTGCCAATGAAATTGATCTTAAGGAGGTGCAATCAGATGCATCAATTTCTCGTAAGCTAGGTGGAAGTTCGGGCAACACTTCCAGCTTCTTGCATCCATTAACATAAAGCCATCCAAGACTAGATAGTTGATTCAAACTTCGAGGCAAGTTAGTAAAATTGTTCCCTTCCAAGTCCAGATCCTCTAGACATGATAAGCCTCCAATGCTCTCAGGCACTTGTACTAAATTGCAGTAGCTAAAATTAAGAGACTTTAACATATGTAAACCCGCCAATGAAACTGATCTGTGGGGATGTCGTTGGTTCCATATGAAACCAGGGATTGAAGTCCACCATCTAGACCAAAAGGATTCAGGCAGTTGGTTGACATTTAAGCATCCCGAAAGATTCAAAACCTGAAGGGAATCCATTTCCACTTTGCTAGGAAAACTCCTAGCCCGTCTGCAGTCTCTCATATTTAAGACAACAAGTCTCTTGAGCATTCCAATTGATGGATGAATTGTAACCATATTCACACAACCTTCAAGATCTAGCTCTTCGAGATTTGTAATCTCTGAGAAGTCAGGGGTGGTTGTTAGGCTACAACAGTACCTTAGCTTCATTATTTTCAACCTTCTTAAACGCTGATATCAATAGAACAAAGATTAGTTCTTATATCTCTAGGTGTCAAACACGAACACATGTATGAACAATTATATACCTTTGGTGTTGTCCAAAGTTGTTTTATGTGGCTGTAAGAGAGATCGATGACAACAATGTTTTCTGGATAGAAATCTGAAGGTAAGTACTTGAAAGGGCATCCATGCCAACAAAACAAGCTTAGCTCATTGGACAAAAAATACAAACATCCTGAGTACTTCACATTGTAGCCCTTCAATTCCACTTTATGATCAAATTCTTCCTCAACATAAATTTTGAGGATCCGCAAATTTTTCATAAGTGCAAAAGAATTAGTGTTTATGTGAACCTTTTGACTAGATTCCCTTATGAAAAGGACTAGAACTTCTACTGCTTCAGTCATTGCCACCTGAAAAAGCAAGAATATGTAACATCTGCAATTGTGTATACTTTAATATTAATATAAAGGTAAAGAAGAGTATGCCACTTCTTACTCTCTTTTCAC
Source organism: Chrysanthemum seticuspe (assembly GCA_019973895.1). Classification (NCBI taxonomy): domain Eukaryota; kingdom Viridiplantae; phylum Streptophyta; class Magnoliopsida; order Asterales; family Asteraceae; genus Chrysanthemum; species Chrysanthemum seticuspe. The sequence continues at coordinate 17,473,694 of BPTQ01000002.1, forward strand.
TTGAGACATTGAAAATTGCAGATGAGATACACAATCTTCTCTGTTTCCCGGTCATGATAAATTCTTCACGAACAATTTCCTTTGCCATTGCTTGAATCAAGTCATGCATTTGAAGTGACATGTCACTACATATCGTAATTAATGACTTATCAACTAGAACTTTCATATTTGTATCTGCAAAAAAGTCACAACCATCTAGTATGCTTGCTACAAAATCACTGTTTTCTCCAATGAATAAACATGCAATATCAAGTAAGATATTTTGTTGATGGAGGTTTAGCCCATCGTAACTTAAACGAAGCACGCTTTGTATCTTTTCATTAGGATGTAACTTGAGCCTGTTCAGTTCACTAACCCACTGACCCACAGTTTTGCCGTATAAAAAAAGACCCAAAAGTTTGAGGGCGAGAGGGTGACCTTGCACATATCTCACAACTTCATGAGAAACTTCCTCGAATTCTATAGAAGAATCTTTTTCTTTAAAGGCATAGGAACAGAAGAGCTCAAGAGATTCATCCTCATCTAGATAGTCCATGTCATGGATTTCATCTACTCTATGTGATCTTAGCAACTGTTTATCTTTACCTGTGAAAATAATCAAACTTCCTGGGAAAAACCAATCAGGTGAACTTGCTAGTGCTTCTAACTGCTCATGATCATCCACAGCATCCAAAACAAGCAGGATCGGCTTTGATGACATCATCTTCTTTATTACCATAATTCCTTCACCAACACTTGATATCTTCAAATCTTCTATTTTCATGATCTTTCCAATCATATGCAGTTGGACTTGAATCAGGCCTTGTCGTTTTGTGACTTCTTTGACATCTTCATAAAAACAACTTCCTTCAAAGTGGACATACATCAAGTTATATATAGCTTTGGCAAGGGTCGTCTTTCCTATTCCACTTATACCACATATTCCAATCATGTTAACCTTATTTGACCCAACGAAGCGAGACAAGTTTAATTTGTCGAAATGGAAATCTATGCCAACAAGGTTTTCACCAACATACAAGGGCCCGTCACATAACTTTTTGAGTATGTCTTTAGAGATGTAATCAATGAACTTGTACTCATACCTATTAACCATAAAAGAGAAAGAACAAAAAACTACACAGTATTAATCTTTGGTAAACAACCAGCATAAAAATAATCACACGAAACAAGAAAGATACCCATTTGTCATGTCCTGGAGATCAAATCCAGATAGGTCAGCCGCCATGGTTAAAGCTTCTTTCCATTTACCGACCTCTGCACTATTTGAATCTTCGTGGTTACGGAATGCTTCTGCATAACTCCTTTTTCGTTTCCTCACCACATGAGGCTTGGCATCATAAAAGATAATTTGAACCTCATGTTTTGGATTTTCAATCTGCTTGCACTCAAGTATTTTGACAAGTTCCCTGAGACACCATGTTGAAGAAGCGTAATTTTTGGAAAAGATAACTATCAAAAATCTCGATTGTTCAATGGCCTTGTAGAGTTGAGGAGATATCTCTTCTCCTTTTGGCAATTCGTTATCGTCTCTAAAGGCATGGATTCCTTTTTGCTTGAAGTCGTTGAAGAGATGATCCATAAAACTTTTACGGATATCTTCACCTCGAAAACTTACAAAGACATCATATTTCCATCGATGAGGAATGGACGTAGTAGCCATTATCAATAATGAGATCGAGCTGCGTCCAAAAGTAAAGAAATTCAGAAAGAGCAGGCATTATGAATAACAAAGATAGTGATTTTGCAGTTATGAATATCAAGTTGAACTACAAATGGCATTTCATCAAAATATCAAAAACTAAATATGTGATTTTGCAATTTAGTCTTGATGATTATTTTATACAATGTCCAAAAATTTGTTAAAATTTCGGAACGAAAAAAAAAAAAAAAAAAAAAAAAAAAAAAAAATGGACATAGTACATATGAGTGATACTTCAATAATAGTAAATCACATTCAACAATTTAACATTCGGCCCACTGGATCAAATAGTAAATCACAAAATGTTAAAAAATTATTAATAGTTGGTATACAAACATAGAACAGCAAGTTATAATTAGATGAACAAATACAGAATGAAAAAATAGATAAAAAGTAAAATATCAAATTAGATCTAATAAATAATCTAGCCCATTGAATCGATAATTATATTCTAATGTTAAAAAAGGAGACAATATCAAAAGTAATTAAAGACTTACAGTTTAGCCTTTTGAAAGTCTTTTGAGAGTCAAGTACTGTTGGTATGAAACTATGAATGAATGCAGTCAAAATAGATCTAACAAGTAATGTTAAAAAATGAGACAATATCAAAAGTAATTAAAGTATAAGAAAAATACTTACAGTTTAGCAGTGGATGAAAGTCTTTGAGAGTATGAATGAATGCAGTCAAAATGGATCTCAAGTGAAGTTACAATGAATAAAGGCAACTGGCGTTGACTTCAAAATCAAAATATTTGCCTTTCTGGTCCCTCGATTTTAGATAATATGCACATTTCATATTTAAAACAATGCAACGCAGGAAAAATATATCTTTGTTTTTCTCGTTTTCAAGTTTCAACTATATATTATAGCATCCTCACAAAACACATCACTCAAATAATTTATTTATTATTATTAAAATTTAACACAAATAATCCTACAAATATGTGAATGTCGGTTTGGTTGAATTGTACAAATCCATTTCGTATTGGTAAAGACATGTAAATAAAGCAAAACCTTTTGTTATAAGAAAAATATAATTGCCATTTTTCTCTAATGGGTATTATAATTCTAAAAACCCGATCACAAAACTGTTGATAATGTAAACTCCGTAGCTTATCAATTATCTAATACTACCTCGTAATTTAAGTGGCGAAATCGCAAAAACTCGAATTGAAAGAAATAATTTAATTATTAGAACATAAAGTTAAACATAAAAACAAAACGAAATATAGTTATCATGATAAAAAAAATCAAAACTTTGATACGTACCAAGTCGCAATGGATAAACGTAATCTGAAAAGATTATTTTTTTTCTTCTTTTCGTGGCTGTCTTGACTGATAACGGCGCGTGACGGAGCATTCGACCAGTGGAGGCAACGACTCCGGTATCCCTTTTTTTCGAAATTTAATTAAAAATCCACGACCACTAACGGCGTCAACTAACTCTAAGCGGTTTGAGAGTTATAAGCAAAACATTGAGCCGATTGTTTAATAAAAACCCAGTTGCTTGTGTAGCGGCGGCTACATCGGCGCTTCCGGAATATTTTTCTTTAGAATTTCAATATGAAACCAAAACCATTTACGAACTGTGTTAATTCCTGGTTTGGGAGTTATGATCGATATAGTAAAGAGCTAGGGTTTTAGCATTTTTTTTTTATTAAATAAGGGATAACAGGTGCCGACTATGGTTTGACGGGATGGCTTAGGGGAGGTATTGAAAAGTGCTCATACCATAGTAAATAATTATATGGCTAGAAATATGTGAGCTTATTGGGTCATACACGTGTACACCGAGGTATTACTTTTTAATAATGTAATTAATATATTTATTGTACTTATATTAATTAATTAGTTTATATTTCACGATTTACTTAATGGTCGTTAGTTAGTCCATTGGACGCAATAATTAACTAATAAGCTTTTAATTAATATGTAATGGAAATATTAAAATAAATTTAGCCCCGAACACATGGGAAACCCATGTAGGTTGTATTTTCATTCGACCTAAGTAAAAAGAGGAGGAGGGGAGTCCAACTTGCTTTGATAAAGTTATCCAAGAGTCTATATAAGTATTCGAATAGATCATTATCGTAACTCTTGGAATACTTTACAAACAACACACTCTCTCCTCTCCTCCCCTCCTAAAACCGATCGACACTCACACCCTCTTCGGGTTTTGGGTCGATCTTCAATAAGCAAGAAACGCTGGTTCGTTGCTATGATCGTGAATCTAAGAACTAGCATTCGGGTAAATATACAACGACGTGTAGTGTGGACTATTCATCGAGACCACTTCCTTTAGTGATTTAAGGGTTTTCGTGGGAGTCAAAAAAAGATCAAGAACCATTATTTGCTCCGTTTATTCATCCAAGTTCATTACAAGAGGTTAGTAACGTATTTATTTCTTAATCATAATACATCATATGGTTCCACCTTTAGGGCTTAATACACCGCATAAGTATAGGTTTATAATTGTTATATTAGTATATAAATCCCAACAATGGCATCACGAGCCATCGTATGATGTTTTGGTTACATATTGTACACGTAAAATTGACCAAAAACGCATTTTTTTCATGTTTTCTTCTACCGATTTTGAACAGCCTTTAAGGCTATTTTCTGTGAAAAAAATCGACTGTATCAAGTCTTAAAAATCAGTACTTGAAAACCCTATGTCGCGGGTTTTACGTGTGCATGACGAGGATTTTTACTTGCTTTAAATTCTTCGTTTTTTTGGCTTATTGTTATATTACTTATCGTTTAATTGTGATCCATGGCAAATGCATGCATGTTTCGTTGGAATTAAATAATCACGACAAGCATATTAATAACATAAATGTAAGATATTAACTTTCACATGCACATCATAACATTAACACAATGAGCACATAGATGGTTTTAGAGAGAGAAAGAGTGGGACATTCTAGTGAGAGAAACTTGTGGAATATTAGATTACCAAAGAACATCCAACCCTCTACCTTGCAAGGTAGAGGGTATTTATAGGTTACAAACTAAACGACCTCCTGACGGCCTGTGGATCAGGGATACAGTGGGTAAAGACCCGACCTTCCTCCACGGTGTTGCACTAAACTATTTTACGCTACTAACTAACTAATTAACTACATAAAAACGTAACTAATGACCAATCTACGAGCTACCTTGGGCTAGATAATAGTTGGGGTGACCGACTCTTCAATACTGGAATTATCTAATTCCTAACAATCTCCCCCTAAGGGAGGTCACCCCATGATTTACATTACAGACACTAACATTTCTTGACTTGATTCTTGAGCTCGTAGACTTTCATACATTAACATCGTAAACTTAGTGCATAGGTGGTGCAACTTCAAAGTCTGCAAAGATTTGTACTTTAAATTGGAGGTCCATTTCTGATTCACGAGATAGTAAATATGAGCCAGCTTTTGAGATCATCAGCTATCAACAATCTCTGACACATCCTTTGTGGTGTTGGTATGTTGTGATGTTGGTATGTTGTGATGTTGTGACTTTAGGACCGACATGCTCACATTCTGGATCATGATTTCTTCACATCAGAGAAGCGGAAGCATTTGTTGAATCATGATATTGGCAGCAGCGTAGCAGAAGCATGGAGTGAAAATATCAGAGTCATTGATGCACTAATCATGATTTCTTTTGAGATGAATGTGTTAAGTGAGCATGCGGCTATGGATTGACCGCTTCATTCTGATCAGCTGCAAACGTCGGGCGTACCTGCATACAACAGTTAGCAACAAATCACACGAAAGTGTCTTTGATCACTTTCGTTGAATTGAGGTACACGGCCCACGGTTCCCCGTTGATCAGTACAAGTACTGCCTGTGATCAGGTAGGATTCCTAAGAATCTCCTTGACAGGGTTTCGCAGCTGTTCTAGCTGTTCTCAAACCGGAACATCTCAAAGAAAACAACACGGAGTGAGTGAACCAGCGAATTTTAAGTCCACTGATTGATGAAAAGAGATTTGAAAAACAATCGTGTATTGCTCAATAGAAATTGTTTTTGCAATACAACGAAGGTTTTATAGAAAATCAATTATCAATCATACAAAACACCTTTTGATTTGAAATATCCGTACACGATCGATGTGCTAAAGAAAAGAGTAGTTAAGCACAAAGACCGGTTTTTCAAAGGTATCCGTCAATCCCTAACCTGAACCAGGATTGATTCAAGAATTTGAATCGCCCCATTGTTTCTGTTCAGTTGTCACATGGTTGATCCATAAAATAGATCTCACATGCCACCTACCAGGAGCTTGTTTGATGTTGGCTCCAGAAGGCTTTCCATCTTCATTGTGAGTGTGTAAACACATCACTCAGATGTTCTGGCAATACCACAAGGATAATGCGTAGGACTCAAGATATAATCTCTCTTTCCACATTGTGTGAAACAGAGAGTCTTCATTGATAGTGTCCTAATGAGATTTATTGATGATCTCGTGGCTCTAGACTCAATTTGTGCATATTTGGATTCTGTGCCGGAGACTAGGGAGAGGGTCTCCTTCTTCAATATCGACAATCTCTAAGAGAAAGTCGATAGATAATGTCGGTTCCCCGTGAGAATGAAACAAGTCCTTTTAAGAGGAACTTGAGTGGTTTGGAAAGTTGAAGTGCAGTGCGTCACTGGGTCCATGACGTCTTTGTCTTCAATACCGATGTTACCATCAGTAGCATATGAATTGAACCCGGTATCTGCCCTAAGGTTGAATAAATGGAGGGCTATTTGTTTTCACCCTTTTCTCATTCAATTCTTTTTAATTCTTCAACCCCTTCAGTGCTTACCGAGACTTCATAGCTATTACCTTGTTGGGTTTATTCCAGTACTAGCTCAGTCTTAGTCCGCACTCTTCCCATATCTCATTTTTCTCCTTTTATCATCATACCTAAGGACTTCTACACTAACTAGTGGATAGTCCCTGGGTAGATCCCTCCGGTTCTGGCGGATCATGGGAACCAATACCTAACCTTATCATCCTTATATCACCGTACATAAAGTAAAGTTGGTCGGTCTATTTGGTATTGTTCATCTGCCATTGGATCCAATTGAAAACCATTTGAAAATCAATTCAGATACTTGTGATATATTATCAAAGTATTTTGTACCTGAATTGTTTTTGATATTTTTAGAATAAGTGCTCCCCCTCAACATGTGCATCAAATGTTTGAAATCGTTTTGCACACGGAGGCAAGAGGAAGAAATTACTTCTTTGATTACCATTTTCTAAAAAATATCACCATCACTTCCTTGATCAAATCAAGTAGATAAAGCATTTTTAGAAAGGATGAGGTTTCCATAAAATTGCTCCCCCTCAATATGTGCCTCGTGGTTGAAAAGAGTTTTGCACATACTAGAGGGAACCCTTTATCATCAAAGGATTAGAAGCCATGTGATCAAGGTACTTTAAAAATATTTAAAGTGTAGTGTACCCTGATGACTTGAATTTACAAAGAGAGTTCTCCCCCTTAATATATGCTTCGAGATTCGAAAAATTGTTTAGCACATATAAGAGAGAAGTTTGCACAAAAATTGGTCATCTTATCTTTTACCATCTTTCATATTTATATCACATTTTCTCCCCCGATCAAAAATCTTAAATCCTTTGAGATTTTGGATCTCAAGTGATTTAAATAAGTATGAGGTAAAATATTTGTAGGAGAAAAATGTGTCCAATTTTATATGATAAAGAAAAAGGACAACACAGATGTTTCCCCTTTTCACAAGGGGAAACCATAGTACAAATCCTAGCACTATTACATGTATTACAGTTGTTCATATTTATTACTCCACATATTACACAAAGTTAACAAAACATAAACGGTATTCTGAAGAAGTCTTCATTCAGTTCTCTGAAGAAGTTTGTAGTGACCATCACGGAGCCTTCCACCAACAAAGCTTTCAAGGCTGCGGAAGATCCTTCGTGTCTTGAGTCTTCGTCTGATTGCAGCAATGAAATGTTCACATCTCTTCACGTCATCATCAGTCCAGAAAGTAGTTTTAACCCAAGATCTCATATCAAGTTTGGCTTCTTTCACTCTGGTGTCAAGTTCTTCTTCTACCATTTTGAGCGTACCATCACTAAACTTGTAGAGTTCACATAGACGCATAAGCATACGCGATCCATATCTGTCTGTGAAGATGACGGCTCTAGGGGTGTCAAGAACTTTGTATTCTCAATGAAATTCATGCCCAGCTGCATTCCATTGAGGACTTGTGAGGTTGACCCTGGTTTGGTAGCTTTCAATGCCAAGCTGAAAGTCCTCAACTCGTTTCCGAATGACTAAGCCCCTTATCCAAAGAGTGACAGCTGCAGAGAGGGCCTTTTTCTCACGTACAGGTAAGTGCTCCAGGTGACCTTGAAGATTTAAGAGATAGAGATCTTCGAAATCATTTGGTAGGAGATGTTTGAAGTCGTTCTCTTCAATGGTATACACTTTGAAGTCAGCTCTTTTAAGGACAATCTTCTTCAAGTACTCATATCCATAGATCGGGAAGATCTCTACACTGACAACGCTTAAGATTTGCAGTTTTGATCTGACATCATTGCGTCTTTTATCAGCACCATGTCTTTCAATGTAGAACTTCTTCTTTTTGAACCACCAGTGAGAGATACCATAAGAAGCTGCAATATCATACTTTTGTTCTTCATTAGCCCAAAAATTATCAGGAACCATCTGCTCAAGCCCCTGATCAGAGTAGGTTGCAGCTTTCATCTTTGATATAGATAGAGCAGGCCTTCTTTCAGCAGAGCGAGCACACAGATAGTCCAAGTCGTGATTGAAGAAGAATTCAGCCTGAATGGTTATCTGACCAGGTTCACCACCAAGAGGAAGAGATTTGTTGACATTGAAGTGACTTATTTGATCACTGACTTGGTCATTTAGCATCTTATGGCATTCTTCCATCTGATATTGAAGATGATTTGCATCTGAGTGGAAGACTTTGACAATTTCGTAAGCTTGACCTTCGAGATCTCTTGGAGTAATGGATGAGATACTCTTCCGCTCACAAAACCATCTAATAAAACTTCCCATATCACCAGTGTAGTGCAGAAGAGAGTCTTCAGCTGGAACTTCATAATTATTGGTGATAACTGATGCCCAATTGTTGTCAGGAATCATAGAGTCAGACTCTGGGATGGTCCATGCGGGTTCTGGAGAAGGGGGTCTATCTTCCACAATGCAGCTTTGAATTGTGTCTCTTGAAGGTGCAACTCTGGATGTGCCAGTGCGATTCCCAGCCATGTAAGAATCAAACCAGTCTTCTGAGGGCTTAGGAATATGCTTTGTTGATGCATCATCTTCATATGGTTCTGAGTCAGCCATGACTTGAGACTCTTCGTGGACCACTTGATCATCAGGAATTGAAGTGGATGTGGAGGTGAACCTTGAATCAATCGTCGTCCAGGCAGCAGATTTCTTCTGAGTACTCTGTTTGTTTGTAGAGTCTGATTGATTGGACGGTTTTGGAGGTGATGATGGTGGTTGTGATGGAGGTGAATTGGTTGTTGAAGAAGGATTACCAGCTCCAGAAGTTCCAGCACCTCCCGTTGGTGGAGGATCTTCGCGATCTTTGCGATCCTTCATCAATGTTTCCATCACAATTGTCCTCCTTTTCTTTTTAGCTTCCTTTTCTCCTACTTCAATTTTAAACTGCTCATAATTGTCGAACTTGATGGATTCTTCAAGAGCCTCATAGAGTTTACTGTGAACCTCATGCTTGTCCTCTTCAGCCTCATACATCCTTTCACACAGAGCTGCTCTCATATCGGAGATGGGGAGGTCTTTGAATCGTCTAAGAAGGGGAGCCTCCATTGCCCATTCCACAGCATCCCTGACTTCTCCTTCAATAGCGTCAGTAACAGCTTCATTGAAGTTGAGGTGCTCCAGTCTATAGACGCGATCCACCAGAGAATCAACAGATTTAGGAAGTTGCCTTTCCAGAGCTTCTATCCTTTTAATGGCTTTATCCAGTAGTTGATCAGAGGTGAGAATCTGTGGAGGGGAAGCTGGTGGAGCCACTTCATCTGCAATTGTAATGACGGGTTCTGGATTTGGTGACATTGTTGGTGGTGTTTGTACAGTTGATTGAGTAGGTAAGGGAGGTGGAAGTGCAGTTGATAATGAAGATGCAGTCATTGGAGGAATGGTTGACGTATCTTGCTGAATGCTGACATTATACATGGATTGTGCCGAATCTAAGGTTTTGTCATTAATGAATTGATCACCAAAAGAGAAGTCTTCATCAAGATTCTTAAGTGAAGATAAAGAGTTAGTAGACAGATTTGGTTCATCCATCTTCAAGGTCTCATCAGATCTTGTCTCAAGGTTCTCCTGTGAGCCCTTTTGTAACAGAGAGTCAACATTCAAGTCAGATTGAGTCTCACCAAGTGTAAGAGATTCCTTAAACGTTTCAGGCACCTTGACCACACCAGATTGTTCTTTTGCATGAGGTGAATCTGTTCTTCTCTTCAGCTCATATTGATTTGTGGTGCTAGAAGGAGATGATGAGATAGTTAAAACCATGTGAGCAGCTTGTTCAACACTTGAAACTCCTTTACCCTTGTCAAGTGTAATTGGGGCTGTTTGTTGAGGTGGTTGAGCGGGTTCTCTTAACACAATTCCACCTACAGGAGCTTTCACATTTTGACTTTCAAGGCTTTGCTGAATTCCAAGTTGCAGATCAGCATCATCTTCATCAGTTAGCCTGGAAACATTCCTTGGTGTCTCAGTGTTCTTACCAATCTCCTTTTCCACTTTCTTCCTTTTTGCTTTCTGCTTCTTGGAGGTGGTGTCAGACTGTTGAGAACTATCACGTCTCTTTTTAGGAAGAGAGGCATAGGATGCTTGTGAGGCTGACTTGGTCACGGGAGCATTTGGTTGTAAAGGAGAGGGTGTGACATCAGCAGAGAGTTTGGTTGCTCTTTTCATGTATTGCTTGAAGTAGTCCTTCCTTTTGATATCTTCTGTGAGAAGATAATCAGGAATTGGCAATCCAAATACTTCTTTATTCGAGCCTCTAGGAACATATTTCAGGTTTCCTAAAACAAATTCATCTTCTGCTTTGTGTAAAGTTGATTCAGACCTAGGAGTGAAGTTGTGAATTTGTTGCAAATACTGGATAACAAGCTTGGAGAATCTGATGCTGGGAATTACAAGTTTGTTCTGTTTCTTTCGTCCTTGAACATTGTTCAGGAAATAGGTTCTATCAGATATGAATGTGTTCATTGATAACGAGAATTCTTCCCAAATACGATCTGAGACATTCACATCAACCCTATTAACGATTCCCCATAGGATTTGCAAGATAGGAATTCTCACTTTATCGAACCCTGAAGTTTTCCCAGATAAGCATAAGTTCAGAATGGTTGTAATGGCTCTCCAGGGTTGATACATGTGTCCGGTGATGATGTCAGATGCTCTTGAAATACTGTTCTGATAGCCCAACCCAATAAGAAATACGATCAGATCGTCGGCACCAGGCGGAGATTCAGAACGAACGTCAGGGTTACATGATGTGATTCCAAGAGCCTTGCTCAGAATATCAGAATCAATTGTGAACTCCATATTATCTAGTTTGCAAGAGTATCGTGCTGTGATTTTATTCCATTGAACGGTGTTCCAGAATTGTTGAATGTAGATGGTAGGAATTGAGCATTGCTTGGTAATAGCTCCGAAGAAGTTAGTGTTTTTGAGGATGTCAATTGAAACTTTGAGTATCGGATTTTGTTGGAGCCTTTGTAGGTCCACATAACAGTTGCTTTTACCAATAGCAGCCCATTGACTTCTGGGAAGGATTTCATCGTCTGAGAGAATTCCGGATGATCCTGACGGGGTAGCGCTCTTTTCTGGGATTGAACTTGCCATTGATGTTCTGAGTAATCATACAATCAACAGTGATGGATGGTAACAGGTTAGATGATAAATGGTAAGTGAGACAACATTAACATGGAGATAGTAACTCAGAAGGAGTCCCCAAACCACATACAGAGAAGGATAGAGTGGCATAGATAACAAATATATGACAACTTTCAAATATATGATAACATTCATAATTGAGATACATCAATGAGGTACATTCATATAAATAAATGCTTACATGACGAGCTTATAAGGGATTTAAAGGGCAAAAGAGTGCATTTCAAAGTGATCATGACATGAACCAAGATACACATGTAAAAGTGATATAACATATATGTATGAGGCAAAAAGAAACATTTGGCAGTCGTGATAGAACCCAAGTACCTTTTGCCTAAACAGAGATGTCATAACAGTTTACATAGAGTAAGTTGATTCAACAAGTCGAATTAGGAGATCCTAAGTGTAGTGAGAGTGAAATCATCTTTAGCACAAAAAAACTTTGAACATTTTAATAATCCTTGACCCTAAGACTAATTCTCAACATGAAAGTGAACACTGAAGCAGACTTGTAAAAACAAGTCGTCATCTAGAGCCACAGACAAGTCGCTAAAGAATTAGCACTCTAAGTCGCCAAGCTAATTCGCTAGCATGTAAGACCAAGTTGCCATGAACAGTACTTAAACCAAGTCGCTACAAAGCAGTCAACTAAGTCGCTAGGTAACAAATTCGCTAACTTGTAAATACAAGTCGCTATCTGCTAACTCGCTAACCAAGTCGCTAGAATAATTCGCTAGCTAGTAAAGTCAAGTCGCCAGGTACAGTAACTAAGCCAAGTCGCTACAAAGTAGTTAACTAAGTCGCTAGGTTATTAATTCGCTAACTTGTAAATACAAGTCGCTAACTACTAACTCGCTAACCAAGTCGCTGGAATTTAGTGAACTAATTCGCTACGGAGACGTAGTCGCTAAGTAGAACACTAACTCGCCATGAAGAACATTCATACTAAGTCGCTACCAAGAACATTTTAACTCGCCACCAAGAACACTTCTTAACACCAACCCATCAGTCCAATCCACTTTAATCATACATCAATGTATCCAACCAATATAATCCAAACAATATATTCCAAACAATTAACTCGTTCAATCAATTTATAAGTAGCACACACACGATTACATAAAAATCCGAACCTAAGCGAGAGAGTCAACTAATCACACCTCACGAGCACGAAAGGATCTGGATATAATGAAAAGTTAGAAACTGGACACTAAAGCTTAAGAAAAACAACGATCAGAAGGAATCGAATCAAACCTCTTGTTAACAGGTAACTCGCTAGGGGTTTAGAAACAATCTTAGGCAATATGACACAATTGGTCCTTGTGGTTTTAACATGAGATGAGGTAATTCGCTAATGCAACATAACTTTCACTATATGACAGGTTTGGTCCCTATGAATTTAATGAATGAGTGGTAATATGCTAACACGGATTAGACAATGTCTCTAGCATTGATTATTACACTGATCATCATGAATCAATTCAACATTTCAACACATAGGCAGTTACAACGAAGGCACACACTGAAAATCTCATGAGCAAGATACAATCACAGCCTATAACAGGGAGAAACCCATTCCCAGATATTTCAAAAGTATAACCAGTTAGTCACACAAGCAGGAAATCACCACATCATACAAATAAACAAGCATCATGACCAGCACAGAAGCCAATGGTATATAAAACTAATCTCCCCCTCAATCAATGTCATCAAAGAACATTGATTGATATTAACCAATCCCATTATACCACCAAGAATATATCTTTTGTTCGAACTTCATCTATGATCCCGTGCCATTATTGAATGACATTTCTAGGACCGTAGATGTTATCGATAACAAGGAGTATATTCGTTATTAGATTGAGAAAAATGAAAAAAAGATAAAATTTTGAAAGGAGTATAAATTTTTTTTTTTTTTTTTTTTTTTTTTTTGAAAAATTTGATTTATACAAAGACATAGAAGGACGAGTCCAGATTCAAAATGAATAGGAGTCAAAGTAAGAAGTACATCAACTCTGGCAAGCTATAGCTCCTGAATGAGCTATGTTCATATCTGAGGGGAACCAAGTCATGAAGTTCCTGATTGAGTTGAGCATTGTACCTGAAAAAGACTGAGAGCACATTGTACTTGAAGCACATGTAGACTTGTACATAGAAGGGTTAGTGACATGTTTAGTCTCACATTTAGATGCAACACAGTATAATCCAGACGTATCATTAATGGGGATCCTATTAGGTTCTACATTCTTGAAAAGTTTACCTGTGGGAATCCACTTGAGGCATGATTTAGGAATGTAAGTTCGTTTAAGTCCTGTATACTTAAATAATTTGCCAGTGGGAATCCATTTGAAGCCACAGTGAGATGAACAAAATGAGTGCACACCCTTGTTTTGACTATTTGTCTTTTTGTGATCAGAGAATTTCTTAGGGGATTGATCTGTCAGACTATGTTTTGCATGATACCTAGTTAAGCTTATAGCATTTTTGATTTGTGGGTGATGTTCATTAGTCCTATGCTTGGGATTCATCATATCTGAACTAGGCAATGAAGTGACTGGTTTTGACAAAACAGACTTGTTATCAACTTGGGATGTAAGCTTAGATTTCAATAGTTTAGCTCTTTCAGACCTAAAGGCATTAGGTTGTTTAATAATAGTTCGTTTCAAGTGGTTCTGAACCGTTGACTTTCCCAAAGTTGAAGGTTTTGCAAACTTAGTGTTCATCCTATTTCCAGCATACTTCCTGAGCTCATTTTTTTGGGCAACAATATTGAAGCTCTTGTCCTGAATTTGTGCTTTGAGGTCATCAATATCTTTCATCAAGAGATTAGATTGATTGACTAATTTAGAGTTTGTTTCCTCAAGGTTCTTTCTTAAATGCTCATTTTCTCTTAGAAGGTTGGACACACATAGAGCTAGTTCAGAATTCCTAGATTCTAGTGTATCACTTATCTCATGACAGTCATATTTCTGGGCTTCTAAAGAAGAGATTTCAGATTTCTTATGGTAGAATCTTTGTCCTGAATCTGGGATTTTAACTGATTAATTTCAAAAAATTCTCTAAATTCTGGAAGTTCCGGATTACTACACTGTTTTTTGCATAAAACATTTCATCCTTATGTTGTATTTCAATTTGCAAAGAGATACAGTGTTTTTCAAGAATTGAAAATTTGTTTGAAAGCTCATCATATACCCTTTTTTCAATCATGTTACTTGCATTAGATTCAGACACAACAAAGATTGATTCCACATTGTTATGTTCAGGGTAAGGGTCATGTACCTTTTTGTGAGAATTAGTGTGATCAGATAAGAGTACCTTGTTGATTGATACCTTTTCTGACTCTAAGAATTTGAGATCAGTGTTGTTTTCTTCATCCTTTTCCAACACACCTGAGACTCTGCAATCAGTGTCTTCTGCTGGTTCAACTGGAATGAAGCATGACACGTCATCATTGTTCCATGGACACTCTTGACATTCATTCAATTCCTTCAGCTTGTTATTTTCTTTTACAGCTTCCTCGATGTATGTTTCCATATTACTCATATGTTGAATAAATGAGTTTCTGAACTCATGAATTTCCATACCCGTGTGCTTCTTGAAAGACATTCCAGTCATGGTATTATCAAAATCTGAGGATTATTCTTCCCGGGTAAGTGGCGGAAATTGGTTGAAGATGGTTTGGAGAGCAGCATGAGAATCATCAGTTGAGAGCTTTTCTTTGGTAATTTGAAACCTCAGTCGTTCTAGGTTAAGCAAAACAGCTCTTGTTAAAGTAGGAAAATCCTGACGAAGGATGGCACAACTTGTTCGATCCATGGTTGTTGATAAGAGTAATTTGAGAAGCTGACTGAGTTGTTGAAACGGCTCACTGGTGCATTCCACATTCTTAGTATCATCTGATGATATTAAGAGTGACTTATTTGAGTTGTTCTGATTGATCGATACTGAGTTATTAAGTGTGAGGCCTTCAGATGGGCATTCTGTTTCACTATTCTGTGCTGTGTCATAGAGAGCAAGTACTTTGGTGATTAAAGAATCCGTGATGACTGACATTGTGTTATTATGAATTACTCCCCAAGTCTCTAGAGACTTTAGAATCAATTCGCTACCAACTAAATAGTACTAATCCCAAGTCGCTAGAAAATACTACACCAAGTCGCCAACACTAATTCGCCACCATGCTAAGTCGCTAGCTTTCCAATTCGCTAGCCAGATGTAAGTCGCTAGGTGGTAACTCGCTAACGCTCAAGTCGCTAGCAAAAATTCAGCAGTAATTCGCTACTCAAGTCGCCAACAATGCAAGTCGCTAAAGAGCAACTCGCTACAGACCAAGTCGCTACCACAAGTCGCTACCCGTAGTGGAGAGTCCACTACTTGTACTTTAACTCGCTAGATCTAACTCGCTAGTTCCAACACTGTAAGTCGCTACAAAAATGTGAAGCAAGTCGCTACCAAGAAAATATTCCGTGAACTAAGTCGCTAGCTTGAAAAACCATATAAACATCACTTTTCAATCCAAAAACAACCCAACCAAGATGATTCAAGCTTACCAAATGAAAACCTAAACACTTTTGATGATTCTAAACATAAAAGTACCAACAAAATTCAAACTTTAACACAAGAAATCAACCAAATGATGCAAAAACCACTAAACTTTTTCAAACTCAAAAACCACCTAAAAACCACTATAAATCCAAAGATGTGCAAGATATGATCTAACCATGGCTCTTGATACCAATTGTAAGATATTAACTTTCACATGCACATCATAACATTAACACAATGAGCACATAGATGGTTTTAGAGAGAGAAAGAGTGGGACATTCTAGTGAGAGAAACTTGTGGAATATTAGATTACCAAAGAACATCCAACCCTCTACCTTGCAAGGTAGAGGGTATTTATAGGTTACAAACTAAACGACCTCCTGACGGCCTGTGGATCAGGGATACAGTGGGTAAAGACCCGACCTTCCTCCAGGGTGTTGCACTAAACTATTTTACGCTACTAACTAACTAATTAACTACATAAAAACGTAACTAATGACCAATCTACGAGCTACCTTGGGCTAGATAATAGTTGGGGTGACCGACTCTTCAATACTGGAATTATCTAATTCCTAACAATAAATCATATAGAGCACGCAACGAAAGACTTAAAACAATACTAGTAATTAATTAACCTTGAATGTTAAATCGTAAATGTACCTTGTAGGCAATCCAAGCAAATCAACAATCAAATCAAATCACAAATCCCAAGTTAGGGTTTGTGTAAGTCGACTACACCAAAAAGTCAACTAGGGTTTTAATAGTACAAGTGGGATTATACCTGCGCTCTTGTACTCACGTATTTGTAGTGATTCAATGCGAATGCTAGTTCCTTGAATCACAATAACTAACCAGATACTTTTATTTGATCAAGAACTAAACGAATAACCCTATTGGGATTATGAACGATCGGACAAGAGCAACGGGAAAGAGGAGAAGAAAAATTAGGTTAGCTAATGAGACACAAGATTAACAAATAATGAATACAAAGCCTTGTATTTATAGTTTGTGAAACTTTAAGTTGGACTAGGACTCCCCTAAGGGATCCTTAGTCGACCGGTTATAGCAAACCCAAAGGTATTCTAGAACCTGCTTTTTCTAATTATCTCTTAAGTCCTTGAATTTAATATTTAATGACCGTTAGACAAAACCCCGTTAAGTACTAACGACCGTTAGTCGTTACTGTGAAAATAATAGTTAAATCATAACATTTATATATTAGTTATTACACATTGAATCTCATACATAATGTGTGCAATCTCACAGTCTCGTGTTCGAATCCCCATACATATACTGTAAAACCCAAAAATCTAAAACCTATATAAAGACTAAAATACCCTTGGAACCAAGAATAATAAAATACGTAAAATACGTTTATAATAAATTTACGGAATTAAAAACCTAATAAATAAAACTTAACAAATATAATTTCGTGAACGACTTTGGTAAGACGAAGGATTTAAAAGTTTCGTTAATATGTTGGGCCGTTCGTTTGTTGGTATGGACTCGTTTCTTTTCTTTTGTCTTGCGCCAAGCCGAGAGCCCAAAGGGGTGTTTGTTTGTGTCGTGTGAGCCAAGGGCCGAAGCCCATTTTGTGTGTGTTGGTGTGACCGGTTGGACCCAAGCCAACCCAAACCCAACTTATCTCCTAAACCTAAACTTAATGTTAACTATAAATACATCACATAATCATTAAATTGAAACCCTAGTTTGCTTTGCCTCTCCTTTTTTTCTTTCTTCTTGTTCGGCCGAGACCCATAACACCCTTGGTGTTGAGTTTTTGCTTCAACGAGCTAAGGTATAACGTTTATTTGTCTTCCTTTAACGTACCTTACATGTATATGTCAAGTTGTATTTTGTTTCGTCGCGTTTTGTTCTCTTTTGTTTGTGGCCGAGAGGTGTAAACCGAAAACAAGGAAACCCTAATCAATTTAACTTGTAACTAATAAGGAACATGTAACGTGATAAGTAATATTGAATCGGGTCATGTATATGTTGAGTTAACTTAGGCCGAAGCATGCATGAGGATTGGACCGAACCATATGTGTGTTTCGAATAAGGTATAAAACATTATAACTTGAATATGTAACATGTTTAGATGAGCTAGAACTTTCGTATGACTTGCTAGCCGAAACCCTAGATGAACCGAATACATATGTACATGAGTTTTAGACGTGTAATAAATAAGTAAGATTTACGTAAACGTAAACCCTAGTTTAATATGTAAAGCGTATAAAGTATACTAAACCCTAATAACTTATGGTCACATGAAATCATAAACGTGCATGATAAAGTGTAAAAGTAAAGAAGGTTATCGATTATGTATTAGGTTAAGTAGCGAGTCATTAAGACGTAACATGTAAAGTAAATGCATATTAATGAGATATTAAAGAATAAGAAAACCTAGAACATAAATGAGAGTCGATTAGGGTTTGAGCTAAATATAGTAAGTGTTATTTCATGTGTGAGTTATAACTATAAACTATTTTCACATTTAAACATAGACTTTAATAAATGATATAACGAACCCTAATCTACAACATTAATTATAAAATACTTAAGACTCATTAATAAAACCCTAAAGTATTAAGATCATTAAGTATGAATACCAAATATTAAAAGATCATTTTGACGATTATGGAATCATAAATAACTTAGACGGCCGTTAATGTCTATAGGTTCTGTGAAGAGGGAGTAATCCTTTGCCTTTCGTCTTTCTGCTTTTCGATCTTTTGCGTTGGAATAAGGTACAGATATTCTGACCTTTTCAGTAAAGGTTTCTTTTACGTTTTCTTTCGTATTAGGTTTTCCTAAGCCGGTGCTATGAATCACAAATCTGATTTTTTTGAGCTATTGCTTATCTGAACTCTGATTTCTGAATTATGAAACATCTGATTTTGAACTATCTGATATGAAAACTATGATTTTGGAAATATGAATGATTTTATGATAAACGATGATCTGTGTCAGTTATGACATTCTGATTTGACCTAAGATAGTTTGACACCCGAGCCAAATATTTAACTAGTCATGGGGGTTCCATGTCCGTATCAGTGATGCACCTCTGATATGACTCTAGGGCAGTAGAGTGATGTTCTGCCACGTCTCTGGATGGTGAAGCATATTTGTGAATATGTAGGAAGGGGCGTATGGATGCATCCTAGATCTGTTATCTGTTATATGTTATATGTTATCTGTTATCTGATGATTGATGCTGCGTGCATGCACGTCCTTCATAACTCTGGTAGGTCTCCCCTACAAATGTTGCCTTATGTGAATATGAATAAGATCTAATATATGTTTCTGGGCTCGTGGTAGTTGACTATAAACTTCATTTGAAATTATGATTTATGCTTTGAAAATGATTAAGATTTTGCTATTGCTCATTCACTTTATTTCGTATCCGTTATCGTTTAGTATTCGCTTTTGCTTTCATATCTGTTCACTGGGCTTTTGAAGCTCAGCCGCACTTTTCTTTTCTTCCGCGGCAGGTATCTAAGCATTGGAAGCTGGGTTGCTTTGGGATGAGTGCTTGAGTGGACTTACCATAGAGATTTGGCTTGATTTCTTATGATGCCATTTAGACTTATTTATTTCGGATTTTATGTTGAAGTTTATTACGTTTCCGCTGGGACCTATGTATTGAAGTCATTTTGACTTGGATTATTTCGGCATTTATGTTAAGACTTCTTTTGGTTATTTATGTTTTGCTTTGATATGACACCATTATTTGTGATTCCTTTACCCTTGGCGGGTCGGGGCGTTACAATTTATGGTATCAGAGCCCAGGTTTACGACTTGTAGTCAGGACCTGTGAACATAAGAACCTTAGGTTATCCCTTAGAGTTAGGATTTGACCTGTGAGGATTGGGTAGACTTAGGTTTCCTTCTGCGAATTTCCATTTCGTATCTCACCTTTGTTCATTTTGCTAATCGTTTGACTATCATTCAGATGGTTCGAACTCGTCAGAATTTGGATGGGGACGATGATGCTCCTAACATGGATGCTGCGATTGCGAATGCTCTCAACTCTCTTTTCCCTGGTTTGACTACACCTGAGATGATGGAACAGGTGATCAACAACATTCGTAATCAGAATGGTGCTTCGGGTAGTGGTGGAGGAAATCAACCCACAGGCATTCACACTTGGCTCGAGCGTTTCGGTAAGCTCAAGCCTCTTTCTTTTAGCCCTGCTGCTACTCCCACTGAAGCTGAGGACTGGATCACTCATGTTGAGAAGCTGTTTGAAGTATTGGGTTGTGGAGACGAGTTTAAGACTCGTTTGGCTGCGTTTAAGTTGGAAGGTGATGCTTTAAATTGGTGGAAAGCATTGAAACAAGCACGAGGAGGAGATGCTTTCGCTGTTACTTGTACTTGGGCGGAGTTTCGGACTATCTTCTATAACCGTTACTTCCCTGATGCTGAACAGCAAAGGTATGAGAGGGATTACCAAGCGATCTACCAGCTTGATCATGAGAACTCTAATGAGTACATGAGTAGGTTTATGAGGTTGGTAAGCTTTGTTGGAGCGATTGCTGGAGATGGTAGGCGCCAAGCTAAGCATTTCAAATGGGGACTGAAGAAGTGGGTGTTGGACCGACTGCTTAACACTGAGTATGAGGATGTGTCGGCCTGCAATGATGCAGCTCGTAACATTGAGATCTTTCATGAGGGTTCGGGTTACAACAAGCATAATCGCGATGGTGATCGAATTCAAGGTAGGACTCAAAGTAATGAGTATAAGGGAAATACTGGCAGGAGTTATGATTCAAGGGGACAAGTGGATAAGGGTTATGATCAGCAGGGTCAGTCGGGAAGGAATGTGGACTCTAGGCGCCCTGAGGCGAGGGGTCAGGATAGCAGAGCTGCTGGTAAGAATGGAAATGATCGTCAGAATCAAGGTAACAATAACCAGCGTTACAACAAAGATCAGTCGGCTCGAGGATCGAATCAGGGTCGTGCTTCAGGATCTTCTGGTCAGCAAAGGACAGCTGAAGTTTTGCCTCCCCCACCTATCTGTACTACTTGTGGAAAGGCTCATCCGGGACCGTGTTTCAAGGCCACTAGTGGATGTTTCTCTTGTGGTTCTACTACTCACAAGATCAAGGATTGCCCTAAGAGGAACCCGGCGATTCCTGGAAACTACACCAAGCCGCCACCTACTACTGGACGTGTTTATGCTACTACTCGGAATCAGGCGGAGCATACTTCAGGTACCATTACGGGAACTCTTTTCATTGACGATTATTCTGTCTTCGTTTTATTTGACACTGGCGCCACACACTCCATTATATCTGTCACATGTGCTAAGAAACTTAATATGAAGCCACAACCACTAACGAATCACTTATCGATATCTACGCCTATGAAAAACCACATGATCATTGATCATAAATACGTTAAGTGTCCTCTTCGTTTTGATGATCGTATTCGCCCTGCACATCTGTATCCTCTCGATATGGTCGACTTTGATATCATTCTAGGCATGGATTGGTTGGCTTATCATAGAGCTTCCATCGACTGCTATGCTAGAACTGTGATCTTTGGAGACGTAAAACATCCTGAATTCGTTTATTATGGTTCTAAACCACTCAAATCTGTTAAGTTCATTTCTGCTATGAAGGCACGGACCATGATTGCTCATGGGTGTCAAGGTTTTCTGGCATCTGTTAAGGACACATCTTTGGAGAGTCCTAACATTGAAAACCTTTCTGTTGTTTGTGAATTCACCGACGTTTTTCCCGATGAACTTCCTGGTCTTCCTCCAGCTAGAGAAGTTGAGTTTAGCATTGAGTTGATTCCTGGTGCTAAACCGATTTCGAAGGCTCCGTATCGTATGGCACCTGTAGAACTGAAGGAGTTGAAGGAACAGCTGCAAGAGATGATAGAGAATGGATTCATTCGACCTAGTGTTTCTCCATGGGGTGCACCTGTCTTGTTTGTGAAGAAGAAGGATGGAAGTATGCGTCTATGTATCGACTACCGTGAACTCAACCGTATTACTGTTCGGAACCGTTATCCTCTTCCGCGTATAGACGATTTGTTTGATCAACTGCAAGGAGCTAAGTTCTTTTCTAAGATTGATCTGAGGTCTGGTTATCATCAACTACGTGTGAAGGAGCAAGATGTTCCTAAGACCGCGTTTCGTACCAGATATGGTCATTATGAGTTTCTCGTTATGCCTTTTGGCTTGACGAATGCGCCTGCTGTGTTTATGGACCTGATGAATCGTGTTTTCCATGAGTTTCTCGACAAGTTCGTTATTGTTTTCATCGACGACATCTTAGTTTACTCTAAGTCTGTAGAAGAGCATGAGCAACATCTCCGAATAGTGTTGGAGATTTTGAGGAAGAAGAAGTTGTACGCCAAATTCTCGAAGTGTGAATTTTGGTTAGGACAAGTCGCTTTCCTTGGTCATATCGTATCAGCTGATGGTATAACCATGGATCCGTCTAAGGTTGAGGCTATCACTAAGTGGCCAAGACCTACGACAGTGACTGAGGTCAGGAGTTTTCTAGGACTTGCTGGATACTATCGATGTTTTGTTGAAGGTTTCTCTCGTTTAGCTTTGCCATTAACCCAATTGATGAGGAAAGGTGAAAAGTTCGTGTGGACGGATGAAAGAGAAAAGAGTTTTGAAGAGTTGAAACGGAGATTGGTTTCCTCTCCTATTTTGACTCTTCCATCGGGTTCTGGAGGATATCAAATCTATAGCGATGCATCTAAGAAAGGATTGGGTTGTGTCTTGATGCAACATGGTAAGGTGATAGCTTACGCTTCAAGACAACTGAAACCTTATGAGGAGAATTACCCAACTCATGACCTTGAGTTAGCTGCTGTGGTGTTCGCGTTGAAGATCTGGAGACATTACTTGTATGGAGAGACGTGTGATATTTTCACCGATCATAAGAGCCTCAAGTATATTTTCACTCAAAAGGAACTCAACATGAGACAAAGAAGATGGTTAGAACTTTTTAAGGATTATGACACTAACATTCAGTACCATCCTGGTAAGGCTAATGTAGTTGCTGACGCACTTAGCCGGAAATCAGGTACGATTGCAAGTATTGAGATTGAGCCTAGGATCATTCGTGATTTAGAGCGTTTGGATGTTGAGTTGTGCGTACGAGGTTTTGGTGGATACTGGGCTAGTATGAAGGTGGAGTCGAACCTTATACTGCAAATTAAGGAAGCTCAGAAAGATGACGGCGAGCTGTGGGCCGTGGCTCAAAATGTTGAAGAAGGTAAGCAGACGGAGTTTAAGGTTGATAACGACGGAATTTTATGGTATGAAGATAGGCTTTGCGTTCCCAATGATCAGGTACTTCGTGAGAAAGTTATGACTGAAGCTCATAGTTCTCCTTTCACTGTCCATCCTGGTTCTACCAAGATGTATAGGGATTTGAAACAGTATTTCTGGTGGAACGGCATGAAGCAAGATGTGGCGACGTTTGTGTCGAAGTGTATGATTTGTCAGCAAGTGAAGATCGAACATCAAAGAGCTAGTGGACTGTTACAACCATTGGATATTCCGACATGGAAGTGGGATAAGATATCTATGGACTTTGTGACTGGACTACCTCTTACTAAGAAGAAGCATGATGCGATTTGGGTGGTTGTTGATCGGCTAACCAAATCTGCTCATTTCTTGCCAATTAGAAAGGATTACGGTATTGGTAGATTGGCAGAGATTTTTCAGCAAGAGATAGTTAGACTTCATGGTACTCCGACGGCTATTGTGTCAGATAGGGATCCGTGTTTTACTTCTCGTTTCTGGAAGGGTTTGCAAAAAGCTTGGGGTACTCGACTTAATTTTAGTACGGCGTTTCATCCTCAAACAGATGGTCAGTCAGAGAGGACTATTCAGACCTTAGAGGACATGCTAAGGGCTTGTGCTTTGGAATGGACTGGCAGCTGGGATGAATATTTGTGTTTGGTAGAGTTTGCATACAACAACAGTTGGCATGCTAGCATTAAGGCAGCACCGTTTGAACTTCTTTATGGAAGGAAATGTAGATCACCTACTTGTTGGGATGAAGTAGGTGAACGCCTAATCGAAGGTCCGGAAATGATTGAGATCACTAATGAGAAAGTAGCTGTTGCTAGAGAAAGGTTGAAGGAGGCTAGGTCTCGTCAGAAAAGTTATGCCGACAAGCATCGTCGTGATTTAGAGTTTCGAGTTGGTGATCGTGTGTTTTTGAAAGTCTCGCCGTTTAGAGGTGTGAAACGTTTTGGAATCAAGGGCAAGCTCAGTCCTCGATTCATTGGTCCGTTTGAAATTCTGGAACGTATAGGAAAAGTTTCGTATCGATTAGCACTTCCACCTCAGTTATCGCATGTTCATGATGTGTTCCATATATCTCTCCTAAGGGGATACAATTATCATCCATTACACGTTGCTTCGTATCCGTTTGATCAGATTCAATCCGATATGTCTTTATCTGAAGAACCGGAAGCTATTTTAGAAAGACAAGAAAGAGTCATGAGAAATAAAGTCATTCCGTTCGTTAAGATTCTTTGGAAAAATCACCCGGAGCGTGAGGCTACTTGGGAGACCGAAGAATCGATGCGAGCTAGTTATCCTCATTTCTTTGAATAGTTCGGTATGTTCTCATTTCGTTCTCGTTTTCGTTTCCGTTTCATTTCAATTTTCGAGGACGAAAATTTTTTTTAGAGGGGAAGAGTTGTAAAACCCGAAAATCTAAAACCTATATAAAGACTAAAATACCCTTGGAACCAAGAATAATAAAATACGTAAAATACGTTTATAATAAATTTACGGAATTAAAAACCTAATAAATAAAACTTAACAAATATAATTTCGTGAACGACTTTGGTAAGACGAAGGATTTAAAAGTTTCGTTAATATGTTGGGCCGTTCGTTTGTTGGTATGGACTCGTTTCTTTTCTTTTGTCTTGCGCCAAGCCGAGATCCCAAAGGGGTGTTTGTTTGTGTCGTGTGAGCCAAGGGCCGAAGCCCATTTTGTGTGTGTTGGTGTGACCGGTTGGACCCAAGCCAACCCAAACCCAACTTATCTCCTAAGCATAAACTAAATGTTAACTATAAATACATCACATAATCATTAAATTGAAACCCTAGTTTGCTTTGCCTCTCCTTTTTTTCTTTCTTCTTGTTCGGCAGAGACCCATAACACCCTTGGTGTTGAGTTTTTGCTTCAACGAGCTAAGGTATAACGTTTATTTGTCTTCCTTTAACGTACCTTACATGTATATGTCAAGTTGTATTTTGTTTCGTCGCGTTTTGTTCTCTTTTGTTTGTGGCCGAGAGGTGTAAACCGAAAACAAGGAAACCCTAATCAATTTAACTTGTAACTAATAAGGAACATGTAACGTGATAAGTAATATTGAATCGGGTCATGTATATGTTGAGTTAACTTAGGCCGAAGCATGCATGAGGATTGGACCGAACCATATGTGTGTTTCGAATAAGGTATAAAACATTATAACTTGAATATGTAACATGTTTAGATGAGCTAGAACTTTCGTATGACTTGCTAGCCGAAACCCTAGATGAACCGAATACATATGTACATGAGTTTTAGACGTGTAATAAATAAGTAAGAGTTACGTAAACGTAAACCCTAGTTTAATATGTAAAGCGTATAAAGTATACTAAACCCTAATAACTTATGGTCACATGAAATCATAAACGTGCATGATAAAGTGTAAAAGTAAAGAAGGTTATCGATTACGTATTAGGTTAAGTAGCGAGTCATTAAGACGTAACATGTAAAGTAAATGCATATTAATGAGATATTAAAGAATAAGAAAACCTAGAACATAAATGAGAGTCGATTAGGGTTTGAGCTAAATATAGTAAGTGTTATTTCATGTGTGAGTTATAACTATAAACTATTTTCACTTTTAAACATAGACTTTACTAAATGATATAACGAACCCTAATCTACAACATTAATTATAAAATACTTAAGACTCATTAATAAAACCCTAAAGTATGAAGATCATTAAGTATGAATACCAAATATCAAAAGATCATTTTGACGATTATGGAATCATAAATAACTTGGACGGCCGTTAATGTCTATAGGTTCTGTGAAGAGGGAGTAATCCTTTGCCTTTCGTCTTTCTGCTTTTCGATCTTTTGCGTTGGAATAAGGTACAGATATTCTGACCTTTTCAGTAAAGGTTTCTTTTACGTTTTCTTTCGTATTAGGTTTTCCTAAGCCGTTGCTATGAATCCCAAATCTGATTTGTTTGAGCTATTGCTTATCTGAACTCTGATTTCTGAATTATGAAACATCTGATTTTGAACTATCTGATATGAAAACTATGATTTTGGAAATATGAATGATTTTATGATAAACGATGATCTGTGTCAGTTATGACATTCTGATTTGACCTAAGATAGTTTGACACCCGAGCCAAATATTTAACTAGTCATGGGGGTTCCATGTCCGTATCAGTGATGCACCTCTGATATGACTCTAGGGCAGTAGAGTGATGTTCTGCCACGTCTCTGGATGGTGAAGCATATTTGTGAATATGTAGGAAGGGGCGTATGGATGCATCCTAGATCTGTTATCTGTTATATGTTATATGTTATCTGTTATCTGATGATTGATGCTGCGTGCATGCACGTCCTTCATAACTCTGGTAGGTCTCCCCTACAAATGTTGCCTTATGTGAATATGAATAAGATCTGATATATGTTTCTGGGCTCGTGGTAGTTGACTATAAACTTCATTTGAAATTATGATTTATGCTTTGAAAATGATTAAGATTTTGCTATTGCTCATTCACTTTATTTCGTATCCGTTATCGTTTAGTATTCGCTTTTGCTTTCATATCTGTTCACTGGGCTTTTGAAGCTCAGCTGCACTTTTCTTTTCTTCCGCGGCAGGTATCTAAGCATTGGAAGCTGGGTTGCTTTGGGATGAGTGCTTGAGTGGACTTACCATAGAGATTTAGCTTGATTTCTTATGATGCCATTTAGACTTATTTATTTCGGATTTTATGTTGAAGTTTATTACGTTTCCGCTGGGACCTATGTATTGAAGTCATTTTGACTTGGATTATTTCGGCATTTATGTTAAGACTTCTTTTGGTTATTTATGTTTTGCTTTGATATGACACCATTATTTGTGATT
This sequence comes from Chrysanthemum seticuspe, assembly GCA_019973895.1. NCBI lineage: Eukaryota > Viridiplantae > Streptophyta > Magnoliopsida > Asterales > Asteraceae > Chrysanthemum > Chrysanthemum seticuspe. The sequence continues at coordinate 17,500,998 of BPTQ01000002.1, forward strand.
CCTTTACCCTTGGCGGGTCGGGGCGTTACATATACTAAAGAGTAAACTACACCATTCGTCCTTGTGGTATACGTTGACCATCAAGTTTCGTCCCTTGACCAAAAAAATTGCACCGTTGGTCCTTAACTGCGAAACGTTAATCATCGTTGGTCCCTCACCCTAACTGATTGGACTAACGGGCGTTAAGCCTTGTTAAGTTGAGGGTATAGTTGTCTTTTCCCACCCAAACCACACCCTCAATTAATTCTTTCATCAACCACCAATCAAAATAATTCCTTTTCTTCATTCTTCAACACCATCCACCATTCTCACCTCCTTCAATCAATTCTAGGGTTTTATAACCCACCCTCCTCCTCTCCTCTACTTTCCGGCACCTCTACCGCCTGTCCGGCCAACCTCCGGACACCCCAGTACCAACACCATACTTGTATTGCCACCACTATCATCCTCAAGGGTCCGTTTAGTTAAGCTTCAGAATCGGGTTGTTGAAGAAGAGATCGTGTTAGGGTTTCGTGGGTTTGTTTGTTCGCGAGTGTTACAGCCGCCACCGGCACCACCTCAGCCGCCTACCCTCCTCACCTCATTTTGCCTCTTTTCTTTTCTTTCTCTCTCGATTTCTATGGTAAGCCAAAGACCCACGTTTGTTTTAATATTAATATTGTTTATGTTAATTTTCGTGGAGTAAAACAGATCTAAAAACATTTGAACTATGATGGTCGTGTGGTTTTTCAAGAATACAAGTTCGGATTGAAATAAGGTTTCTGATAAAGATTTTATGTGGTAAGTTTTGTGTGAAAATGGTGTCGTTGGTAGCCACAGAAAAGAACAACAGGTTTATTTCATGAAAAAGTAGAACAAAATTTAATGAGGGGCCATAAAACCCAAATTTACATAGATCCATACTAAAGTCCTAGGAGCTTATTAGGTCTTCTGAGGCTGACATTCTTCACTCTATTTGGCCCAAATTCCTCTCATGACCACCTTTGTCCTCCTGACTGAACTTAAGGTTAGAGATGACAAGGCTGTTATTTCGTCACATACCCGGTCACCGCCAACCCGATGGTCAGCACCGCCAGGACTAGAACCGAACTGAAGATGACGAAAACAATGAGATGCCGGAAGAATCCAATTTTGGTAAAGAGGGTGATGCCTGCCATGTCTTTTGGATTATGGCCAGTGTGGCTGTGCTCGAAAGCGGATGACGGTGGTTGGAAGTTGATGGTGGTTTAGTGTGATGAAATGGGGAAAAGATCAGCAAGTAGGAAGGGATATATAAGGGATTGAAGTTGAGTGTTTTGACACGTGGGATGAATGGTGACAAGTGTTATGTTTTTAGTGACATGACCTGGAGGATTTACTTACTCAGACGTCTTGCGTGTCAACTCAAGTTAAGTAAGAGTGGGTTGGAAAAGACAATTATACCCTCAACTTAATAAGGCTTAACGCCCGTTAGTCCAATCAGTTAGGGTGAGGGACCAACGATGACTAACGTTTCGCAGTTAAGGACCAACGGTGCAATTTTTTTGGTCAAGGGACGAAACTTGATGGTCAACGTATACCACAAGGACGAATGGTGTAGTTTACTCTATACTAAATATAGTTCATAAAATAACAGCTCCCACTTTGACATATCTTAATATAGAATGACATTGATTAGCGTCTAGCAACACGCCAATGCCCCCAGAATGACCCTGATTATGGTTTCCTGAAAAAAAAAACCCTTTAATGAATCATCATTATACTTATTCTTTTGTTACTAGTACTACATTAAATATGGATATGGAACTTAGTCATTCCACTTATCTAACTATTTTGTTTCTCGTTATATTCTGATTGAACAAGATTACCAAATCATCTGAACACATTCTAGATTGATCTTGGGTATGGTCATACAAATATCTTGTCAACCCTACGAGGGCCCCAACAGTATTATACTTCAAAACAAATTAGAATGAACAAATTCTCTCTTAACTACAAGCAAAAGTCATGAATTTCACAACACTTATGAAACATCCCTTATTACTAACAGTTACGGATAGCGTTAGACTATTTTACATAAATTTGCTACACCAACGACAGTTTCTTGTCATCTCAAGTCAGAGGACAAATACACATGATTTACTTGATGACAAGGATCCATAAAGTACAATCATGTAGTTGGGATTAGTCCTATATTCAATCCTTTTAAATATCACGTGAGTTTGGCATGACCACCCATCAATATACATAAGTATATTCTACCAAAACTCAGATTTGTCTTAATTCAATCATATTTCTATATGATTGACAATGTAATATTTAGAATAACATGAGTTATTCATGGATTTAAATATGCAAATACATGATACAATATATTATAAATGAAAACAAACATATCAAGTACTTTTATTCATTTATATAATAATTGTTAATTACATCTCTTATCCAAATACTAACCAGCAGATCTACATGAAACTACTAGCTAAACGAAGTCCAATGCTATCAGCATGTTGAGTAAGTTTTGACTTAGGTAAAGCCTTCGCGAAGGGGTCAGCTAGATTGCCATTTGTGTGAACTTTGAGTAGATTGATTTCACCTATTTTGACTTGTTCTCGAACATAGTGATATCTTCGATGAAAATTTCTGGCATCCTTCATGACTCCAGGTTAATTGGCGAATGTAATTGCTCCAGAATTAGTCTAAGATCATGACCACGTAATGATTGATAATTTTATTAAAGTATCGAAAACATAATGCAATTAAAATAACGAATCCAAATATAAGATATCATTTATCATACACAATCACAAACTATTACAAAAATTACAAATATCATTTATCATTCAATTAATTCATTAAAATATATTTTTATATTAAAGACATGAATTAAAAGGGTAGTTTGTTTTGTTAAATCACATTATTTTTAAACATGTCTACAAAAGATGTTTAAAAATGTTGTAATTAATGCTACTATGTTGTAACTAATATAATTCCATAATAAGTAATTGTGCTGACTAAGGTGTCGTTTGTTTTTTCAGAGTTTTTATATCTTCATATGCAAACCATGTTTGAAGAAGAAGAGACAAGGTTTGTGTTGAAGAAGAAGAGATACATCTAAAGTCTTTATCTGCAAGAAAAAAACCGTTTTTTTTTTTTTTTTTTTTTTTTTTTTTGCTTTTTAAAGAAAGGAATGAAAGAGAAATAGACAAGGTTTGTGTTGAAGAAGTGAGAAGTGAAAGTTTATATCTAATTTTTTAAGACGTAAAAAGTGAAAATAATCACTTATGTCTGAACAAACAAAATAAAAAAAAAAAAAAAAAAAAAACCCTTCTGCGCGCCCGCAGACAGAAGAAGTGAAAAGAGCGAAAAAGTACTAAGTACTTTTTCTTAACTAAACGACACCTAAAATTTTTTATCTTTCTTATTTAGCATGTTTCAAATGCTTTATAATGTAGTGTATATAACATTATATAAGCCAGGCTAATTAAAATAATATTTCAGAGAGGTTAGAAGAGATATGTGTTGGTGGTTATTCGTCCCAAAGCAGGGTGTAGATAATCAACTTCAGCATAAATGCTCAACTATTCAGCAGAAACAAATAAAACGTCAGCAGTAACAGATACCACTTGGTGGTTACCGGATATCACTTGGAATCGTGTGATCACTTTCCAAAGTAAACTATTCGACCCTAATGCCTGGGTATCACGAATATCTACTTGGGATAAGACCAAATGCAGTTAAAGAATTAGGCACAATTCTTTAACCCTTTCGCTAATAAGTATTTATGTTCTTTGTTTGTATTCAAGCGTATTTTCTCTGTCTATTTCATCTGAAAACAGATCTCCTATTTATAGGAAATACTCTTGGCTAGTCAATAGAATTATGAGTATTAATCGGCCCATTAATAGCCTCATAATTATCCCCACAATAGCCGTTAGTGGTTACATGACCAATTAAACGTGGTCATAATGCAGATTAAACTGCCACTTGAATAGGTCAAAGCCGTTACAAGCAGTACTATCATCAATACTTTCATAGTGCCATCAGTGGTTACACTGCTTCAGTGGAAACGCCACTGCTTCAGTGTAAACACAACATCAGTGAGACACCACTTCAGTGGAAACACTGACTCAGGGTAAGTACTGCTTCAGTGGAAACACTGATACTCAGTGTTAACCACAACAGTACTTTCACCAAGCACTATCAATCCAAACCACTACAAGAGTTCAGGGTGTTCATGGACCTTATGGGTGTACACTCCGTACCTCCTAACCCATTACAAGGTGTGAACCAATCCCACAAGTGCACTAAATTTTCCAACAATCCTCCCCAAATTTAGTTCATTTCCTTTTCATGAAAACAAACATCAAACAAAACATGTGCATAAATGAAAATGTCCTGAGGATTGAATTTCCACCTTAGCAATTACACGTTCAAATATTCGAGAATCAGGGTGTTCTAAGAATTGAACCCTTCAACCCATTTGAATACCTGAAGATAACTACACACAAGCTTTCAAACACATATCAGCTCCTGACACTATACAAGCCATGTGTCCATATCCAAATTCATAAATGTTGTAGAAGCTAAAGTCCAAAGCTTCCTGAAGCGGCAAAACTTCAACATTTACATAGGTGGTTCCTCTTTAGTCATGCTCCTGCAAAGCACTTTTTCAAAGAAAATTAACCATTAAGAAGTAAAGACTTCATCCTCCTTTCAGCAGGTTCCGAGCACAACCTTGGGATGTAAACAAAACATGTGCTCCATTCTACTGAATGTTCAGCTTTCCACATTGAACTCAGCTCCCAAGTTTCCTTAGGAGGGAGTTGGGTCTCCTAGCATTCAGTGACTAAGTTGGACTTAAACCCATCCCTTTAGCAGACTTTATAACCAAGTCTCTAGCTAATCCCTTCGTCAAGTGATCAGCTAAGTTCTGTTGAGATCTAACAAACTCTATAGATACCACCCCATTCATGATAAGCTCACGAATCATGCTATGCCTGACACCTAAGTGTCTAGACTTACCATTGTACATTTGGCTATAAGCCTTAGCCAATGTAGCTGCACTATCACAACGGATAGAAATAGGTGCTATAGGTTTAGGCCACAATGGAATCTCAAGAAGCAAGTTTTTCAACCATTCAGCTTCTTTACCAGCAGCAGCTAAGGCCACAAATTCAGATTCCATTGTTGAACTGGTGATGCAAGTTTGCTTCTTGGATGCCCAAGAAATTGCACCTCCACCAAGTAGGAATACCCAGCCACTGGTAGACGAATTGTCTTCAGTGTTACTGATCCAACTTGCATCAGTGTATCCTTCCAACACTGATGGGTAACCAGTATATGAGAGACTATAATCCATAGTTCTCTTCAAATACTTCAGTACCCTTTGAACTGCTTGCCAGTGATGAGCACTAGGGTTACTAGTATACCTGCTCAATTTTCCCACTGCAAAACCAATATCAGGTCTTGTACAAGTCATGGCATACATTAAGCAGCCAATTACCCTAGAATACTCAAGTTGAGATATAGCTTTGCCATTATTAGGCATCAACTTCTCACAAGTATCCATAGGTGTACTCACTGGAGTACAATCAAAGTAATTGAATTTCCTCAGCACCTTCTCAATGTAATGAGACTGAGAGATAGAAATTTTTTTACTTTCATGTTTAATCCTTATACCAAGGATAACATCAGCCTCCCCCATGTCCTTCATGGAGAACCTTGATGACAAAAATTTCTTTGTCAGGTCAACATGTCATCAACATATAGACAAATGATGACTCCTTTACCAGATTCATCAAATTTGCTATATACACATTTGTCAGCTTGGTTAAGAACATAACCACTAGACAAAACCACTTCATCAAACTTTTGATGCCATTGCTTAGGTGCCTGCTTAAGTCCATAAAGAGACTTAATCAGTTTACACACCTTGTTTCCATTGCCAGGCATGATGAAGCCTTGAGGTTGGTTCATGTAAACCTCCTCTTCCAATTCACCATTCAAGAAAGCTGTCTTCACATCCATCTGATGAATAACCAGATTGTGAATAGATTCCAAAGCAATCAACAGTCTTATGGTACTGATACGAGCCACAGGGGCATAAGTATCAAAATAGTCTATCCCTGACTTTTGTTTAAAGCCCTGAATGACTAGTCTAGCCTTGAACTTTTCAATTGTTCCATCTACCTTCATTTTCCTTTTGAAAATCCATTTGCAACCTAAAGGTTTGCAACCAGGTGGTAGATCAACCAACACCCAAGTGTTGTTCCCCATGATGGAATCCATCTCATCATTGATTGCTTCTTTCCATAAAGCAATATCCTGGGACTTCATTGCTTCTTCAAATGTCTTCGGATCATCCTCAACAATGAAGCAATAGGAGCATTGGTCAGAGACCTCATCCCTTGTTCCTTCAACTAAATACAGCTGAAACTCAGGCCCAAATGACTTTGGAGTCCTAACCCTTTTGCTCTTCCTGAGCACAGGTTCAGGTTGTTGAACCACAACCTCATCAGGGACCACTGATGGTTCATCATCAGGGACCTCTGATACACTAGTGTTATGAGTTCCATTAGGAATCCTCATACTTGGTCTAGGGACTGATGAGAATCTATTCTCATCAAAGTTTGCATCCCTTGATTCAATTATTGAGTTAACTGAAACATATTCATTAGGTTCAATGACATAGAACCTAAAAGCCTTGGAATGCTCAACATATCCAACAAAGATGCAATCAATGCCTCTTTCACCCAAAGTTTTCAACTTTGGATCAGGGAGTCTTACAACAGCCCTACAACCCCAAACCTTGAGATAGTTCAAGTTGGGTTTCCTTTTAGTCCAGAGTTCATAAGGGGTAACCTTGTTCCTTTTGTTGGGAACCCTATTTAATAAATAGCAAGCTGTTAACATAGCTTCACCCCAGAACCCTTGACTCAGTCCTGAATAGGACAACATGGAATTAACCATCTCCTTCAGGACCCTGTTTTTCCTTTCAGAAATACCATTTTGCTGAGGAGTATAAGGGGCAGTCATTTCATGGATTATTCCAACAGACTGAAAGTACTGAGTATCCATGTACTCACCTCCCCTATCAGTCCTTAATCTTTTGATCAAAGACCCAAGTTGTAATTCAACTTCTGTTTTAAACACTTTGAATTTATCTAATGCTTCATCTTTTGTATGTAACAAATAAACATAACAAAATCTAGAAGCATCATCAATAAACGTCACAAAGTACTTCTTATTCCCCAAAGAAGGAGTAGCATGCAAATCACACAGGTCACTGTGTATCAGCTCTAAGAGCTCAGTCTCACGACTAACACCCTGAAAGGGTTTCTTGGTTATCTTGGTCAACATGCAAGTTTTACACTTTTCAGTTTCCATGTCAAATGCTGGGATTAACCCATCCTTAGACATATCTTGCATTCTCTTATAATGTACATGACCAAGTCTTGCATGCCAAAGGATAGAGTTAGTCTGATCAAAAGTAGACACAAAAGCTGAAATAACATTGTCAGTGGTAACAGTCATACTATCAGTTAAAACATTAAGCCTGAACATTTGATTACATAAATAACCAAAACCAATAAAAACACCATTCTTAGAAAGAACAAATTTATCAGATTCAATAACTTGTTTATATCCATGATTATTCAAAACACTACTTGAAACCAAGTTCTTCCTTATATCAGGAACATGAATAACATTAAACAAAGTTACAATCTTTCCAGAACTAAACTTAAGATCTACACAACCATGACCATGCACCAAGGCTGTTGACTCATTTCCCATGTGAAGAATAGAACCATCATTCAGTGACTCATAAGTCTTGAACCAGCTTCTATCTTTGCACACATGAACTGTTGCTCCAGAGTCAACCCACCACGCAATATCATCATCCTGCACATAATTAGATTCAGATACATATGTAACATAATAAATCTGAAAAGACTTATTAAACATATTCTGACCTTTCAGTGAGTTGGCTGAACCACCACTCCCTGAACCATTAGTGCCTGATCCATTGGCTTTACCACCAAACTTAACACCCTTGCAGTCCCTTTTAATGTGACCAGTCTTGCCACATTTCCAACAAGTAGGTGTTGCCTTCTTGTTAGGATATGCCCTTGTGTTCTCATGATATTTGCGCTTGCCTTTGTTGTCATTGTACCTGGTGGAGTTGTTATGCTCCACCATATTGACAACAGATGCACCAGTAGCATTGCTACTCTTTGGCTTGTCATTATCCTGCACCTTGAGAGATTCCTCAATGCGCAGATGACTGCCCAACTCAACCAGAGTTAACTCCTCTTTCTTATGTTTCAAGGTATGCTTGAAATCTTTCCAAGAAGAAGGGAGTTTGTCAATCACACAAGAGACTGAAATAGACTCATCCATGTGCATATTATGTTGTGTAAACCTTCCAAGTATTCCAGGAAGTTCATTGTATTGTTCCATGACTGGTCTTGAATCAGTCATTTTGTAATTTGTGAAATTACTAACAAGAAACTTCTTACTTGATGCATCCTCAGCCATATATTTGGCATCCAAGGAGTCCCACAGTTCTTTGGAAGATTCAATGTTCTGATAAATATCAAACAGGGAATCAGACATACCATTGAGAATTAAGCCTCTGCATATGTAGTCATCGTTCTCCCATTTGCTCCTGCTTCTGATCTGCTCCACAGTAGCATCATCACCATCATCAGGAATTGGTGTGGTAAGTACATACACCACACTCATGCTTGACAGCAAGAAGTGCATCTTCTTCTGCCACCTCCTAAAGTCCACCCCTTCAAACTTATCGAGCTTGGCAAAGTTTGAAGCCATGTATTTCATTGCAGCAGTTGCCATTGATTATCACTAAATAGTTTACTTTGATTGTTGGTGGTTATTCGTCCCAAAGCAGGGTGTAGATAATCAACTTCAGCAGAAATGCTCAACTGTTCAGCAGAAACAAATAAAACGTCAGCAGTAACAGATACCACTTGATGGTTACCGGATATCACTTGGAATCGTGTGATCACTTTCCAAAGTAAACTATTCGACCCTAATGCCTGGGTATCACGAATATCTACTTGGGATAATACCAAATGCAGTTAGAGAATTAGGCATAATTCTTTAACCCTTTCGCTAATAAGTATTTATGTTCTTTGTTTGTATTCAAGCGTATTTTCTCTGTCTATTTCATCTGAAAACAGATCTCCTATTTATAGGAAATACTCTTGGCTAGTCAATAGAATTATGAGTATTAATCGGCCCATTAATAGCCTCATAATTATCCCCACAATAGCCGTTAGTGGTTACATGACCAATTAAACGTGGTCATAATGCAGATTAAACTGCCACTTGAATAGGTCAAAGCCGTTACAAGCAGTACTATCATCAGTACTTTCATAGTGCCATCAGTGGTTACACTGCTTCAGTGGAAACGCCACTGCTTCAGTGTAAACACAACATCAGTGAGACACCACTTCAGTGGAAACACCACTTCAGTGGAAACACTGACTCAGGGTAAGTACTGCTTCAGTGGAAACACTGATACTCAGTGTTAACCACAACAGTACTTTCACCAAGCACTATCAATCCAAACCACTACAAGAGTTCAGGGTGTTCATGGACCTTATGGGTGTACACTCCGTACCTCCTAACCCATTACAAGGTGTGAACCAATCCCACAAGTGCACTAAATTTTCCAACAATATGTTTATTTAAATTGTTTAAATACTTTTTGTAATGTTATGGAGTAATGGAAAACTTTAGAATATACGTGAGTTCAAATTAATTCTTTTTGTAATTTTACAATGATAAGCTAAACATTTAAAAAAAAAAAAAAAAAAAAAAAAAAAAAAAAAAAAAAAAAAAAAAAAAACTCTTGCTTACAGCTTATAGTATATGCTCTAGCTCCGACTTCATATCCAACTCTCGCTCCATCACCAAACACACTTTTAATATACAATCTTATAGGAGCTTAAGCTTTTAAAAAGTAGCTTATAAAATAAATTTTGTTTATTAAAGGATTTGTAAAAGCTCTTATTAATAAGAGTTTCTATAGGATGAGGCAAGAGGAATGGTCTTTCAGAAATAAGTATGCTTCAATGAACTAAAAGGTGTTTGTCTTCAAGGTTTAGGACCTTATTATCTTATTTAGTGAAAATAAGCATATTTAACTGTCCTGATAAGTTGAGCTTATGTGTTTACATATAAGGGTTTTCTTGAATCAATCTTTTCTTAGCTTATATGATAGGGCAAGGATTTACGTTTATTTGATGATCGTTATAGAAAAAGATAAATTTTCTCTTTGGGGGGGGGGGGGGGTTGTGGAACATTCTTTTCTAGGTATGTTACTTTTGGTTCTCAAGATTTATTTTGAGAGGAAAGGAAGTGAAATTGAGTGAAATAAAAATTTGTGGTGTTTTTGAATTTTTTTTCCAAGGAAGTAAAGAAAGTGGGATGAAGGAGGAAAGGGAGTAAAGTGCTAGTGTTTTTAGTTTAAAATGTTTCACTCCATTACTTGGGTGAGAGTAAAGGATTTTTATTTTTATTTTTATTTTTATTTATTTATTTATTTTTATTGATTCACGTCAACAACATATCAACTTTTATTCTTTTCATGTCTTGCCAAAAAAAAGTTTGCAACACATTTTTTCTCATTCTTTTAACTTTTTTCATTAATAAATACCTTTGATGTACACACAACACACACCAAAAAATGGCGGTAGACAAAGAAGAAGGATTTAGTCATGGCGCAAGGCATCTAAAGTTGGCGATAAACAAAGGAGAAGAGCGGTGTTTTTTGTGCTTGCGTGGCAAAATACCCTCGCTCAAAAACCTCCACACCCTTTCCTACCTTAAGTCAAATGGTACTTTCAAAAGTGGCGTATTGGTATGTAAACTAAAAAAGTTTATATAAATATAACAAACTTTTATAATGTGCTTCACTATGTACATTTCGTGACATGTCACTTAAAAAACAGTAATACATGTCCCATTATGAAGTATGACACGTCATCCAAACGTATATGTTACAACACTTTTAAAATTTTATAGCATTTAATGCAACACACTCTAATTCACCTATTAAAAAGTACTAGCAGGGTACCCGCGCAATGCGGCGGCGGGTACCCTATGACTAAATATTGTGACTAAAGTAACTGTTTTTTTTAACAATTTCTTTACGTATTTTAATTTCTAGTGAACTACGTATTCTAATTTATTACATTTTTATATAATAAATGTACAAATTTCATGTCGAATATTTTAACTCTTTAACCGTTGACAATGTTTTTTTTTATACAATTGTAATAATAAATAATAGAGTAAGCAACGTTTTTTCGTTGTTTAAAATGACTACATGATTTATATAAAGTTAAGCTTTATGGATATGGTGTTCAAAAAATATGTAAAATCAAAACACCAAACCGACTTGCTCAATCAAAAACCGCAAAAACCGATCATTAATAAACCGAAACCAAGCTTATAGGTTTTAAGATTCAGACATTTGAAATAATCAACCCAGCAAAAATTAGAGTCCAAAATACACCGTCAGTCCATAATTGCATTTATCCCCAATATTACTATTAACCAAAGAATATATTAAAAATTAGCCTAATTCAAAAAGTTTACTAATTTTCAAATATTAAACATTTTAGCCCAAACAATTTTTAGATATTATGAGAACTCTTAACAATATTGGGATAAACCCATTATGACATCATACAACCCATAATCAAAGTTTTTAACCCTAAGGATAGAAGATGTTATCTGTGATTTTGTGCAACTATCACTTCTTACACATTTCTTGTGCAGTCACACACAAGCCGCTCCACTCTTCTCTCTTCTTGCAACCAAAACGCACAAACAAGCACCAAACATATATCTTCTAAAAAATATTACTTCTTGTCTTAATAATCTATCCATCACCCTTATAACTCACAAACAAAAGACATAACAATCCTTTTTTTTTTTGTTTTTTTTTTCCTGTTATACGAACACACAAAGAAAGAGACACGAACCCTTTTCTTGATTCTGTTTCACGAACACAAATGCATACCCAAGGTACTCTCTTATTTGGCTTCAAGATTTGTGAAAGGTCTCGGGTAGGTTGTTTGTTATTTTGTTTTTCTTTTTTGTAGATTGATGATGGGTATGTTCAAATTTAAATTAAATCTTAGATTGCAAACAAAGTTTGAGCTTATTTGAGATCTTGTTTAATTTTTATTTTGTGTTGAGTCTTGGTTGGAGATGGATGTTGATTGTGGTTTCTTGAGGAGGATGAGACATAGGATAGACATGTTTGTTGTTGTTGTTAGTTGTTTGGTGAAATGGTGGTTCGATTCATCTTTGTGTTTCATCTTTATTTCTTTTTCAGTTTAAACAGAATAAAAAAAATGAATGAAAACCAAGGAGTATAGATTTGTACATTTGTGTGTACATTGTGCTTGGTTATTTGTATTTATTGATGAGGTTCCGTTATTAGATTAATGATTCGTTATAAAATCTCATAAACTCAAATTGATCAGTAGTGGTGGAATACTCAAATAGAATTATATAGACTTGGAGATTTTTGTCGAGTCAACTTATGTTATTGATCGAGCCATCTATATTTTGGAGTTGAAAATTTTAATAAAAACTTCATTAATCAATAAGAGTTTGAGATCAATATAGACCTCGTAGTATTTATATACACATTGAACCAATTCTGGCCATCTATTTTTCATTAAAAAAAATCACTTTCCACATTTATAAATAAATAAATAAAATATCCTACAAACGACACATAGTTAAGCGACAAAAAATACACTATCGCGAATAGAATAATTATATCCTTTAGTAGACGGGCACTTCGATATACTTTCGACAAATTTTTTTTTCGAGTTTAGTTTCAATGTTAAATTTGTGTCTGAAAAAAGGTACATGTGATTTCTATGTTAGGAATGACATGTGATTTCACAAATCACATGTGATGTATGCTTTAAGGCAGAAATCACATTTGATTTTACAATTTAAAATAATAAATCAAATATGATTTTAACAGACGTAAATTTCAAAACTCACAAAAAAAGTTCGTCGAAGTATATAGAACTGCCCCTCTATAGAAATATGACTTAATTCTCGTCGTGATGATATGATTTTTTTCGCTTAACAATTAACGGTTTGTGAGATTTTTAATTTTAAAAAAATAAAAAGAGATTTTTTTTTTATATTAATTAGAATAGATGGCTATAAATTTTTTACAATACATATTTTTCCTTTTTAAACTTAGGGGGCGTTTGGTTCACGGAATTTTAAATGACGGCATTTCAAATATCTAGAACTTTCAACTTCTGGGGATTTTAAGTCTTATAATTTGAAATACCCTCGAGTGTTTGATAAATAAAAAATTCATATTCTCTTATACCTGGAAATGACTAAACTACCCTTGTTGATTCTTTTATGAATACCCATCTTTTTTATTTTCATAAACAAAACAAAAGACCAGATCTATCACAAATACTTCTCCAAAATCAAGATAATTTCTAGTAGTAGCTTCAAAAACCAATCGAAAGCAACCATCAATATCGAAAAAGAATAAAATATTAGTCATGCTTATCATGATATGTAATTTTTCGAGTATAAGCAAATCCATTCACTAACTTGATAATACATGTAAAATTATCACGGGATTAAGAAAAAAAAAAGGAGGGGAGGGGGGAAGAAACAATTAGCTCAATGAAGATTTAAGCATAAGAGCAGTGGCCATTGTTAATTAGAAGAAAGAAGCAAAAAGAGGATCATGTTTACTTTATTTTTAAGGGCATTTTTGTCCAAACGAGGACATAAAACTTCGGAATTTATAATGCCCAGCTTTTCAAAAGGTTTTACGTCTCCCCATTTAATGCTTTTCCCCTCATTTAAATAGGGCAAGCCTACGTGGGCACCCCATGAAATCCTTGGCAGGCACCTCATGCTAGTGTGGACCCCCCTTTTGACGGCGATTTGACCTTTTTTTTTTTTTTTTTTTTTTTTTTTTTTTTTTTTTTTTAATAATTGTGTGTAGTGTTTTTTAGTGTATTTAATTAGTGTAGTGTATATTGTATTTAATTAGTGTAGTGTTTTTTTTTAAATATAGTGTATTTAATTATGTAGTGTTTTTATATAGTATTTATTTTACGTTATGTTTTTAAATAATGTATAACAACAAATGTAAACATTAAACAATTAAAACAACAAATGTTTTCAATATTACAACGTCTACTCCACATGAAGATTATTAATGTCATCTATAAGCTCATAGAGTATTCCAGTCGGCTGACATGCGTGATCAACTGGATTACTTGCCAGTTCCAGTGATGCTTCCAACGCCTTTATTTTTGCCTGCAACAAAGTCTTTTCAGCCAATAGCATGTTGATCGTTGTATCTTTAGTTTCGCAGTTTGAGCACTGTGTCGAAGAAGAGGCTTCACCAAAGTACTTTTGTTGAAATATTTCCTTCCACATGAAGTATCGACACCCATAGTCTTTAGTCCCTGGCTGTTACATGACGAAACAATTATAAGAAATGTATTCTAAACAAACAAGTTATTGATATATTTACGCAAATAAGCAAACGTTTAATTATTTACCTTTGAGAAAGGACATGCATAATACTTCAGACCACAAGTATGGGGCTGGTGGGATGTTCTTTGAATTATTAATCCACGTTGACAACGACACAAGTAAGGATTTTGTTGTTGCATCTGGCCAAAAGAATTTGTATAATTATTCACAACATAAATTAGTAATATGATGGTTCACAAAATTAGAAGCTTCGAATACATAAATAACCAATCTTGTTATAGATTAATAGTTGATACATGGTTCACAAAATTACAATATAACTAGAAACTAAGATCAATCACGCCCGATGCGTAGTCGCTCCAATGATACTGCCATCTGTCCCACACGAGACTCTAACTCTGAAATGCGTCTCCTCAATCCGTCAATCTCTCGCTCGTACACATCAACGCGAGACGGCTGTATCAGTAGATGAGGAAGAACCGGAGGACGGTGTATAAAATTGTCCTCATATGCAGCTGGAGATATAGCTGGAGAGGGAGGCACATAAGATTGTGAAGAAAGCACATAATCTGGACTCTCAACACGAGCGGGTGTGTGGTTGACACAATGAATGTCCCTCCACTGAATGTCATCCGATTCCTGTAACAAAACATGAGGAAGAACCGGAGCAGGAGCAGAAATCTGTAACAAAAGATGACGAGTCGTTTGCTATAAATCAGTAATCGTCTATACATGTTGTGTCATTTACAATATAGATCAGTAATCGTCTATACATGTTTTGTTATTTACAATATAAATAAATAATCGTTTTCTACGTATATCTAAACATCCTCTGTCGTTGAGTAAACACATGTTCCCATTGCGCGGCCACGGCATCTCTATGATAACTCCATTGTGGGTGATTGTACGGGAGTGGTGAGTCTTCGTCAAGAACCGCAAGAACGAAGTGAGCACATTCCTCGTTCCCCACACGAAGAATAACAACCGGAGTCAAGTACTGGGCTGAATCTGGAGAACCTCTAAGAGGAAGTAACAAAAGAGACTGTCTATTGGTTATACATACAATAGGACGGTTAATAGCTGTAGCAATAACCACTCCCATTTCTGGCATACTCATCCAATAACTTCGGGGTGCTGCACCGTTATACCAATTCATCGAGTTACGTGTAGATGTAAAAGTTTGACCCCACATTGCCCTGTAAACTGCTTCGTGATTGTCTACCTCTTCCCTGGCAAGAGCTCGAATTGTGGGCCACATTTCTTGCTGATGGCCAAGACCTAGGGCAACAGCTCGATAGCCACAATTTCCATCACCCTCCACGTTAAAAATCCCTAGGATCCAGCGTCGGAAAATAGGTGGAATTTCAGTCATACAATATTCGCTAAAGTGATCTGGAACGTACAAGTGGTGTCTTAAGTCGCCCTCGCTAGGTCCTTCGTTAGGTCCTTCGTTTAAGTCTGGGATGTTAGAAGGCTCTCCCACATAAGAACTATGTCTCGCCGATTCTTTATTTACTTCTGGGACTTTTTTAGGTTTTGTGTAGCTTCTGCGGTGCCTTGTGGGGGGGTCATCGTTCAAATCCGGGAGATTTGGTTTAGACTTGGATTTGTTGTCCTTTGCGCTTGGACGTCCACGATTATTTTCTTTGACAGCAGGTTGTTGGGCTGACACAGATTCAGGAGCGTATATACCTCTGAGCATGTTTAACATATTTTTTTTGACAAACGACGATGCTCTGGTATAAACACTTTGGAATTTCTGTACGTCATCTTTACACGAAAAATATTCAGGCTCTTCAGGACCTTGTTGCTCTTGAGGATATTCAGGCTCATCAGGCTCATCAGGCTCTTGAGTATTTCGGACAACAGGCCAGGGAACGCTTAGTGTTCTCCAAAAATTATCAACATAATCAAGCGGAATTGGCAATCCTGTATTCGAAAAAAAGAACTTGTTATAATTATCGGGATTGACGGAAAGAATAACTTGGTAGGCATAAATTTTTAAATACATACCGTTTGCTTGAAGCCAATACAGTTGGTGATAGCATGGTAAGCCATACACTAACCGCATTTGATGACCACATGCATGTGGGTCAACATCCCGTTTACTTTCTCCGAGTATGAGCCTTAAAGCATCCATTGAAACATTATACCGCAATTCGTTAAACAGAGTGCTCTTACAAGCATGCAGTTTCTTGATTTTGCTTATATTCAAAGAGGCTCGTATCGCGGTTTCTTGCGCAGCTATAATCTTGTCGACCGAACACAACAACGTGTCTAAGCTGGACTGTGTGGTGCCCAAGTATAACTTCAACAGCGCGTGTTGACCCTCAACTCTACATGTTGTTGTCTGGCCGAAGCTGCGATATTGATCGGTAATGTACGATACAAACATGCGGTCGTAATCTCGCAGACAGTTACGAAAATACCGGAAAACATCTGAGAAAACAAAGAATTACGAAAGTGAGAAAACAAAACTATCCGAGTAGTTATTTATTAAATAATAATAACAAAGTGTATTATTAAAGTACAATTCGAGTACCCTTTTTTTGGACCAATAAACCACGTAGTTGCTGATAATAATGCCTGAACACTTCTTCTGTCGGAGCTGAAATCATCGAATCCCAAGTGATTCTAACGGACTCATACTCCTTTACCGTATCGAATCTGTTTATGCAATTCTTTAGCACATTTTGATTGATATGCCATCGGCAGAGTAATCTGTTAGCGTTTGGGAATTCTTCTGCGCAAGCCCCAAGCAACGCTTGGTCTCTGTCGGTGACGATAACCCGCGGGTAGTATTGTTCTTGTATCACCAACTTAATACATTCCAACACCCATTTGAAATTTGGCTTTTTTTCTTTGTCCAAAAAGCTAAACGCCATTGAGAATGTTGTGTTTGTTGGAGTAACCCCAACAACTGTAAAGAATGGCAGTTTAAACATGTTGGTGTTGTATGTGGAGTCCATCAGCATGATTTCCGGATATGTTGTCCACAGGGCATATGACGTCGGGTGAACAAAAAATATTTCATCCAGCTCATTTGTGTGGTCATTTATCCTAGGGTAATAAATATAACCTTTACGTCGCAAATGTACTAAAAGCATTTGTATCGGAGTCAAATCACCACGACTGTCACGACGTATCTTTTCTTGTGCATTATACACCGTTTTAATCGTAGACACGTTATTAGGATCCATCTCTTTTATTGAAGAAAGTATAATTCGTGGTGCTACACGCTGTTTTGTCATCTGCCTCACAAAAACTAACTCACTTTCTTTTAATCGCATGGCCTGTGAAAAACCATGCAACGAGTCTGGAAAATTATGATTATGCTCCGGACGCTTAACCCTCAATATCCAACCATTAAAAGCTTTTATATATTTCGCTAGTAATCTGAATGGGCAACTACATTTGTCGGTACTAGTCTGCCGTTGAAGTTCATCTTCTAAACCTTCACGTGAAGACGTCCCATGTCTAGAACACAAAAATTCGATAGAGTACTTATAGCCCCTATCTGTTTTACTTTTTCCAATAACAATAACAAACCCAATCGATTCAGCAGTAGATCGAACCCAATTAATTAAATCAACTTCAGTACCGAACACCTATACAATATAAAAACACAACAAACTTTTTTAATAAACCTTACTTTTTTTTTTTTTTAACAAAGTTTACTTTTTTTTTTAAAACAAAGTTTACCTTTTTTTTAACAAGTTTACTTTTCTTTTTAAAGAAAGTTAACTTTTTTTTATACAAACTTAACTTAACTTTTTTTTTTAAAAAAAAAACAAAAAACGGTGACTCGGGTTATTAACCCTCGCTCTCTCTCACTCACACACTAACCACTCTCTCACTCAAATCACTTTCTCTCTCTCACACAAAAACTCTCTCATCTCTTTTACCGGTGACTTAATATATTCCGGCCAATATTCTGGCCACGCACCACCGGTAATTTTCACCTCCTATACCAAACGATAGATCGGGAAAAGGTGATCATTTTAAGATAGGCCACGCGCAGTATTTCTCACCGACACGCCCTACATCTAAAGTTTTAGATTCGTGATGGTTCGTTTTTTGTGGTATGTTGTTACCGTGGGTTTGTAGATGTTGTTACCTTGGGTTTGTAGATGTTGTTACCGTGGGTTCGTTTTTTGTGGTATGTTGTTACCGTGGGTTTGTAGATGTTGTTACGGTGGGTTTGTAGATGTTGTTACCGTGGGTTTGTAGATGTTGTTACGGTGGGTTTGTAGATGTTACCGTGGGTTTGTAGATGTTGTTACGGTGGGTTTGTAGATGTTGTTACCGTGGGTTTGTAGATGTTGTTACCGTGGGTTTGTAGATGTTGTTACGGTGGGTTTGTAGATGTTGTTACCGTGGGTTCGTTTTTTGTGGTATGTTGTTACCGTGGGTTTGTAGATGTTACCGTGGGTTTGTAGATGTTACGGTGGGTTTGTAAAAGTAAACGTTTTTTTAAAAAACTTTTTTTATGTATAATAAACGTTTTTTTTTTAATAAGAGAGTAAAAGTAAAAAATACTTTAAAAGTAAAAAATACTTTAAAAGTTTGTTTATGTATAATAAACGTTTTTTTTTAATAAACGTTTTTTTTTTAAAGTAAAAAAATACTTTAAAAGTTTGTTTATGTATACTTTAAAAGTAAAAAATACTTTAAAAGTTTGTTTATGTATAATAAACGTTTTTTTTTTTGACTCGGGTTTTTTTTTTAAAGTAAAAAAATACTTTAAAAGTTTGTTTATGTATACTTTAAAAGTAAAAAATTTGTTTATGTATACTTTAAAAGTAAAAAATACTTTTAAAGTAATAAACGTTTTTTTTATGTATAATAAACGCGTTTTTCTTTAAAAAACGTGTGTGTGTATATTTGGTGCTACGTGTGTGGTTCTCGAATGGTTTACGCGTTTCTTTTGTTGACCGTGTATACCATGTGTTGAAACCATGTGCGCACATGGTTTTCTCTGACTTAGCCAGTTGATATTCTCTGACTTAGCCACTGTCTTTATCTCTCCTAGTGGTATTATCTCTCTCTCTCTAAAAATTGAAGATCTAAAGTTTTTAGATCTACAAACTTTGATCTAAAACTTTTTTAGATCTAAAACTTTTTTAGATCTAAAACTTTTTTAGATGCTTCTAAGTTATCTGATGTTGAAAATATTATGAGGTTTGTAAAAAAAGTTATACTTTTTTGATTTTTTTAAAACATTTTAAGATCTAAAAACTTTGAATATGGTGATTTTCTTAAAAACAATAATGTTTCGTTATTAAGTTTTTTAGATCTAAAACTTTTGTTTCTTTTTTTGCAGGTTTGCATAGGAGGACCCTTTTGTTATGTTTGTGGGCAGGCCTACGTAGGCACCCCATGAAATCCTTGGCAGGCACCTCATTACTGGATGGTAAAGTGAGTTTAATTCACTTTGCAACTGTAATGTATAAAAAAATTTAGTGTTTTTGTATCAAAAAATTTCACTACTGGATGGTAAAGTGGCCATTCAAGGTCATTTTGCAACTTTAATGAAATAAAAAAGGCAATGATGATTTTTTAAAAAAAATAAAACTTAAAAAGAGTTTTGGCGAGGCAATACTTAATTTGCAGCCAACATGAACTATAAACTATTAATCTGAGCCTTTGATAAGTTGTTTACCTCTTGTGTGTTAAATGGTGAACTAGACATGGTGGACTGGTATGTTGTTGCTAGTGCACTTGTTGCTTATTCTTGTTTGTTGTTGTTCTGGACCACTTGTTGCAGTTCTGGACCACTTGTTTGTTGTTCTGGACCACTTGTTGTTGGTTGATTGTTGTTGGTGTTGTTGCTTTCACCAGGGATTATATGGGATGGTTGTTTGTGTTGTTGGTTGATTGTTGTTTGTGTTGTTGCTTCACCTGGGATTATATTGGGTGCCTGCCTAGGATTTCATGTGAACTTAGTACATTGCCTTTGAGAATCTTGTGAACTTTTGCAGTACTTGGTAACTTTTGAGAATCTTGTTCAAAACGTGTATAACCTTGTGAAACATGTGAAGTTCATGTGAACTGGTAACTTGTGAACAGTTTGAGACTTGTGCAGTGTTGTTAGACTTGTGAACTGGTGACTTTGTGCAGTTGTGAACTGTGACTTTTGTGCAGTTTGTGACTAAAACTTTTGCGAGGCGATGATGATTTTTGAGCCTAAAAACTTTAAAAAATTTCCGAGGCGATGATGATAAAAACCGAATGGACGGTAAAGTGAGATCTAATCTCACTTTGCAACCTTCGGGTTTGAGCCTAAAAACTTTAAAAACTTTCCGAGGCGATGATGATAAAAACCGAATGGACGGTAAAGTGAGATCAAATCTCACTTTGCAACCTTCGGGTTTGAGCCTAAAAACTTTCCGAGGCGATGATGAAAACCGAATGGACCGAATGAACGGCAAAGTGTGATAAAATCTCACTTTTGCAACCTTCGGACTGAGCCTCAAATGTTTTTCAACTACGATTTTTTGAAAACTTTTAAAACTTAAAAAAACTTGTAAAACCTGTAAAACCAAAACAAAAAATAAGCTGTAAAACAAACTTGTAGAACTAAAAAACCAAAACAAAACTTGTAAAAAAAAAAAACACATGTGCAAAAAGTTGTTAAAAAAAACTTGTAAAAATAAGTAAAAGACTTGGCACGGAAATCGAGAAACCAATCATTACCAATGATTGGCACGGAAATCGAGACACAACAAAATGCAACCACCCCCTATATGGGGTGCCTCCATAGGAGGACCCTTTAAATATACTATATGGGCCCAACCAAACACATTTAACATTAAATTATAATTACAAATGCCATGTAATTCCCCCAAAAGCGGTGAACCAAATACACCCTTACATGTGTATTTTAGTATCATATAAATTATGTAAAAAAATAATTTGTTATTTTTTAGAAAAAAAAATACATTTAAATAAAATTAAATAATTTTTATAAAAAATAATTTTTTTCAAAAAACTAATTTTTTTCAAAAAAATATTGAAAAAAAAATTCTTAAATAATTTAAAAAAATAAATTAAAAAAATAAAAACTTTTAAAAAATATATATATTTTTACATATTTAGAAAAAAATTATATTTTTTTAGAATTGTTATTTAGAAAAAAAAAATTAAAAAATTAACAAACAAATACATGTGAGTCTCTCTCATATGACAAAATGTTATTTAAAAAAATATATTATATTTATTTGTTAAGTATCTATTGTTACCAAATATTAGAATTGAAATTTACTATTCTCTAAATTTTCTATACCAAAACGTATCCAAATTAGTAGGCTCCCAAAAACCTAGCTAACCAAGGAAAAGAAAAAGGAAAGAAAAAAAAGCATAACATTTCTCCCCCGATTGATTAATTGTCTTGACCCAAATCATAAAAACGTCAACAAAAGTCAACACCCATTTACAGGTACTTCTCTTTTCTCATATAAACTTACTGTATTACGTAGTATAGTAGTATATTTAATATTTTTATGCTAATTTTGACATCCCATGTAATTTATAGATCAGTTAATTATAACCCACAATATATAACCTCTTCGATCAGATGAGTATACATTATTGAAAATGTGTTTCTAGAAATGAGTATAAATTATTGTAGAAATGAGTATAAATTATTGAAAATGTGTTTGTTTTTATAATGCACATAAGGTGTTTGATGAAATGCCTAACTGAAAATATGAGTGAGAATTAGTGTAGAAATGTGTTTTATTGCTGTCATTTTGGACCATTATGGTTCGATTAATTCCGTTGTTATATAAAGCTCTAGTGTACATAACAAATAATTGAAAGCTTATTGCTATGTTTTTTTATTAGTAGACTCTTGTTAAGTTTCAAATGTGCTGTTTTTAGTTAAGTTAAAGTCTTTGCTGAAGAAGATGTTGTAAGGTGAAAATAACAAGGCTTCGGAACTTACTTTTATTTTTCGTTAATGGACTAGGCATGAATTTTGTGATCTTATGTGCGGGTAAAAGTTAAACTGAGTTTTAATAGTTTCAACTTTCTTGGACAAGTTTAGTTTTTTCTTATCTTTCAAAGTTTAGAAATCATGTCTCATTTAGTGATCTTATCTGCGCCACTCTATTTTATTGGGTGGTAAAGATCTACAGTAGGAATAATGGGGATGTTTAATATAAATGTTTGCAGGTAGGAAAAGGAACGTGTCAGTAACTCAAGATGGCAACGAATTCTGCTTCTAATTGCTTTCGTGGTATGTTCTTTTAAGTTCATTTGCTTGAGTAATTTCAGTTAGTTTTCTAGTAGCATGCTTGTAACTGCTACACTTTTACAAGATCAATGCTTGAATATCGTACTTCTTTTGTATCTGCCCTTCTGGCTATTAAAAGTCAGAAATATAGGTTGTACTTGTAAGAAAGCTAGTTCTTCATAACCAACGATCATGTGTCTATATGAAGCTACTTTGTTAATTCTTTAATTGTTCTCGTTGCTGGCATGTAGATGTTAACTTGTAAATCTATGAAATAATCGAGGGTTGTCTTATTGTACATTGATTTTTATTTGTTGCGCTATGTAAATTTCGTAATTAAATAATGCATAACAGTATGCTGATTGGTCACAAAATTTTTGTAGGATTTTCACTTAAGTAGATCTAGTTATTTATATGAAAGATACTGATAAAAAATCTATGCTTACACGAACCATAATTATCAGATATAGCATATGTTGATTTGTCTCCATAGTAATGATCATCCCTTATATAGATGGTTTGAAAGTCTGTATACTTCATTTCGATATCCACGTGTTTTATGTCATACAAGGATCTAGGAAATGTCATTGTTCCAATATTAAATATGCAATCCCAAATGTTGCATCTTCTGCTTCTTATGGTTCTTTCTGTCACTTGCGAGTTCGAGCACTGTTTCCATGTTACTTGATGTTCATCATACATCCCTTTCAAGTCTCTGATTAGTTATGGTGCCAACTTTGGAATTCGTACCCAGACAAACTCGTAGTGTTTGTAACTAGTAGTTGCTTGTATAAATCTCTATTTGTCAAGCATAGTCTCTTTTTATTCTTTGATTTCTGCTACAAGTTTTTCGTGTTCTGAGTCTTGTCCTATTATACGCAATTATGCATGAAACAAAATCAACTAGCTGGACGTTCACTGTTGCGGGGCCTCAGCAATGTGTCGTCAGGAATGCTAAGATCACAACAGGAGACTCCCTGCAATAGTTTCTTGGCTCAGGTATGCTCTTTTATAATCTATTTGAGGAAGTGTTGACCCATTTACTCATATGGCCCATTTATTCATGAATGGGCCAAATGGATATGTTAAAAGAAACAGGTCAAATGGGTAGAAAGTCACCAAATGTGTAACCTTATGCATTAAACATCCAAAATTATTCTATTTAAAATATATAATTTTGTTACTATTAATTATGTTTTATAATCATATTGCCACTTATATATTTGCTTTACGTTAGCCAACTTAATTGGTTTACTTCATTGTACAACATTTCTTTATTTTGTTTCTGTTACAGCAAATAAGGACTTTCATACAAATGAGATCCAATCTGAAAGTGGTCGACAACTCAGGGGCAAAGCGAGTTATGTGCATACAAGCTTTGAAGGGGAAGAAAGGAGCCAGATTAGGGGATACGATAGTAGCATCAGTGAAGGAAGCCCAACCAGGCGGAAAGGTAAAGAAAGGACAGGTCGTGTATGGTGTGGTTGTTCGAGCTGCCATGCAGAAGGGTCGGTGTGATGGGAGTGAGGTTAAGTTTGATGATAATGCTGTTGTACTTGTCAACAAGCAAGGTGAACCAATTGGGACCCGAGTTTTCGGCCCGGTTCCACATGAGCTAAGGAAGAAAAAGCATGTCAAGATACTGAGTCTTGCTCAGCATATTGCATGAGGTATGGATCCTTCTAAGCTTCTTGTTTTCGCCCTCTTTCCTCCCTGTTTACGATTCAAGACACAAGTAACATCAGAATTTAGAGGTGGCAATTTTAACCTCTTGACCGTTTTACTTATGAATTGTTGATCTCTAGTAGGTTTAAGTGTCTGAGAGCTAATTGATAAAAACAGCTTAATGGAAAACAGGGCAACGGGTCAAACAGATCGAAAGTTTTCTAAATGTAAAATAAATGCATAAACCTTCTCATTCATTTAATTCAAAAACTTAGATTATTACCGAAGTAATCTAATTATTATAATCTCGTAAGACACTATTTTTTTTTATTAAAAGTTGAACAGTCTTTGCCAACTTGATTGTTTTAACCCTTACGGTTTTACCTAAAAATGAGTCTGTTTTGACCAGTTTCACGACAACACTATTCTTCCACTTCTATTAAAACTAGATTGAAAATGGCCAAAACAATTTAGTTTATGACAAACGAGCAAAGAATCCCGCAAAATTCCTTGTGGATTGGTCTGCTAGAAAATCTTCAAACCATGCGAGTTTGGTTTATTTGCAGCGGATGTGGGATTCACATGGTGAAAGTTGGATGTTTTTATGGAGCAACCATGAAAGCGGCTTGACATGGAGCTCTTTTGGTGCAAAAATTTAAACCTCGCAAGTAGGGGTGTAATCGAGTCGAGCCGAGCTCGAGCTTAACAGGGCTTGAGTTTGGCTTGAAATTTATAAGTTAGGCTTGAGGTTGGCTTGATAGCTTGACGAGCTTTAATCATCCAGGCTTGAGCTTGGGTTGAAAAATTCTATTAAAGCTTGAGCTTGGCTTGAAAAGCTTGAATGTATATAAAAATTTTGTATCGAATAGCCAAACTCGTCAATAAATATATGTATAAAATAAAACAAACTTAAACCATATAAAAATATATGTATAATAATATTTTATTCAACTAAAACACAACTTTTTAACCATATAAAAATATTGTATTCTTTAAAGTGATATCCAAATATTGCGTTCATATGAATAGATGGAATTTTGACCCGTTACAAATGATTTTTGTCATCCTGTGATTAGTGATTTTGTATCTAAAATACTTGTTCTTTAGGTACTCTATGCTGGTAATTAGTATTTACTCGTAATAAGTAGATGTAATTCGAGGGGCTAGTCTTAGTAATCATTCTTAAATAATTAGGGACCAGCTTATGGATAATAGAAACTTTGGACATGTTTACAAGATATTTGAGCTCGAAATCTTACACTTCTAGAGCCTCAGATGAGACATGCATATCATATAGATAGATAATGTTAACAAATAACACTTAACATTATTGAATAAAATTTGTTGATACTTGATAAAAGAAAAGCTTTGGACTTACAGAGTTACTGGGAGAATGATTGGACTGGAGATTTGAAAAAGATCAAAAGAGAATGCAGCCAAAAAGAGTAAATAATACAAATAGTAGAATACAAACCGTTTTGATTAATTAGGGTTAATCTAGAATATATGTTTAATTACTAGAAGGGTACCCGCGCAATGCGGCGGCGGGTACCCGATGACTATTTTGAGGTGGTGATGTGATGAGATGGTGGTGACAGCGGCGGCGGTGGCACGCGGGTGGCGCTGTGGTGGGAGCCGAGGGCTCAAAATCTCCAGAAATGATGTAGGTTAACCGATCTATCGAATCGGCAAGAAAAAGATTTCGCCGGAAAATTTGCTGGCACTGGTGGTGGCCGGACGACGGCGGTGGTTGCCGGAGAAGAGGGTGGCCGGCGAGGGTAGAGAGAAGAGAGAGGGAGTGTGTGTTTTTATGTGTAGTATCTTTCCATAATAAGTAACTTTAAAAATCTGTATTTTAAGCCTTCTAATTTTAGAAGGCCTAAATGCATTATAAAGTAGTATAGATTTAGTATTTACAAAGTAAGTCCTTATAATTATGTTAATAATCAAATTATTCCTAGTTAGTTATATAAATTTATAATGGAAATATATTCATATTAAAGCTTGAAAAAGCTTGATAGGAGCTCGAGCCGAGCTATCAAAAGCTTGAGCTTGGCTTGTTATATGTTTCGAGCTAACTTTTGAGCTTGAGTTTGGGCTTGAGCTTGATAAAAGCTCGACTAGATCAAGTCAAGCCCGAGCTCGAGCTCGAGTTGCTTGATAAAAGCTTGACTTGATTACAGCCGTACTCGCAAGGTAGCAAGGAATCTAGTGGGGTTCCTGACCTGGTTTTTTGGTAAACCAGTTGCCATTTGGCTACTTTGATGACCAATTTCCCCATATACATAGAGGGATGACCCACCGAATAAGGTTTAACTGATTTGTTCAGTGTTTTGTGTGTCTATTTATTAGTAGGCCTTTATTTCTTTTCTAGTTAGCATCATAACTTAAGGTATGGCCAATACCTTATTTCTTTTTGTCATTTTTTATCTCGTATATCATATGGTATCTTACACCTTTTATCCAACTACTCCAACTAGTTAGCATAGCTTCTTACCATGATAGCGATACATCTGCAAATTTGTTCTGGAAATTATCCTTTGACATTTAACAAGTTGATAACCGGTTAATCCGTATTATTGTATGATAGATGCGTGTTAATATTAGAATAATATGACCAAATCTTATCAAGACCACCTACCTTATGGGCCTTATTTCGGCAAAGCCCCTATGATTTTGGTTACTTTCGTATGACTAAGGTCTGAAACTACACCCGTTAAGCTCAAAAGAATGACAACTAAATAATAGTGCAACTGATTTGTTTGTTAGGACCATTACCCTTATCATGTTATGTATTTAAGCATCAATTGAATAAAATTAAGCATGGCAGGTATCTTTTATAATCATTTTATTTTATACGTATATTTTCAAAGCAGACTTTACATACTCATTTCAGCATCAATTAACTAGTTTTGCCTATAATTTTGATTAAATCTAGTTTGCTTTTGGGTATAAAAGTAATAGTTAAATTTAAGTAGGGCAAATGACAAAAAAATGCATCGAACTTGACACTTTATGTGATTGTGTATAACCAACTATTTTTTTTCTTATTGTATGTACTGAACTTTCAAATTTCGATCATTATGTGTATTTTGTGACTATTCTGCCATGTAAAATGACCATTTTACCCTTTGAAATCTGAAAAAATTAAGGGTAAAATGGTCACAAAATACACACAATAATCGAATTTTGAAAGTTCAGTACGCACAATAAGAAAAAAAATAGTTGGCTACACACAATCATAAAAAGTGTCAATTTCGATACATTTTTTTGTCATTTGCCCATTTAAGTATCTATACACTATTATGTAATCTAACATAAACAATTAATATAGAACATAAAAATGTTGTCATGCTTGAACTTTTAAAAGCATTATTTCTTAACAAAGAAACTAACAAAATCACAATTCCTTCTTAATTACACAACTTTGAGAGCCTAAGGTACGGTTGGCTGGTGACCTTAGTGCCATGGCACGAGCCTACTCCATCGCGCCACCACCATACCATTTCTTGTGCCGTCGATTCTCTCGCCATACCCACGCGGTGAGTATTCTCCCCTTTTTTGTGTTGTATTTGTGTTTTATTAGGTTATGTGTGGGCCCATGGCACATTTTTATAGGAGGGAGGCGTGTTTTGTGCAAAGCTACGTAAAACGCTAATTCGGCAGTGTTTTCCATTCCTGATCGTTCGTACCTAAACGTGGCACGATCGTGATCCAGGTCGCTATTTTCAGTGTTCCCAAACAACATCAATCTGCGTACCTAAGTTTATTCGTTCAACGTACGAAACGGATCAGTACAGCCTACCAAAATGAATTGGTACAACGTACCAAAATGAATTGGTACAGCGTACTAAAATGAATTGGTATAGCATACCAAGCTTTAACCACTAATTACTTCAACTAATTTTTTTACGTCCACTCATATCATACTTTAACCAGTGAGGTACTTCTAACTAATTTAATTACATCCACTCATATGGATATTTAGCTTATATGTATACTAATGTAGAAATTTAGTATTATTATTAGGGTTAATGGCATATAATAGCAACTTACTTTTCCATTTGTGCCATTATCAGATACGAACCCAAAATAATACAATACCCATCCAACTTTCAGATTTTCTTTCATTATCAACGTTTAAGACTCATCTCTTTGCGTATGATAATGAAAAGAAATTTTAAAGTTTGATGGGTATTGTGATATTTTTTTTAAAGTTCATATATGATATTTGAACAAATGAAAAAGTACGTATCTGATAATGAAACAAAATTTGAAAGTTGGATGGGTATTGTGGTATTTTTTTGGGTTCGTATATGATAATGGCACAAATGGGAAAGTACGTTGCTATTACATGCCATTAACCATTATTATTAATATGGTACATTGTACCGAATCGGGTACATTGCACCAAATTTTATGGTACATCGAACAAAGCGAACCGTAGTGATTCGAAATGAGTCTACCCCTCTTTGTACCAAATTTTAGGGACCTAGCGAACTGCGATCGCGTAACGAAGCGAACGCGTTCCGTGTGACTATGGTTTTGTGTTGAGTGATAGATTCTGTTGTTATTGGAAAAAGTGCCGAGGTGGCAACACTTTTATCAAGGCACCATACGGTACCTTGTGCCTCTGATAACCAAGTTCTCAAAGAAAAGTATATCCATATTAAACAATTTTAGTACATTGTTCACAAAACACAACTTAATGTGTGCTTTTTTTGTGACCTTTGCTTTGGACGTTTTGTTGACTGCAAAATTGTTCTCCTTTCAGGTTTGAGTTGGCAGCAGTGACCAGGGTAGCTCAAGTTTGATTCAGAATTTAAGATTTCTGGAATTGTCATTTGGACCTCTCAAGTAAAGATTTTGAGTTCATGATCTCATGATTCTCTACAAGGTGTTTTTATATTGTAGAAAGATTCTTTCGGTTTAGTATGTCATTGCACCTTTATAAGTGAGAACCTTGTGGCAATGCCGGAAGGGAGATAAAGTATAATCTTTGAATGAATTATGATTGGGTAACTTCATGTTCGCCTGTTGGGGTATCAATCTTCAGAAGCATACCTTTTGCTCAGAGACTTGGATGTTATTTCAGATTCATGTTGCAGGCGAGGAGATGTTTAGTTATCGCTTCTATTGAATATATAAATGTGAAATCGTGTTGCAGGGGAGGTTGTTTGCAGCAACTTGGGAGATCCAGATTATAAACAAGGTTGTATGATGTTGTGGTCCAAATTAATAAAAGTATAAAATTATGCGGGTTGTATTTGTTGATGATCAAGCCGGAATATCTATATTCATGACACATAGCCCTGATATCCTTTAAAATTTTGTAAAATTTCCCACAAAATTTCTCTTATTTGAAATGTAAGTACATGTTTATTCTTTGTTTTGCTACAACTGTACTAAAGTGGCGATCTCTCTCTTTCTTTTGTTTGGTGTTTCAAGTATTTTAATGTTGCATTTCTTACATAGGTAGAAACTAGTACCTGTTAGTGATGGCAGTCGATCGGATATGGTTCGGGCGAAGCCGAATCCATATCAATATCCATTTAATTTTTTATCATTCATATTTATATCCATATCCATTTACGTTTGATTCATCCATGAAAAAGTGTACAAATATATGAATATAAAATCATATCTACTAACTGTAAGTAACGAAAGAATGTGGGAGCCTATATCACAGTTATGTGCATTACAAGACACTGATTTTAGCTCTAGCATGACCTTGAGACACCTGGAACTGCTCAGTGATGCCCAAATGCGCCATTAGTAGCCAAACATGAGTAAAAAACTCGCCCCCTTTCCTAAGTTGTTGCCCGTGTTGAAATCCTCTGCAGTGAGTAGCAGCATAAGCTAAGATCTCGATCCATACTTGACTCATGACTTTCCACATAAGCTCTTTTTCCATCTTTTTCATATTTAACGAGAGCCTGCAACCATCAAACAGTGCAGATTTGCATCGACCCCCTTTCACTTTACTAGGCGACACTTCCCAGAGAATCAACTTCCAGCAGTTTTAGACATGCTTCAACTTTTTCGGCAATAAGACATTTTTCTCTGAAAAAAGCGGTGTCGCGATACTGATCATGCCAATACCTATTGGCAACATGACGGGTATGTCACGAGAAGATGCATCAGATAGTCAGATATGCGCTTGCTTTCCATATGACATATATCAATATAAGAACAATCTTGATTGTCAACATGGCTGATACTCCATAGCATAGCGTCACACTCATTCTGTTGTAGCGAAAAACTATCTTTATGAATACATAATTCTTTCAGAAACTTTGTTGTGTGTATTGTAACTACGCTGTTCAGGATTATTGACAGTAAGGCCGAGTTCAGCGACCTCCTCCACGTTTACATCAAACTCGTGAGACTTTGTTGTATGTCTTAATAACAAAGAAGCTGACAAAATGCCAGTTGACATTGTTGATTGTTCATTTGTTCTCCAATGATTTTCTATGAAATAACAATAAATGCAATTGAATGAAGAATGTAAGAAAGAAAAGATACAATTTACTATGGAGAGGAAACTGTAAGACGTTCTTGACAAACAAGTTGATGAGTAATAACTACTCCCTCCGTCCCAATTTATAACTCCATATTTCTACTTTGAATTGTCTCAAAATACTTGTCCACTTTCATTTTTAACCAACCAAAAGAGATTTAGTGAGTATAGATGATATTTGATTGGTGAAAAGTGTAGTTAATGAGAATTTCTTAAATTACATGCAATTTGAAAATGGACTTATAATTCGCGACAAGTAGAGTAATAACTCATATACATTTCATCAAACACCTACAAAAATGAAATCAATTTCATTATTTTTAACTTAAATTTACAGAGATGAAGCTTACCCGTTGGTAGGTTGCAGAAGCGAGAATCATGAAGACATCAATTAAAATAACAAAGTATGCAGGTGGTTATGGTAACACATTAAAAACATGATATTTATCACCTATTTCCTATGATATTCTCATATCACCTATTTTTAAATTTCTCAAAACAAAAGTACTTTTCATTTCTTAAAAGATGTTATTCCCAAAGCAATGAGGAGATTGAAGATACAAGTGGCTATGGAAATGAACCCATGTTTACAACACGTTCTTAACAATCAAGCCAAGAATATATATTAGCTACCAATAGTTTGCCAATATAACAGTCAATGAGTTCTTCTCATACACATTTCAACAAACACATGGTGTGTGCTACATAAAAAGCTCATTATAAACAAAAGTCATATAGATGAATTAAAGAAACACAATAAAGCTCATTTCAATTGAACTACCACGACCAACCTAAACCACCACCATTTTCCCCATGTAGGCTTAACATTACACCATGTTGTGTTGTTGGAGTTGGGAGGCCTTGAAGGATACTTAAATCTGCTTCTTGTTGTATATCTTCATCACAAATTAGTCTTACTCCACACTCCTTCACCTCAACATCTTCTTCATCCTCTTGGAAACTAAATGTAACAAAATTATTTGCTTCCTTCCATCTACTTGTATCCCTCGTATAACGCAACCATATCATATATGAATCTTTGATGCCTATCACCGCATTCTGAATATAATCATCAATTAAAATTAGATAGTAATCTCCGAGGCTTTTTACAACAAAATTTCCATCAAAGTTCTTCACATTGTATCCTTTAAAGTTGTGAGGCTTTTTGCACTTGAAAACAACACAAGTTCCAAATCCCTTAAACTTATTGAAGCACCAATCTGAAGGTAATTCAACCTTTACATGATTTCCCGTACTTCTATTTGTAAACCACTCTGGAATGCTATTCCCATGATACATTATATCTAAACATGAATAATAGGCAATGTCTCGCGAGAAGAATTCACATCTGTTAGCCTGTAAACCCGCATACCCAAGGAAAGCAGAAAGCTGGTGAATAGAGCCTTGGGAAGTTATAGATGAGTCAAGACACTCAGTCTTCGATATAGACCCCTCACTATCAATGGTAACATTCTTAAACAGCTTTGGACAATTCAAGAAATTATTGTACCTATTCCAGAATGGGTCTTTAGATGATCCCGGCACTTCTCTTAAGGAGGTGCAATCAGATGCACCAATATTGCTAGGTGGAACTTCGGACAACACTTCCAGCTCCTTGCAACCATTAACATAAAGCCATCTAAGATTAGAAAGTTGACTCAAACTTCCTGGCAAGCTAGTAAAATTGTTCCATCCCAAGTATAGATCCTTTAGACATGATAAGCCTCCAATGCTCTCAGGCATTTCTAATAAATTGTTCCCTTCCAAGTTTAGTTTCTTTAGACATGATAAGCCCCCAATGCTCTCAGGCACTTCTAATAAATTGTTCCCTTCCACGTTTAGTTTCTTTAGACATGATAAGCCTCCAATGCTCTCAGGGACTTCATATAAGTTGCAGTAGCTGAAATTCAGAGACTTTAACGTATGTAGACCTGCCAATGAAACTGATCTTTGGGGATGTTGTTGGTTCCATATGACCAGAGATTGAAGTCCAGCATCTTGACCAAAAGGCTTCAGGCTGCCATTTAAGCATCCCGAGCGATTCAAAACCTGAAGAGAATCCGTTTCCACTTTGCTAGGACTCAAATTCACACAACCTTCAAGATCTAGCACTTCTAGACTTGTAATCTCTGAGAAGTCAGGGGTAGTTGTTAGGTTACAACAGTACCTTAGCTTCAATACTTTCAACCTTCTAAAAGACTGTCATCGATAGAAAACAGAAGAAGATGAGTTCTCGGATCATTAGGCATCAAATAGGAAAACAAGTGTGTACAAGGAAATACCTTAGGTGTTGTCCAAAAATGTTTTATGTTGCTGTAAGACAGGTCAATGGCCACAATGTTTTCTGGATAGAAATCTGAAGGTAAGTACTCGAAAGGGCATCCATGCCAATAAAACAAGCTTAGCTCATTGGACAAATGATACAAATTTTTTCCTGAGAAGATCACATTATGGCCCTCCAATTCAATTTTATGCTCATATGGTTTTTCCTCTTGGTAGATTTTCAAGATCCGCAACCTTTTCATACGTGCAAAATCATTAGCATCTATTTGAACCTTTTGACTAAATTTCTCTAACGAAAGGACTAGAACTTCAACTGCTTCAGGTATTGGCACCTGGAAAAGCAAGAACATGTAGCATCATAAGGATATTTTGCTGATAATTTATTGTATTAATGTAGAGAAAAAAGAATCATATACCACTACTTACCTTCTTTTCACTAAATACATTGTAAACTTCAGATGAATTCCACAATCTCCTTTGTTTCCCAGTCATGATAGACTCTTCACGAACAATTTCCCTTGCCATTGCTTGAATCAAGTCATGCATTTTAAGTGAATTATTGCTAGAGATCGTGATTAATGACTTATCAACTAGAACTTGCATGTTTGTAACTGCAAAAAAGTTACACCCATCTAGTATGCTTGCTACAAAATCACTGTTTTCTCCAACGAATAAACATGCGATATCAAGTAAGATATTTTGCTGCTCGAGGTTTAGCCCATCATAACTTAAGCGGAGAACTTGATGTATTTCTTCATTAGGATGTTTTTTAAGCCTTTCCAGTTCACTAACCCACTGACCCACAGTTTTACCATACAAAAAACAACCCAAAACTATGAGAGCCAGAGGGTGACCTTGCACATAGTTCACAGCTTTCTCAGCAAGTTCTTGGAAGCATGCAGAAGGATGTTTTTCCTCAAAGGCATGGAAACTGAAGAGCTTAAGAGATTCATCCTCATCTAGGAAGTCCATGTCATGGATTTCATCCACTCTATGAGATCTTAGCAACTGTTTGTCTTTACCTGTGAAAATAATCAAACTTCCGGGCCAAAACCAACTAGCTGAACCCGCTAGCGCCTTTAACTGATCCCGATGATCCACATCATCCAAAACAAGCAGGATTGGCTTCGATGACATCATTTTCTTTATCACCATAATCCCTTGACCGACACTCGATATCTTCAGTTCTCTTGTTTTCATGATGTCATCAATAAGCTGCATTTGGACTTGAGTTAGGTCTTGCTGTTTTCGGACATCTTCACAAAAGCAACTTCCTTCAAAGTGGGCATACATCAAGTTATAAATAGCTTTGGCAAGGGTCGTTTTTCCTATCCCGCTTATACCGCATAATCCAATCATGTTAACCTTATCTGACCCAATGAAGCGTGACAAGTCTAATTTGTCGAAATGGAAATCTATGCCAACAAGGTTTTCACCAACATGCAAGGGCCCGACACATAATTTTTTGAGTATGTCTTTGGAGATGCAATCGATGAACTTATACTCATACCTGTTAACCATAAAGACACAATACGTAACAGAAAGAGTCAGAAACTACATATTGTTAAGCTTTAGTAGAGCTACAAGACTAATTACACAAAAACAAGAAATTTACCCATTTGTCATATCCTGGAGATCCCATCCAGATAAGCTAGCCGCCTTGGATAA
The DNA here is from genome assembly GCA_019973895.1 of Chrysanthemum seticuspe. Taxonomy (NCBI): domain Eukaryota; kingdom Viridiplantae; phylum Streptophyta; class Magnoliopsida; order Asterales; family Asteraceae; genus Chrysanthemum; species Chrysanthemum seticuspe. Next base: position 17,535,893 of record BPTQ01000002.1, read on the forward strand.
AGCTTCCTTCCAGTTGTCGACCTCTAGTCTATTTGAAACTTGATGTTTGGCAAATGCTTCAGCATAGCTTCCCGTTTGTTTCCTAACCACGTCAGGTTTAACATCATAAAAGATGATTTGAACCTCGTGTTTAGGCTTTCCCATTTGCTCGCAATCGAGTATTTCGACAAGTTCCTTCAAACACCATGATGAAGAAGCGTAATTCTTGGAGAAGATAACTATCAGAAACCTTGATTCTTCAATGGCTTTGTAGAGATGATGAGATATCTCTTCTCCTTTAGGCAACTGTGTGTCATCTCTAAAAGCGTGGATTCCTTTTTGCTTGAAATCATTGAACATATGATCCATGAAGTTTTTGCGGATATCTTCACCTCTAAAACTTACGAAGACATCATATTTCCACCGATGAGGAATGGATGTAGTAGCCATTATCAATCTGCATCCAAATTATTTTACACATCAAAAGTTGGTCAAAGTTAGAAATATACATACGAGCTGAGTGAATTTAACATTTAGACCTATTATATGTTAGTATTTGGTTATTTACACCTGGTCACTTGGCCCATTGGATCTAATATCACTTTTAATGCGTTTAGAATGATAACTACATAAGATGGGCAAAAAAGTAAAATGTGATTTTGCAATTCAATCTTGATTAATAAGGCATAACGTATTTAGACCTTGTTATCTAGTCCATGGAGTATAATAATTACAGTTTACCAAAGTAATTACAAAAGTATATGTCCAAATAGCTTTTTTTTTTTTTTTTTTTTTTTTCTTTTGAAAATGTAAAGTATATGTTAATTACAAAAGAAGATAACAAATTACAATTTGGACACTATTTTTCCTTAGATCAGTCCAAAATTTGGAATTGCATAAAGTTTTGGGTTATTAAATTAAAGATTTAGATGTAGTTGTTTAGACCTTGTCATATAGCCCATTGGATCGATTATTATATTGACAAGTTATAAAATGAGACAATATCAAAAGTATAATTAGAGTATAAGAAGAAGACTTACCGTTTACCAGTTGGATGAAAGTCTTTGAGAGTGAAATGTTAGTATGAATGACTGCAATCAAATGGAAGATGAAAATGTAGTTACAAAGAGTAAAGGCAACTGAGGGTTGACCCCAAGTCAATTTTTATTTGCATTTCTGGTCCCTCTGGTTTAGATAATATGCAATCTATTGGATTAAGCTACATGTCCAATTTCAACCAATGTTTTGTCATAACATTATAGCATCGTCAAAAATCACATGTCAAACGAGTAATACTTTTTTAAGCGACAAAATATAATGTATTTATCATTTATTAAATTTTAACACAAATTCTACAAATATGTGTATGTCTGTTATAAGGCTGAGCATGGAAGGTTCAAAACAGAATCGGATCGAGAAAATCGATCAAACCAACAAACACCGACCCGATCCGAAAACTCTTTAGTTCGGTTTAGGTTTTTCAAGATTTTTGGTTTCGGGTCGGTTCAGTTCTGTTTGACCCAAAACAGACAAAACACACATAAACACACCTATATCGAATCGAATTGACTGACCCGACACAAAACCGAACCGATCATATTCGAATCCGTTTTGATCTAGGTATTTCATGATTTTTGGATTTTGATTTTTTCGGGTCGGGGCGGTTTTAGACCGATGCTCAGCCCTAGTCGGTTAGGTTGAATTACATGTACTAATCCAACTCATATTGCCAAAAGTTTTTGTTCTAAATCCCAACAACCTATAAATTAACTTAACTTGCATGCATGTGCTAACATTAATTGTTTTCTAATGGGTAATATAATTCGAACAACCCAATCACAAAACCCTAGTCAAGATCAAAGCGAACAACATCTAGAGGAAAAAGAAGCAACCTTCACTTGCGCAATTTGCAAAGAACCCATAATGCTCCCCAACAGTAAATTTAAAAATAGTAATAAATGCATTCACGCGTTTTGCACGAATTGTATGATCAAATATATTCAACTATGCAATGTTTCAGATATGAAATGTCCGGCTACCACTTGCGATCATTTTCTTGACCCCTTATCATGCCGCCCCATATTAACACCCCAACTATTTAATAAATGTGTTATGTGAATCAACAATGTCAGGTGTTGACAGGGTTTATTGTCCTTACATTGAGTGTTCAGGATTCATTTTATACGCATAGACTGAATAGATGTGAGTGACCTTATTTTAGGAAACAACTTTGTTTTTAGTGTAAGGTAGCTTGGCATGCTGGTTTTTCTTGTGAAGATGCTCAGGAGATGAGAGATAACGATGTCACTTTTGGTGTTGTTTGCGAGAGTAAAGGGTGGAAGAGGTGTCCCAACTGTAGGCATTTTGTTAAGTGTAATGGTGGTTGCGAGTTCATAACATGCAGGTAATCTATGATTTAGTTGTTAGATTTAAACTCTTTCAACTGTAGGCATTTTGTTAACCTTAAATAATTTATTTCTTTTCAAGTGTGGGTCCGTATTTTGTTATGTTCCCCTGAGAGAATCTGAAGAATATACAAGTTTGAGAGTACTATCTTTTGTTATTCTTACGATAGTTTTGTTTGGTTTAATAACTTTAATTAGTTTTGCGTGCTTTTTGGTTTCATGTTTGATAGTAAGAGATTTGTAAAGTTTCTTCGACTTGGTTATGTATGTTGGTATTGTTGCCACTATTTTCTCACCCAACTTTTAATCAAATTTCGTTGAGATCAAAATGGTAATCATACTTCTAATTTTATGAGCTTCTTTGTAACTATGAAACCAGCCAAAAGATAATAAATTTAAGACAATATTGTGGTTTATATACTCAATTTAATGAATCACTTCACTACAAGAATCTGGTCTTTTAGCCATGACATAAAGTCGTGGCTAAAAGCCAAAAAGTCGTGGCTAAAAACATTTATCCACGATTTGTCATGGCTGAAAAGTCGTGACTAAAACCTCGTAGCTAAAGACCTTTAACCACGACTAAGTAAAACCTTTAGCCACGACCACTTTTAGTCGCAAATGTCAGCTATTTTTTGTGACGACGGTGGTGACTAAAACTTTTGGGGTTTCGATTTAAGCTTCGATCTAGGATGTTAATTTTGATTTTTATTTTGTGTTTTAATTCGGATTTGATCTTAATTTAGGGTTTTGTTCAATGCATGTGATTATTTTTTATGGTGGTTGTCACTAGGTGGTGTGGTGTGGTGGTGGGAGTGATGAAATGATGGAAAGGGAGTGTTGGAGGAAGAAGAAGGAAATTATTTTTTAAGTCAGATTGTTTTACATTCTTAATGCTATGCAAAAAATTGGACAAAGTTAGAGTTTTTAAACATTTTGAACTAGTGTAAGTTGTTTTGTTATTTAAACCTGGTCATTTGGCCCACAGGATCTAATTTACTGTAATACTTTAGAATAATAATAACCATACAAGAAATATGTTTGCTATATATAAATGGGATATATATATGGAGTTTTTGTTATTCTAGTCAAGATAGGTAGGTACGTGGAAAATATTCCCTCCCATCTTATTCATAAAAATTGTTTCCTTTATTAAGAAAAAGACTTGCATTTATCATGGTCTATGATATTTGTAAATTATTTTTTTTTTAACTTTTTTATTGGCTTGTGAGGCCAACTTAAATGTGATACCATATATTTCAAATTACATCAAACATAATCGATCGAATTCATATTAGTATCATACTACCTTTTAATTAAAACCATTTCCATGGTGATTCCATGTAGCAAACCAAACACGCCCTTAAAAACTGATTTACAGTGGGTATACAAACATAAAACCATGGTTTTGAAAAACAGTCTGTATTGGCCGGTTTAACCAGAAACTGGTGGGTTGGCCTGCTTTTAATAGATGGGTAAACCACACATAGTTGAACCGGTTAAAACAATAACTGGAAAACCGAAAAAATCCATCGGCAAACCTGCATATCGTCGAAAATGACGTCGAACACCTTTAATTATTCACCTCAACCCTTAATAACTCTACAAACACTCAAAGATCTCGTTGGAATGTATTCAAATGTACTAAGACATAAAAACAAAAGAAGAAGAAGAAGAGGGATCATAGTCTAATTTTTTTAAAAGCAATGTCACATTTACAAAGAGTTTACAAATTTTTACTCACATAATGACTTGCCAAATATGGTGGTTTGCATCATAATCTCTCTTTCTTCTTTCTTACCCTCTTTATTTAGTTGACAAATCATTTTTCTTTTGAAAAGCAATATATATCATACCAAACAAACACCAATCACAAACAAAGACATCCACTACCTTAACAAAATGCTTAAGAGTATAGGGAAAAAAATCATGACAAATCAACGAAAACTCACAAACAATTAGTATGCTTAAGGACAATATCTATGACACATGCTGGTTTTTTAGAGACAAAAAGTCCTTGTTTTACTACAAAAAGATAGCAGGTGACAAATTAAGTGTGTCAATCATGAAATATAATGTTAAAAAAATGTTATATTTATCACTCCATAATTTGACGACAACTTATTCATAGACGGTTTTGAAAACGGTTACGGTCAAACCGAGAATGGAAGCTACACCTGGTTTGATGTCAAGTTCGGTTTTAAAACATTGCATAAAACAAGTTATGAGATGAGCAAATACAAAATGAAACATTTGCTAAAAACTAAAATGACCTGCATAAAAATTTTAGGTTGAGGAGGTGTTTGTTTGAAGAGTATAGAAATCAAACGATGGCATTCATAGTATTTTAAGTGTTTAGTTAAAATTTTGTTGTTAAATTATGATTTCTACAATCATAAATCCAAACAAAAGGAAGGGGTGTTTTTTTTTAGCCATTTTCGTAGGGTCCGCATTTATTATTATTTCCATCACAAATATAATGGAATTGTGGCACTTGAATGGGTCCTGCTTAATGTAATACCTATACTCAAAATGCTATACGTAGTACCAACAGAACAATGGAATTAATATCCCCAATCTCATACACCTCTCTAATCCAAATCACACCATCACTGATTCCGGCTAGCACACCTAACGCACTCTAAGTTATCAAATCAAAAGTTAGGATCAATAGAGAAATAAAAGTAAAATGAGAAAGTGAGAAGAAACCACGTCCGTACATTTCATATGCATCTAAAAAATAGTCGAATCTCTCTTAAATTACTTCCCTTCATTTGAAATATGTGGCTAATATTATTCTCATTCTTCTAATTTCAATTTATCTACTCACCGAATCTATTCCCATAAAATTAGACCTAAAAAGTTGTATTAATTATTTAGACCTTGTCATTTAGCCGAGTGGATTGATTATTATATTGTAATGTTATAAAATGAAACACTATAGAAAGTAATTAGAGTATATATATATAAAAAAATTAGAGTATAAACACACTTATACCAGTGGTAATAAGCCTCTTTAAACGCGTGCGACGGCCTTCGAGACGTGTGCTACCTTATTACCTTACCCGTGGAAGACGCGTGCTATGTTGGAAAAAGGAGAAATTCGTCGTTTAGACAACCAAGTTGTGGGTTGTTGCTGTTGTTGTTGTTGTTGTTGTTGTTGTTGTGATTTTATTTTTGAGGTATATTTGTGTTTAAGTAAGATTTTTTGGTAGTGATGTTAGTTGTGTTACTACACTATATTGATGGTGATGATGGTTGTGGAGGGAGAAGCTGACATGGCACTGAGTTAGCGGTGGTGATGTTGATCACTATTACCGCTAACACTTATAGTATGGACGAAATTGAAGTTAGAAAGAGTAAAGGCAAGTGAGTTGACTTGGATTCAACTTTAATTGCACTTCTAGTCTTTCGATTTTAGACGATATGTAATTTCTTGTATTAAGCTACATGTTATGTTTAAAATAATGCTGAAGGGGCAAAGATATCATTTTTTCTTTCGTTAGCTTCGACTAGTATACTCCATAAAAATTTACATTAATAGCCTCTGGAATGCTTATTAGTGAAAGATAGTAGATTACTTGATGAACATTGTATAAAAGATTTTAAGGAGAAGAGTCATTTTATATATCAAAATTTTATTACATATTAATAAACAAATCTCAACCACTCATTTTCTTGTTGAGTAAAAAGGGATATTAATTAATATTTAGATTAAAAATTCAATTACACATATTTTTTATAATTTAAATATATCTCATGAATGGTTTATCGTTAAACAAAAATAAATTATACCGTCACGACCGGCACTTAATTATATTTCTATATACGGGCACTTTTATATACTTTCGACAAACTTTTTTTTTTGTTTGTTTTTGTTACGTTTTCTTAGTTGTATCAAAATTCGAATTACATATCACATGTGTACTTGTCTATAAATCAAAAACTAATATCGAAAACTTTTCGTACTAATTTTTTTTTTCACGTTTTCTTAATACTAATATCGAAGTTCAAATACTAAACATCTATACTAAAATTAACATAAGCATTTGTTTATAAATCAAAAACTTTTCCCGGCTTTTGCAATAGAAAACATACATTTTTGGCTTTCAAACCATATATCACACACACTATATTCGAATTATATATTAATGCAGTTCATTTATGAAACTTCTATAGTCACATGTGAAAAAATCATATTGGTAAAAAATCACATGTGATTTTATATGTTTTATCCAAATTAGTATAATATCACATGATTTCTCATGCAAGTTTCAACTCAAAAAAAAAAAAAAAAAAAAAAAAAAAAAAAAAAAAACGAAAGCCGTGAAAAAAAAAGTTTGTTAAAAGTATATCAAAGAGCCCATCTATAGAAAGATAATTAAATGATCGTCACGAAGGTACATTTTCTTTTTTGGCTTAAAGATTAATGGTTTAAGAAATATTAATGTTTGAAAAAAAGGATGAACGTTAGTTTGTTTAAAATGAGTTACTGAAATTTGTCCGTTAGTATGTGTGTAAATGTTTGATACGTAAATGAACGTAAATCGATGTTAAAAGGTAAATTAACAAATTGAATCAAGTGATTTAATGAATGTTTAGTGATTCTTTTTATTAAGACTAAACTTATACGGAGTATGAAGAGCGAAAACTTTATAAGTATAATAAATTAGATGATAAAGATGAACTAGGTTGTTTGAGAATTTAAAACAGATGATTATTGATTAAAGAAAAGTTTAATGTAGACCCAAAATTCTCTCTAGAATCGATGAAGCAATTCTAATAATACAATTTCTAATAAAAAATAAATTAAATAACCTACGTTTATTCTTTATTTTAATTAAATATCTAATAAACCGTTAATCGTTACGCGAAAAAATCATACCATCACGAAGAGAATTAAATCATTTTTTTAATAAAGGGGCATTTCTATAACTTTCAACGAACTTTCTTTTTGACTTTCTTTGTGAGTGTTGACATTTACGTCTATTAAAATCACATGTGATTGTTAGTTTAAAATCACATGTGATTTTATGAAATCATTTTTTATTTGTAAAATCATTTGTTGTTTGTGAAATCACATTTGATTCTTAAAATATAAATCACATGTAATTTGTGAAATCACATGTTATTCATAACATACAAATCACATGTGATTTTTTCAGACGCAAATTTTAACATTTAAATTGAGATCGAAAAAAAATTTGTCGAAAGTATATCGAAGCGCCCGTCTACTGAAAGATAAAAATATTTTCTTCGTGATGGTGTATTTTTGTCTCTTAACGATGTACCATTTGCAAAATATTATTTTTAATGTGAAACTTTTTTTTTTTTTTTTTTTTTTTTTTTAATTTTAATAAAAAATAGATGGTTAAGATTGGTTCATTGGGTCTATAAAGAATATGATGTCTATATTGATCTCAAATTTTTTTTATTTAATGAAGCTTTTATTAAAAATTTCAATTCCAAAACATAGATGGCTAGATCAATAACATAAGTTGACTCAACAAAAGTCTCCAAGTCTATATTAGCGATATGTTATTGGTACCCTCTTTGTCCATTAAAAAGGACGAATGTTCACTTTTTTTTATCTTCTGTTTACAGTACAACACAGTTTTTATGAGTTTCTATTCCGTACTTTTTCTCGGTTTAATACTTTTAATTTGTTAAATTTTACGTATTTTCGTTTTACAAGTTTATGATATAAATAAAATTATAAAGAAAATAATAATAATAAAAAACATGAAGATATCACTTGTAAAAATGAGAGGTCTTTGCACCTCTCTCATAATTCTATCTTTAGTCATATTTGAGTATTCAACAATTACTGGTCATTTTACAAGGCGTTTGGTTGGAGGGTTTTAAGGAGTAAGATTAGGTGTTATTTTTATTAAAGTTGTTGGGTTGAAAAAAGTTGACTTTTCAAAACTTCTAACACATGTTTTTTCATTCTATGCTAATTGGGTGGGATTTTTTCAAATCCTGTGGGTCCGCTTTTAGTTTTCTCAAGGTGCGTTTGGTATCCCACTATGAGACTAAATTTATGACTTTGAAAGTGATTAATGTTGTTTGGTTGGTTATGGGGTTCACCACAATGGAATGAGGATACTCATGATATGTAGGTTTCCTCATAGGAGTATGATTTGGTGGGTATGTGGATACCCATGAAAAGTGATATCTACATGCCCATTTCCATTCCACTTTATTCTCATTTCCATTTCACTTTATTCTCAAACCTATACCTATAGTGATCCCATCAAGCATACCAAACGCACCTTCATAGTCAAGTTGAGATTTTTATTATAACACTATATTTAAATACAATATAACTCAATATTAATTTTACAAAATAATATTTATATGTATTACTGTATAACATAATTTCTTTCTCCAAATCTAAATCAAAATTCTAAATTCAGATCCTTAACCCGTCAACAAACCAAACGGATGAAATTTAATAGGGAAAAAACTATAAATCCATAACGTACTTTACAAAAAAACCCATTATGCTCTATCTACTTCACTTATTGTCATAATACATAACCGTTTTCATTTTATTCGGTTATTTTCTGTCCGGTTTTATCCGTTTTCATAAATCATCCATTTTTATCCGTTTTCATTTTAATATGTCCGGATAAAAACGGATAAAAACCGTTTTTATTATCCACGTCAAAACAGTTTTTATCCGTTTTTATCTGTTTTTATCCGGACATATTAAAATGAAAACGGATAAAAATGGATGATTTAAGAAAACGGATAAAACCAGACAGAAAATAACCGAATAAAATGAAAACGGTTATGTATTATGACAATAGGTGAAGTAGATAGAGCATAATGAGTTTTTTTTTTTTTTGTAAAGTACGTTATGAATAATAGCTTTTTTCCAATTTAATAACGAACCATTAATATAATAATGAACCTCATCAAATCAAATAGGATCCGGATTAAAACTGAAATCATTTGGAATATGATTTATAAAAAGCACTAAGTTAGAGTAAAAGAATAAACATTTTAAAAGTACAAAAAGAGAAGATGACTTACGGTCTTTAGAACTACAATAAACAATGGAGGATCATTCTACTCACGTAACATGTAAAATAATGCAACTGGGTTGACTTCATAGTCAATTTTTATATCACAAACAATCACGTCACGTGTATTTTACTTTTTAACAATCGTATTAGGTTCAAGCTATAAATAAACACAAATGCAAAAACAATCAACAAATTCATAAATAAAAACAAAGTTGAGGAGAGGACTTACAATTTTTTTGATTGGTTACAAAGCAAGCACAGGATATGAATTGAATGGCTATGAGAAAATGAAATGGATGATAATTCTACTATACTCATGTGGATCACAAGTTAAATAATGCAAGTAAGTTGACCTCAAGTCAACTTTATATTCATAAGTTGCACTTTCAATCCCCAAGCTCAAGAAATTTCGTGATATCTTTCAAAACAAAGTCAATTATCTGTAGTTTCTTGTAAGCTTCCACAAAATTACCTTTTCCACATTAAACAATCAATTTTCTCGTATATTGTTTGAAACTACCTCATAACTTTGAATGGAACTTTCATTCATTTGACAAATTTTATCAATCACTAAATGTGCATCTAGGTTCACTAAATGACAAATTTTAATTTTAGAGCCACAAAAAGCGATTGGAATAACTTTTTTTTAAAGCCACAGGGACGATTAATGTAAATAACTCTTGATTAGTTTAATTTTTAGTCATTGGATTTGATCTAATGGTTAATAATTGACTAACTTGATCAATCAAGTTTTAAATGACTTGAAAGGATCTCTTCCCGAATAAGTTACCCTACCTAAATCTAGCTTCATAAGTCAAATAAGTGACAAAGAAACACAACTAAATATAGAGTGGCAAAACGGTTCGTTATAACAAAATTTACTGAAATTTTTTAGCTTGAATAATGCAATAACAGGCTACACGAGATTTGTTTCTTTTGATGACGAAGTTGAGGGGTAACATTTTATTATTTTGGAGACCTAAGGATTAAAGATGAAATTTTGAAAAATAAAACAGAAGAAACGCGTGAATTACATGAGTTTGTATTTTATTGACTTTGTATATCCTTTAGTGTTACTAGTATGGTACCCATGTAATGCGGCGGCAAGTACTCTGTGACTAAATTTTATAGTGGCGGGTATACTAGGCTTTATTGCTGATGTTTTATATGTGTGAAAGAGAGATATGAAATTATTTGTGTATTTATATAGTGGATGCGGTTATATGTTTTTAATAATCATTAGTGATAATAATAATTTTTAGCGGTTACATGTTTTTAATAATGAGCTATAAATGATTTGAAAATTGTATTTAATTTAGTGGAAACGTGTGCATTTAATTTTGAATAATGGGATGTATTGAATTTTAAGCTTTCCACTTATATTAAGTGTCTAAGCTTACCTTTTTAAGCCTTCTTTTTTAAAAATGGCCTAAAGGTATTATAATGTAGTTAAGATGCCGGCCCGAAAAAAAAAAAAAAAAAAAAAAAAAAAAAAAAAAAAAAAAGAAAAAATTCATCGTTTACCTCTTGCAAATCCATTATCGATATAGCATGTGCTAGTGGATATAATAGTTTGCATTACTTTTTGCATTATATAATCTTTTTTACGTTAATGGTGGGAATGAGAAATGAAATTGACCCAAGTTTTTGTCGTTTGCTACTTTTATCTAATCATTTAGTAAACTACACGAATACACGTACATAACAATGAGATTTTATAACGACATATAGTCTTAGTGATAAAAAAAATTTATGGGTTATAAACGAAAAATAATAAAAGTTTGGAGATATGAAAATTAAACATAATGTTTTGAACCCGGTTCGACACGGGTGGTTCAACTGGTTGAACAGGTCTAGTCAAAAAACGAGTTAATATAAATCAGGTCAATCCGACGAGTAAGGTCAAAAAACGGATTAAATTAAACCGGGTCCTTGAGGTTGAGCCATCATCACCACACACTAAAAGATCATTCTTTAACACAATATATATGAAATTAGTAGAAAGACTTTTAAGTAACGTTGTTGACCAATATTCTTTATGGTCGTTAGAGACCTTGCCATTTAATTCAAAGTCTCCTACACATGTTCCTTGGACCCATTTGGAACTTGCATGTTGAACTCATTTGGAAGGGAGGTGATACTCATATCACATTTTTTGATTCATGCACCACTATTTGTGCATTACAGTATTGTACAGTACAATATTGTAATGCACAACTAGTGGTGCATGAATCAAAAAGTGTGGTGTGAGTATCAATTCCCCATTTGGAACTATCATCCTTTATTATTATTTCAAAAAAATAAAAATAAATAAATAAATAAAATGAAACGGATAGTAATCGAGAGGCTAGGATAGAGTTGTCCTTATTTGTGGGTCGGGCCGCCTATCATACACGTAACTGATTTGCTTTGAACAGGTATTTCACGTGTCCTTAAACTATTTAGCGGGATGCAGTAAGGGGTTTCGATCGATTGAGAAGATCGATTCACACTCAATCCCCTTACTGTGGGAAATAATCAATCCTTCATTTTTTATAGATATGGGTCGCAATGTCGCATACACGATCGACTACACTTTGATTTTGTGTATGTATATATTAAATATAAAAGGTATTTTTGTGAGGTATGTTTTTATAGTGTAGGTCACGTTACTTGGGCACCCAATCGCCTAAAGGTCGCTGGAGAGAGGAAGCTGACGTGGCAGGAAAAATGGAAAGGATTGAGTGCCCTTACTGGGGGCATATATCTGAAAGATACTTTGGTATATATCCGAAATAAACCAATGAGATGAGTTCAATGCATAACAATTTTTATCTAAAGAACAAATCATGCAATCTCAGCCATTCATTTTTTTCATCAAACAAAAAAAATACATTTTTCACCTTTTCTTTAAAAACAACATATCTTGTAAACGGTAAACCTTCAAGCTACGAAAAATACATCGCGACGAGAATTAAATTATCTTTCTATAACTTCTATATACTTTTGATATTTTTTTTTTTTCAAATTTTCCGCCCAGTAAAATCACATGTGATTTGTAAAATCACATGTGATTTCACAAGCTACATATGATTTTTAAAGTAATAAATCACACGTGATTTTCCGAATCATATGTGATTCCTCTGGGCAAAAAATTAAAAAAAAATTGTCGAAAGTATATCGAAGTGCATATCTATATATAAAGATAATTTAATTCTCGTCACGACGGTATAATTAGTTTCGCGTAACAATTAACGGTTTGCGAGATATTTTAATTTTAAGAAAATGAATGAAAGTAGTTTTTTTTTTATTTGATAAGAAAAATGAATGGTTGAAATCCCTTGGTTTGTTCTTTAGAAAAAAACTGTTAACCAATATGGCATAAAAGTGTGTAACACGTCAAGGAAAATGGTGTCCTGAGAATTTCTTAACTGTCTAAAGTCGAATAAATTATTATTTCAGATATTAATACAACAAGGATTGCCCCGAAACCGCCGCGTTGGGGCGGGGGACAAATCAAACTCAAATTATATTAAAACGCGACACTCACCTTTTAGTTCAGAAGCAGATATTGTAGTTTACCTGCAGCTTCAGGTGAAAACATTGTAACTTCAGGTGAGATCTGTTAGTTATTAATACTGCGTTTAGTTACAATATCTGGGTTTACCTGCAGCTTCAGGTGAGATCTGTTAGTTATTAATCATTAATCATCAAAGTCATTATAAATAGAACACAAATATTTGTAATGATTAATGATTTTCATTATGCAAAACATGATAATGGGGCACGCATAAAGATAAAGGGAAGGGCAGATGCTTATACAGGATAAGTAAATGTACCAGCAATCCTTCCCTAAAGCTTGGTTTGTGGGGTTTTACCAACTCCTAACCAAGGAATCGATTTTTTTTTATCTCGCACCCCCTATGATTACTTATGAGTTCTAAAAGTGGGTGTGTGGCACGCTAAGAGACCAATTATATGGAAAAAGGCGTCATGCCGACATAATCACTCTTATAAGCCGAAACCAAGAATACCCAATGGGCCAGTCATGGGACCAGACTACCATCGACATGAAGGCGTGGATGGTTTGTTATGGATTGTGTGGGTTATTGCTGAAGGTCACTCGTCCTTGGTGCATTGGTCTTTGGAGCATACTGATCCTCAAGTACTTGTTCATATTAGGGGGTAGCCTTTAGGATTTTAGCGGGTTGTTAAGAAATAAATTTAGAAAAAAATAAAATAAAGGTCAAATAGGCTGAGTGGGTCAAACTGATTCAGCTAGAGTGTAGTAAAAATGATGATCAGATTGTTGCAATACTACAGTATTCTGATATTTTATACATTTACATAATTCAAAGCATTAGTAAGCAAAGCCCAACATGATTAACCTATTATGACTTGAACTACATAATTACAGAGTACTTGTTTTGACCCGTTACCCAGCCCGTCAATTAGCCCCGACCACCAATCAGTCAGATACTGATCCTTCAATACCTATAGAAAAACAAAAACATTAAAACATTATTTGTACCTATAGAAAAACGAAAACGTTAAACTTAAGGCGGCCCACTCCATTGCTGCTTCTTTCTTGCTTATACAGTGATAGACCAAGCTGCCCCTCTAAAGATGCAACGTCTTCCGTCTCTCTTAGAGAAATAGCCTACAACAATGGAAAAAACAATTGCTCTTTATTTTCACATTTAAAATTTGTTCAATTGGGCGAGATATGCAATCTTTATTGTTTGGCTAAACAAAGAAAGTTTGCAAAAAATAGAGTCCAACAATATGATGCACTTGTAAAAGGTAACAATATGATAATTGGAGCTCGCCATCTGGAGACATTAGAAGCACCCCCAAATGTCAGATACTCTTAAGGACAATGAGTTAAAGGTTGTTGATATGATTTCATACTTCTATGGTCTAACTATTTATCTTATATTGTATTCAATTAAAGCATAACAATTGTATAAAGGTAGACAACCCGGGATCAAATTTTTGTGGCAATCGTACTTGGTAGTGGGAAGCTGTGAAGGACCGACGTCTCTACAGTAAGACCAGCACCGAGCCCAAACACCATACCCCAAATCTAAACGTTCGCCTGTAGTGGCAAGACGGTCCTCAACAGACTTCTTCCTCATTTCGTCCAAAATCATTAGTTACTAGTTACTACATAATTGTGATGTATTTCTAAACTGTATGACCTATAATTGCTATTCTAGCATTTGGTAATATTATTTGTTAACGTATAAGTTATATAGATATGAAAGAATAAATGTGCATAGGATTGACCACATGTTTTTAATTAGTAAAAAAATTACTGGTTTGCACTTGTTACGCGAGCTCTACAACCTCCACCAATGCAATTTTGTTCAAGCAATCAACCCAAAGGAACCATGTAACTTAACTCCATAGCAAGTTCGTATGCGCCTCTTTTCACATATATCTACTTACCAATGATTATATTGACGTATTTTTTAGATTTGTATGCAACTCTCGAAATATATTTTATTTGTATAATATCATTATGATTGTAAATGACATTCATATTGATATTAGTTAATGTAAAAAGAAAAAAAAAAATTACATGTCAACTAACGTAACTCATTTCACATGTATAGTAGTCGAAGAAAGCGTTAAAAAACATCATTTTTGAAAATATAATTTTCTGATTTTGACTTATTCAACTTATTTGAGCTACTTATTTGAACCACTATCGCGCTACCAATACTTCTTTAGTGAGCACATCAACTAAAACAACGTTTATAAGACACTGATACGTCACCGCCACCAAACACGATACTAACTAAAACCGAGACACGTAAGTAGAGAGATGTACCTTGTGCTAGCTCGTGTGTAAAATGTGACATTAATAGAGCTAGCAGCACCCAGAAATGTAGCTCGAGCTGTACAAATAAAAGCAGAATGTGCATAAGAAAAGAAAATGTTCATACGCCACTGAATAACTGCTATCAACAAAAAGAAAGCAAATAACCTCGGCTGACCGCGCATGCAGATCCGTTATTTCTAAGTGAAGTACTGAGATTAGCTGATGTTTGCGCAGGCATGCCTAAACAAACAACGAAAATCAGGAACAGGTAAACATCACTCTCAATTGTGAATGTATATCATTCCGAAATCACCATTGACTTACCTTGGATAGTTGCTCGCACATAGCTTTGATATCTAGATAAGGCGTTACAGCTATCTGAAAGTTGACTCCATATACATATATACCATATTTTAAGCATCTGAAACTTGACTCCATCGTAATATATACCATATGTCAAAGGAGAAATCCAGAAAATACGCATCCAATTACATCACTTTGTAATAGATACGACATTTATGTGAAAACTGATCCATTTGAGCCCGAACCTGTTATGAGCTGTCGTGAACCAATGCAACCGCCACCAAAACCCCCCAACTTTCTCTGCACATTAAAAATCTCTTAAACAATAAACACAATCACCCATTGCAAATATACAGCCTATTATAAACACTTTATCTACATTAAAAAATAATTAGGTACCTGTTATGAGCTGTCGTGAACCAATGCAACCGCCGCCAAAACCCCCCAACTTTCTCTGCACATTAAAAATCTCTTAAACAATAAACACAATCACCCATTGCAAATATACAGCCTATTATAAACACTTTATCTACATTAAAAAATAATTAGGTACCAAATTACTTATCTTAAAGTGCTTAATTATTGATACATAAACAGTTGAATCTAAATGCTCTAAACTATACCCACCCAAAATCGATAGCACTAAGTTTCCTAAAGCAGAAAGACACAAAATGTTACCTCTTTGGACTGTCGATAGCTCATCATCATAACCTTTTTTATTAAGTAATTTAAACTCTTGTAAATGAGCTGATGATTCAAGAAATCAATCTCACAAGCCCGTTAACCAAATGAAGAACTACCAAAAGCCCATGTGACAGTTCCATCAAACAACATAAACTAACAATAAGAAAAAACTAAAGTTTAAAAAATCTAACCATTATTCATCAACAGCTTACACGAACGCATGGCTTCACATCACCTGTTAAAAACAAACATCAAATTCAGGCCAATTTTTTTTATTAAAAAAAAGAGAGCTTTAATAATAGATAATTAGCTACCTTAAACATGAGGAATCAGCATGATTAATCGACTCCACCTGATTCTTCCTTATTAGCTAATCGGTTTCTTTTCTACTTCCAATAATCGGTCCACTCGATCTTGTGGAAGAGGCGATAGTTTTAGACAGATTCTAGAAACATGAAGAGACAAAAACATAAGACAACACAGCGGTTCCAGAAAAGACACCGTCTGCAGTTCCAGAGCACACTTCCAGAAAAGGCGTGAGAAGAAGATAACTATTAAACCTGAAGCGGTGGCATAGTCAATATAAAAGAGCGAGAGAGAAAAAAAAAAAAAATAAAAAAAAAAAAAAAAAAAAAAAAAAAAAAAAAAGCTAAGATATTGGGCCTGGACAGAGCAGTTGGGCTTAACGAAAGAGGCGGGAATCAAAACGACACCTTTTGGCACCGTTTTGTATCCTCAAATTACTATATACATAATTGCTGCAAACAAAAACGATCCAAGATCTTTTGTTCATAAACTGTTACACAAAATTTCAAGATCCATTATCTGATGAACAAAATCCGAAGTCTAAGCTGGAGTGTTTAGCATTGATTTTTGTTCTCGACACGTGAATGACGTTGCTTCAATTATTCAATTTTGGACAGTTGAAACCCTATCACTTGTCATTCCTTGGTGCTTTTCATATCCCCATGTAACACCTCATAAGATTTAAGAATAGATGAATGAGCATTTGCTATTTCTACGAGTGTTTCTAGCGCTGCACAACAAAGGAAATAATGATTTCTTTTTAACACAAGTCAGGAAAAATGATGAACAATAGATATCGTTATGCTCGGAGTTTGACAATTTTCTATAAATAGCTTTCTGAATTCACCTGTCTCAAATGTAAGTTGAGAGGCCCGAAGCTTGGGTGAAACTAAAGTCCCAAACATTGATAGTACCTTTGCTCGTTCTTTCTGAAGCTGCATACAAAAAGAAGATAGTAAGGGTGGAGCAAAGGAGTCACAATCGTAAAATACTTGAAGAACAGAAAAACTCTCTTAGTTTAATGAAAATAGCAACTTAGTGGTTACTTCTCAAATCATCATTCTTCAACTGTTGGTTAAAAACTAATGATTGTTCTTGCAAAAATATATTTCTACAATTGTCACAAACGAAGTTGAAACAAACTTCAGAATCGTACTGATTCACTCACAGGATTCTCAATTTTACGTGGTGATGCATTGATTTCAGATCCGTTGCTTTGTCTTGGTGATGCATTAGTAACAGATTCAATGCTGCTTTCCAGTGAACTCTCCTGGTTTCCTTTATGAACAAAGAAACCTTTATAAGTAGTCGGTAAATATAACAGATCCTTCCATTAAAACTTCACACAAAGTTGCGATAATTAAAACTTTTCTTGGAGTTTAATCCTTCCATATGATAAACGAAGAAGTTAGACTTCAAAAAATATCATGGATTTACAAATTATGAATTAGCAATATCATCAAAAAATGCAAAAATCGACAGACATAAAAAATTACAAATAAGTAAACAAACTCAACATCAATTATGTATATGGAAAAAAATGTGTTTACATTTGGTTTCAAAAGGCTGAAACGTCTCTCATTTGGAATGAAAGACGAGAATTCTTGCTTGTAGGTGTAAGTTTTTCAATAAAAATTGAGGTTAAAATAGTCTCCGAAGTCAAACTACACTTCTTTACAAGAAACAAAAGACATTTCTCATTAGTGAAGTTAGCTTGGAAAAATCATAGATTTTGATAAGGAACATGCGTTACTATACGTTGTTTTACTATGATAACCAGTTTGCATGAAACAATATAAGCACTGCCCTATAAAACATTATCAAACCGTTGTCGTGCACATTATAGGTAATTACATATGTTTACCAGAATCGCGTTGGCTGCTAATATTTTCTTTTAGCTGCTCATCTTCCTCAATGTTTTCCTTCTTCAAAGAGGAGTCTTTATTGTCAGGAGATGCCCATTTGCATAAACTGAACTTTGGCGACTTTGTCAAGCTACCTAAAACAAAGGTGAAACTAATTAACACTTTTCTACACTTGTAAGCATGACATTTCTGACCCTAATTCACCAGACAACACATACGTGTGACAAATATAAGAAGAAAAAAAAATATATAATGAGGATCCAAAGATTAAAAGATCGTCTTTGTCCCCACGTCTCATGAAAGTTGCAACACAAGTATCATTTGGGGGGCGAATATAACAATGTTACCTTATTGACATAAACTTTGGATAAAAGTTACTAAGCTACCATCTTAAACTACAGGTTCAATTTAGTTTGGTTGACAACGATGACCATTTCACTATAGACATTTAGCTATAATCACATATTCTTACAAAATTATGTCACACGTTGAATTGTATGGGACACAGAATGTGATATTTACATATCACGTCATCTCTAAGTATGTAACTAAAGCTTTTACATTTTTCATGTTATACAATGTGCACTAGCTACAACCTGATCTAACGACACTTTAGTGACAAAAAGTACTTAACTTTTCTTTAAATTAAGCAAAATAGTTGAGCTAAACTGTTATTTCCTTTAATTATCTCACCAAACAAAAAAGGGTGTCTGATAAGTTTCTCACGATCCGATCTCCATTCACTTCCATCAAAACTAACAAAGTAAAGCTGTTTAGTAAGTCTATCCCTTCAAAGAACGCAATTGCTTGTGAGCCAAAGAATAGGACATAAACTACGGGGCAAAACTAGGTTGGATCCAATTTATATGGCTCTGTGAATCTAAAATTCTAAATTAATGATTTGCATATGTTTACGTCCAGGCATACACGTTAAGAAACTAGAAGTATTACTTCATCTCTTTTAGGCAGAGGTAGAAAACAATGAGATGGTCGGATGGGTTGGCAATAAGTCAAACAGGTGATGTTGAAACAGGTCGATTACATTTTTTCTATATAATAAGTCAAACGGGTCAATATGGTTGGAAAAAAAATGATACTATTTCAGTAAAAATCTAATTTTTGAATCCGATGTTTTAGAACTGAAGATACACTGGTTTACTTTTTACAATTTTGGCTAATTGCTACCATCAAGTCGTTTAGCCTTTGTCATGAAATGGAAGGCGAATATAGGTGATACCACGCCATTGGATCACCAAAGAAACATCCTCACAGAAAGGCTACTTAGTTATGTCTCGTGAATATACGCATACCTACATTCTGAATTGATACTTACAAAAACCAATTTGAAAAATCATTCAAGATATGTGATACTTAGGGTGCGCCTTATGTGAACCATACAAAAACTAATCGAGCAAATGATTCAAGATATGGGTGGTTAAGGTTAAAAAGAAGAAGGTACCATCTTGGTCGTGAGTAATCTCTACTGTGGTAGCAGCAGAATGTGGTTGAAGGTTAAGCAATGCGGTGTTTACACGTGAACCACCCATCGAATAGCGAGCACCTGCTAATTTCAGCCATCTCTGAATTACATAGGATTATCATTAAGCCCAAAAAAAAACCCACTCCACTTTTGTTTGTCGAAACATAGAGACAAAAACATAAGTGAGCACCTGCTAATTAACACTTTTCTACACTTGTAAACATGACATTTCTGAGCCTAAATCACCAGACAACACATAAGTGTGACAAACATAAGAAAAAAAATATATAATGAGAATCCAAAGATTCAAAGATCATCTTTAGTCCCCACGTCTCATGAAAGTTGCAACAAGTATCATTTGGGGGTGACTATGACAAGGTTGCCTTATTGACATAAACTTTGGATAAAAGTTACGTACTAAGCTACCATCTTAAACTACAGGTTCAATCTAGTTTAGTTGACGACGATGACCATTTCAATATAGAAATTTAGCTATAATCACATATTCTTACAAAATTACGTCACACGTTGAATTGTCTGGGACACAGAATGTGATATTTACATATCACATCATCTCTAAGTATTTAAGTATTTAACTAAGGATTTTACATTTTTCATGTTATACAATGTGCAGTAGCTAAAACTTGCTTAAGATGACTTTTACATTATTACCCCAGAAACTTTACAACCTGATCTACCTAATTAAGCAAAATAGTTTAACTAACTGTTATTTCCTTTAGATATCACAACAAACAAAAAAGGTTGTCTGATAAGTTTCTCACGATCCGATCTCTATTCACTTGTCATCAAAACTAACAAAGTAAAGCTGTTTATTAAGTCTATGCCTTCAAATTGCTTGTGAATCAGATAATAAGCCATAAACTACGGGGCAAAACTAGGTCGGATCCAACTTCTATGGCTGTGTGAATCGATGTTTGATGTTTACGTTTAAACTTAAGAAACTAGAACTATTACTTGATCTCTTTTAGGCAGAGGTAGAAAAAATGGGAGGGTCGGGTGGGTTGGCAATAAGTCAAACGGGTGATGTTGAAACAGGTCGATTATATTTTTTCTATACAATCAGTGTACCAAATAAGATTAGAAAATCGATATTATTCAACGCAAATCTAAATTTTTGAATAAGATGAAAATACACTTGACCCATTTACTTTTTACAATTTTGATTTTACACATATACCGAACCGGCACCTAAATAAATTGTCATCTTTTTTAGTCTTTGCCATGGAAGGTGAATATACATGACATTTTCACAAAAAGGCTCGAAGTGAATATATACATATCATATCATACGTTCTCAAGTAATACTAAACTAATCGAGCAAATCATTTAGGATATGTGTAGTTAAGGTGAAAGAGAAGATGGTACCATCATCGTCGTGAGTAATCTCTACTGTGGTAGCAGCGGAATGTGGTTGAAGGTTAAGCAAGGCGGTGTTTACACGTGAAGCGCCCATCGAATAGCGAGCACCAGCTAATTCCAACCATCCCTGAATTACATAGGTTTATCATTAAGCCCAAAAAAACACACTCCACTTTTGTTTGTCGAAACATAGAGACAAAAACATCCTAAAAGCACAAGTTCCTAGAATAATAACCGCACATCACAAGCACTAGTAAAATTGTAAAATAAATAAGTTTGGTTCAGGTTAATTGGCCGGCTTGTTAAAATTTTGAGGCAAGGGTATAATCTGTTTACAGTTGTTATTTATAAGCTCAAACTTTTGGATTTTAAAAAGTTGAATAAGCCGGGCAAATAAGCTTAATGGGGCGTTTGTTTCGGCTTATAGGTTATCTGGTTTTTGGCTTATGTTTCATAAGCTCACTTTTTGTGACTTATTTTGAAACTTTCCAAATTATATATATTTATTATGTCAGAATAAGCTTATATAAAAGGGTGTTTGTTTAAGCTTATGGCTATGTTTGGCGAGGGCTTATGAGAGGCTTATTGGCAGTGGCGGACCTCTTTGAGGGCAGGGGAGGGTCCCGGCCCCCCCAAAATTTACGGCACCTAGTGTATATATTATAGGTTTTGGGGGTAATTTAGTTGTGGTTACAAACAAATCTCCGATTCGGCCCCCCCAAAATAAATGGTCAAGTTCCGCCACTGCTTATTGGGGCTTGGGCTTTTAAAATAAGTCTGCTAATAAAATAAGTCTCATTTGTCACACCGGCTTATAGAGGCTTACGGCTTATATATGGCTTATAAAATAAGCCGTAAGCCTCTATAAGCCCAAGCCCATAGTTAAATTACTTAAATACACTTAAAAATATAATGAATTATTACGTAAAAGCCGGAAATACATGTCAATTAAATTTGATGTATTTTTATGTGATTTTACATTAATAAGCTTCAGCTCCAATTAATTTGCCAAACATCATTATAAAAATATAATTTTCAACTTTCTACTTATAATAAAAGCCCCAGCCCCGGCCTATTGCGCCAAACATACACTATATGTGGGCTTATGAGCTTATTTCATTTCGGCTTATATTTGATAAGCCCTAATTTTCCGGCTTATTTTGAGACATGTGAGCTTATATAAGTTTATTACTACTAGAAGGCTACTCGCGCAATGCGGCGGCGGGTACCCGGTAACTATTTTTGTGGTGAGCAAATGTTTTTTATATATATATGTTTTTTCTAGCAATAACTTTACGTATTTTAATTTCAGTTGAACTACGTATTTTAATTTATAACATTTTTTTACATCTCTTCATATGGTTTAAATGAGATGCATCAATATTGGAGGATGTTACAAATATGAGAATTTAAGACATTAATTATTCTTTGAATTTATATGTATGCTTAATTATTATGCTTAGCAAAAGTTACTTTCTTTTAATGGAAATGTTTTGGGTCTTAAAAATTTTAAGACTACTATATTTAGAATGTCCCAAACCCTTTATAAAGTAGTATAGATATCATAATAAACTTATATAATATAATAAACTTATATAAGCCCACATGACTCAAAATAAGCAAAAAAAAAATAAAAATTGGGACTTATGAAATATAAGCCGAAAAAGAAATAAGCTCATAAGCCACATACAAGCTTAAACAAAGCCAAAAAGTTGCAAAATAAGTACAACAAATAAGCTTATGAAACATAAGCTCAAAACGAAATAAGCCATAAGGCGGCTATCTATATCTATACTACTTATAATGCATCTTCTACTTTCCCTCCTATTAATTTTTTAAGATTTCCTAATATAGAACTTTTAAGCAAATACAAGTAAAAAAGCATAAGTTACAACTATTTGAAGCACAAATAAAACTAAAAAAACACTATTCAACATATACAGTTAATACACTATTTAATTTACCCCTTCACCAAAATATACAACCATTTAACCACAATGTACATCTAATCAAGCTACTTAGGGCCTGTTTGTTTAGTTTTTTTATTAAGTCCTGTAAAATTAAAGTGTCTGTCTGAATATATGTTTTATGTTTGTAGATAACTAAATGATTGTTTGTTTTGTGTGTTGAATAAAGTGTCTTAATCAGAGAAAATTACTGGTATACCCTTTTATATGAAATACGTGGGATTATAGGTTAAGAATGGGAGGGTAAATATGTAAAAGCATAATAAAGGGGATGGACTTAATTTGGAGACCCTCCACCCCATGGCTTTTTCTATGAAGTCATCTTTTTATTTTAAGCCCCAAACAAACACTCATTTAATGACTTAATACATTTACATATTTATCTATTAAGACTCTTTAAGTCCTTATCAAACACCACCTAAGCCAAGCACTTAAAAATAAAGCCATTAGGCTGCCTGCAGTGGTCGGTCGACCGATTCGGTCGCCATTGCGCCGACCGAGTCGCAGCCATTGCAGCATGAGGGTCGAACTGGGTCGGTCGGCTCCAAAATTGACGAAGGGTTCATCCCCTCGACCGATAACTCATTCGACTAAAAAACAAAAAAGTGAACCATTACATTATTGAAAAAACATTTTTAACTTGTAAGATTTTCTTTTTTTTTGTTTGTTAGGCTACCCATTGGTCACTCCCCAACTCACAGTAATAACAAAGATCTACCTAGACTCGAAAACGAAAAAGAAACTAAACAAGATCTCCGTTATTATTATTTCTAAATTAATTGTTAAAATAAATATGGTCACATAACATCACATTATCAGAAAATTCAATCACTAGGGTACCCGTCGCCGCATCGCGCGGGTACCCTGCTAGTATAAGACGAAACAAACACCCCCTTAATTAAAATGAAATGGATAAAGTGAAACATAAGAAATAATAATAAGATGGAATTAATTGATTACCTGACGAAGAAGAGTGTTGGATAATGAATCGATTAATATTAAATAATGATCCAATGAATCAAGGAAATTTATTAATGTTTCTTCTTCACCTTCAGATATTGAAAGTTTAGAGATTTTAGTACTGATTTCGTTTTCATGATCTACTACTACTTTTAATTCTTCCATGGCAGGCAAATCTGAGTGATTATTATTTGTGTTTTATACAGTAATTCATTCAATTCAACTGAGATGATATTGGTGAGTGAGTTTGGCTCTCTTGCTCATACCCCTTTCTTATTCACCTTTTCACATTTTGTGTCCTTTACTTTTATCATTTTAGTTTATATATATATTTATAGTATCGTGGGCTAAGCATAAAACCGAGAAAACCGAGCCGAACTGGACTGACAGAAACCGAACTGACCATATTCGGTTCAAGCCAAAACTGAGAAAAACACACCTAGATCATATGAACTGAACCGAACAGACCAAACCGACACAAATCCGAACTCAACCGAGTCACTTCAGTTCGGTCTTCGGTTTATGTTTTTCACAAAATTGGTTTATGTTTGGTTCGGTTTTTTCGGTTCGGTTCGGTTTTGAACCGATGCTCAGCCACTATAGAGTGGTATGTGTCAATTCTAGATCAAAAAGTTTTGCAACCCCTTTAGTCCAATTAGTGTGTAGTATAGCCGAGGTAAGAGTCAAGATTGATTGTTTATCTCGGGGAACGAGGTTCAACTAAGGGAATGTTCTCAGGGACAAAACTACATGTCTCGTGGCGTCAAAGGACTTTGATAAAAAAAATTCTTAGTAGTGCTAAATTTCTTAATAAAGCGTTGAAGTTTCTAAATTGTACCCGGTTCCAATGCATTGTGTTTTTAGTTTTATCTTAGTTAGTCTATCAATGGTGAAAATTAAACTTATTTTTCATTACACTTAATCATTTAACATCAAGAATCGTACAATTTTGTTAAATATTTTCTTATACCACAGTTTACAAAAATTTTACACCCGATTAGTTTACGTTCATTTCCATCCCTGAATGTTCTAAAATCTTGAGGTGATTAAGAAGGAAAACTTGATTTGAGAGAGTTAGTTTGAAAGCGTAAATAATGAAAAATAGAATGAAAGTGTGAAGAGACAAAGTACTACCAATAACCAATGTTTGCTTATTCATATCAAGTTATAATTGTGTATTGATGATTACAAATTATTACATGTTCATTATCACAACCATGCAACTATAATCATTAAAAAAAAAAAAAAAAAAAAAAAAAAAAAAAACAACAACAACTTTTTTTTAAACTTTACCGCTTTACAACCTTATACCAACCTCAAACACACAATTTAAATAACTTCTCATCCATATTCATCATGTCAAAAAAAATACTCCCACATCAAAATTTAAAATTTGTTATTTAAAATATTTGAATAAAAAATAAATAAAAAAACCTCGGTCACCGACTGTGGCAATTTGGTCGTGTCTGGTCATTGGAGAGAGAAAGTTGATGTGCCAGAGTGACCTCGGTCACCGACTGTCTCCAACCTTAGAACCCGTTTATGAGGAAAGTATCCAATAAGAAAAATTAAAATGAAACGAATTAAGAAGTATTTCTAAACCGACCATATTCGGTTCGGTTTCGGTTCAAGCCAAAACTGAAAAAAACACACTTAAACCATATGAATCAAAGCGAAACGATCAGACCGACACAAACCTGAACTCAACCGAGTCACTTCAGTTCGGTTCTCGGTTCATGTTTTTTCACAAAATCGATTTCGGTTCGGTTCGGTTCGGTTTTGGACCGATGCTCAGCCACTATAGAGTCGTATGTGTCAATTCGTGAACAGAAAGTTTAGCAACACCGTTAGTCCAATCGGTAATCGTGTAATATGGCAAGGTAAAAGCTGAGATTCATTGTTTAACTCATGGAACTAGGTCCAACTACATGAATGTTCTCAGAGACGGAACTAGGGAGGGTCTCGGTCACGGGATCTCAACAAAATTTTTCTTGGCAGTGTTAAGTTTCGGAAATGAAACACTGAAGTTTCTAAAATGCACTTGGATCCAATGCATTGTGTTTCTAGTTTCATCTTAGCTAGTTCATCAATAAGTGCAAAGTGAACTTATTTTTCCCTACACTTAGAGTGTGTTTGATTGCTATTTATTGGAATGACTAAGCACTCATAACTGATTCAGAGTCACAGGCAACATTGTTTGGTATGAAAAAATTTGATGTTGAATGGCCCAATGCAGTTCTGAATGGGCCATTATACATGGATTATCTCTTCGATTCAGAACCATATAATTGTTATTAAATGCCTATTTTGTCCTGTTATCCCATTCCTATCGTCACATATTAGCTATATGGTAATACTTTTGTTCGTTTTTCTTTTCTTCATTCCTAGTTGCGTCTTTTGTTTATATCCACATTTTTTTTTCTAAGTGATAATTTTATATTTGATCGATGACTCCGTAACTAAAGTACTACTGGTATTATGATGGAGAAATAAACAAATGAAATTTGTGTCTAAATTAATGGATACTTAAAAAACCGAACTATCATGACAACATTATATTATTACCGTCACATGAACTATGGGTGTGTTTGTTTTAAAAAAAAAAGTCTTACTAGCCCTCTTACTCCCTCTTACTCTTACCAGTAAGTGGAGGGCAGACGTTTTGTTTGTTTGTTTTTTTCTTTTGAGTAAGACCTAGTTAGACATATAACATCTTACTCGGTAAGAGGTGGGGGACTTGTCTTACTGCCTCTTACTCATTTTGTAAACTTTATATAATATATTTGATTGTTTATTAACTATGTTATATTTATGATCAAAAGTCTTGTTTCATATTTACATAAGCTACTTATTATCGCATTGTGTTGGTTTAATAAACAAATTGCAAAAACGAGCACTTAAAATCATTCGGACAATTATACAAAAACAAACAACATTATGTCATTCAGATTTAGACTTTCTAGCCACATCTTACTAGTAAGATGTGGTAGTCAGATTCAGACCCAAAACATCTTAATGAAACAAACACACCCTTAGATTCTAATATTAAAAAACGAGTAACCTTTTTTCTTGAATGTTGAAGTTATTAATGATCTTTTAACAAAATTGTTCAATCTGTATTTTTTCGGTATGCATTCTCTCATTTTATAGCATGTGTCAAACAACGCATTTTTATTTAGTTTATAACACTCACCTAACATCATATTATTATTTAGCAATAAATGAGACACAAGGTTAAATTGGTAAATTTATGTTATTTATATCGTTCATTCAGAACCACCATCAAACAATCATTTTGACTCTTAATCATTATCGCTCAGCATCTCAGAATCATTCAGCATCTTTGATTCATTCAGTGTTAAATCATTTTTTAATCAAACAGCCCCTTAATCATTCTATCATCGAAAATTGTACAAATTCGTTAACTTTTTTCTTATACTATAGTCAAGAGAATTGTGCACCCGATCAATTTAAGTTGTGTTCATCTCTGATTGGTCCCTGAATGTACTAAGGGCCCGTTTGGTATGTGGGGTTCTCATGGGTATAGGATTAATAAATACAAATCAAGTGTTTGTTTGCAGAGGCTATTTTGCATACTCAAAAATTCTTGCATACTAAGGGATAAATCTCCACCTTCCATCTAGTTTGATCTAATGGTGGGAATTAACCTAAGATTTAATATGTCTAAACCTAAGTCCATGTTTTTTTCTTGTCTTTTTCTTTTCCTTTTATCTTTCTTATTTATTTTCTCATTATTTGTCTTTTTTTTTAATCACTTTTTTTCAATTTCACGTTTCTCTTTTCTTTTTCTTTTTCTTTGGTAATTGTCATAAGTTTCGTTTTTTCCGCTTTTTATACGTTTTCGTCTGTTTTCATACGTTTTCTTACATTTTCGTCCGTTTTCATACATTTTCGTCCGTTTTCCTACGTTTCTGTCTGTTTTCTTATTTTTCGTCCGTTTTCATACGTTTTCGTCTGTTTTCTTACGTTTTCGTCCGTTTTCGTCCGTTTTCGTCAGTCTTGTTACGTTTCGTCTGTTTTCTTACGTTTTCGTCCGTTTTCTTACGTTTTTGTCCGTTTTCAAACGTTTTCGTCCGTTTACATACGTTTTCATACGTTTTCGTCCGTTTCTTACGTTTTCGTTCGTTTTCGTACGTTTTCGTCTATTTTCTTACATTTTCGTTCGTTTTCATACGTTTTTGTCTGTTTCTTTACGTTTTCGTTCGTTTTCTTATGTTTTCATCTGTTTTCTTACGTTTTCTTCTGTTTTTTTTACGTTTTTATCCGTTTTCTTACGTTTTTGTTCGTTTTCTTACGTTTTCATCTGTTTTCTTACGTTTTCGTCCTTTCATACGTTTTCGTCCGTTTTCTTGCGTTTTCGCCTGTTTTCTTACGTTTTCGTCCGTTTTCCTATGTTTTCGTTCATTTTCTTACGTTTTCGTCTGTTTTCTTACGTTTTTGTCCGTTTTCATACCTTTTCGTCTGTTTCCTTACGTTTTCGTCCTTTTAATACGTTTTCGTCTGTTTTTTTACGTTTTCATCGATTTTCATAGGTTTATATACGCTTTCGTCCGTTTTTTTACGTTTTCATCCATTTTTTGACGCATTCGTTTGTTTTCAGACGTTTTCGTCCTTTTTCATACGTTTTCGTCCATTTTCATCCATTTTTATACGTTTTCGTCCGTTTTAAGACGCTTTCTTCCGTTTTCATACGTTTTCTTCCAATTTTTTTTACAGTTTTTATACGTTTTTGTCTATTTTCATACGTTTTCATGCTTATTATTAAAAGTTATTATATTACATGTCTAATATTAATTGTGATATAAGTTAATGTCTAATATCCCTTGTGATATTTCATAAACAAACACGTATGTTTTTTTTAACTTTTAATATCACCTGAGATATTTCATTGCTCTGTATATTTTTTTATATTATCACCTATGTGTTTTCTAATATTTTTATAATTTTCAGTTACAATATAGATTTTGTGTCTTTCATCGCAATTGACAAGCGCAAATTTTTTTAATGCAACCAATGTTATCTATCACTTGTGAAATTATACTTTTAGTAGAGATAAAAGGGTTAAAGTCTCTTTAAGTGAATTCTTATTTTGTCAAAAAAATGCTAATTTAATGAAACACTTGTTTGATTTTGAGAATATGTCAAGTCTCTATTTTCATAGTTTGCTTCCTTTTTATTCATTATGATATTTTTTAAGTGACACTTATTTTCCTCTTGTGATATAACACTGTAAGAAAGATGAAAAGTATTACACTCTTCATCATGTATGTGTTATCAGTTGTGCTACTCAACTAAGATTGTGAAATATTAAATTCATACCAAATGTGATAAGAATTTAGTATTTTACCAAGTATATATGAAAGAAATGATAACAAAGAGAAATGATACATGAACCTAAACTTAGGCTTAAACTTGGACCTAAAACCAAGTGTCATCATCCTGATGACTGCAGACAAGGGCCCACTTATTTTACAACCCATCAGTGTTGAAACTAAAACGTGATAAAGATAGTTTCGAGATCGTTTAAAAGCTATAGGGTTTAACAATAACAAAGATATAACATTGCACAGCGGAATAAACATAAGAACACTTTGTTATTGACACAAGGTTTTTCCACATCTTTCCCAATTATATTTGATCAGAATATAACGTGTTACCTAACTGTAACAGGGATCAAAGCCTTCTTCGATCTTGGAGATTAACAAAACTAACACTAACCCTAGACGTTTATAGAAACACGTCTAGGTTACACACACACCCCTTTAGACTACATTATGGAAGACTTAATTATTAAAACCTACACACATGTCCTCTTTATATACCAGAGGATTAGGGTTTACAAATCTCTACGAAGGACTAAATAATAAATCTTCTTTTGCAAGCAAGTCCTTCCATCTTTTTGTAGATTTCTTCTTTGTCACTTTAAGTCCCTTTGTTTCATTCTTGTATTTATTTTGTCTCATCAAAGCAAGAATCCCAACAATCTTCCCCTATTTGATGATGACAAAACAAACAAAGTCGTGTACGAACTTCCCTAGACGAAGTAGCAGAAGTTGAGATGTAAACATCTCCGTGGATGAAACAAATCTTGTCTTCCTTTGTCTTCCCCTTAATCCATGCTATCTCTTCTCATCTCTTCCCCTTTTTGTTATCAACAAATAGGGATGTAAACATGAATTTCAAATGATTAAACACATCATAATATGATTCCCCTGAAATCAATGTGTTAACCATATTGTGTGTGTAAACCAAATAACCCATCTTGTGTGTGTCGTCCAACATCTTCCAAACCATACGAGAACCAAAAATATGTACTATCCGATATCGAGTAATATTAGCAGTGGAAACAATTTATATCAGACAAAACTAGCAGTAGAAAAACAATTCTCGGATACTACTAGCAGTAGCAACTTGATGCGCAGCAATAGAAAAATATAATGCTAGCAGTGGAAACGATATCGTAGCAGTGGTTACTAAAATATACTAGCAGTGATTTAATAATGCTAGCAGTGGAATGAAATAACCTAGCAGTGGTACGAGAAAGAGCTAGCAGTGGATTCAAACCTTCCAATAAAATAACCACCGATCATACAAGGAAACATCAAAAGTTTTTGGATCAGTAGTACATATGTGCATCGTAGCAGATTGAAACCCAAGACCAAATCTCCATCGTCCGATCACCATGACATACACTCCCACATGATCTCAATATAAATATTATGCATGATAGCAGCAAGTATGTACTCATAGGTCCCATCCCATACATCACGTGACCACATAGCAGCTAGTAAAGGAGTATGATCGTTTAATATTGAATAAAATAAACACCCCCTCAACCGACAATAAAGCAATCCATAAAACTAAATTACTTTTTCAGCAGCAGAATTCGACACTTAAGAACTTTCGATTGAGAGCTCCAACTGCAAATCCCTCCGGTGAAAAGTGAGATTGATATATAGAGAACGTCCACCAAAAATTTCGTCACGATCCAACGGTTAACGAAAAAGTTATGATCGTTTCAAAACAGTCCTGCAGAAGCCTTACGGAAATTTTCAGTTTCGATTTTTTTCATCTTTTCGCCGCATAAAACCTTGCGAATCCCTAGGTAACGAGCTCCCCGAGCTCTGATACCAATTATGGAAACTAAAAACGTGATGAAGTTAGTTTCTTGATCGTTTGTAAGCTCTAGGGTTTAACAATAACAAAGATATAACATTGCACAGCGGAATAAACATAAGAACACTTTGTTATTGACACAAGGTTTTTCCACATCTTCCCCAATTATATTTGATAAGAATATAACGTGTTACCTAACTGTAACATGGATCAAAGCCTTCTTCGATCTTAGAGATTAACAAAACTAACACTAACTCTAGACGTTTATAGAAACACGTCTAGGTTACACACACGCACACCCCTTTAGACTACATTATGGAAGACTTAATTATTAAAACCTACACCCATGTCCTCTTTATATACTAGAGGATTATGGTTTACAAATCTCTACGAAGGACTAAATAATAAATCTTCTTTTGCAAGCAGGTCCTTCCATCTTTTTGTAGATTTCTTCTTTGTCACTTTAAGTCCCTTTGTTTCACTCTTGTATTTATTTTGTCTCATCAAATCAAGAATCCCAACAATCAGGATGATGCCAAGTGATTTTAGGTCAAAGTTTAGGTCCATGTATCATTTCTCTTAAACAAATATAAAACCGTATTTGTTACGTGTTACTAAACAAACTTCTAGTTAAATAGTTTGTTAAACGTTTCAAATAGTGGAAGACGAAAAACACATTATCCGGCTATCACTTTAGCACCATCTCATCTTCTTTCAATAATACATCAATATTTAAAAACCCTTCTTTAACATAAAAAAAAAAAGAAAAAAGAAAAAAAAAGTGACATTTAAAAAAAAAAAAAAAAAAAAAAAAAAAAAAAAAAAAAACGACTCAAGTGATTGGAATGGCTAAGGGATGAACATCAAATGAATAACACAAGGCACAGTGCAGTATAACGTGTTGTTCGTCTGTTGTTTGGTCTTTGGCGGCGAATAACATGCCCACACCAAGCACTTTTAATTGATGTTATTTCTGGGTGTTAAACATGCAAGATGCATTCACTTAATTTTCTTGTTTTATGCATAATGCATACTTTTCTAAGATAAGATAACAAAGACAAATATATGAAAGTGTATGTGTTCTTTTTGCGAAATTTTTTTATTGCGGATATCAGAGTCAAAGTGAAATGACTAAAATGTTTTTGTTTTCGGTGAGATTTTTTCATTTCACCTTGAATAATTTTAGTCATTTCACTTTAAAGCATAAATGATATCTGCATCAATTGTTTTCGAAAAAACGACACATGCACTTTTTGAAAAGCAGGAACTGCACCCTATAATTTGGATATAACACATGAGATGATGAGGACGTTTTTTTTTTTTTTTTTTTTTTTTTTTTTTTTTTTTTTTTTTTTTCAATTTACTCTTACTAAAATGTTTGGTTTTAATTTATTATTTTTACAAAGAAAAATGATTGTTGTACCTACTAAATTATGTCTACAAATGAACTTAATGATCTGATTGATTGATTTAAAAAATTTATTGATGAGAATTTAAAGAGAGAAAGTAATTAATGAAATTGTACAAATGATTTATGCATTAGGTATATATTTAAGCTTGTATTGTAGATTTAAATAACATAAATCTTTTACAAAAATAAAGATTAACAAAATAGTATCTTTTTACCATCCAATTTACCCTACTTAACTATTTTTGGGACCTATCTTGGACAACTTTCATCATGTTAGAAAAAGGGTTATTATACAAAAAAGTCACTAAAGTTTGCGAAAAATTTGTCCTAAGTCACTAAAGTTTAAAAGTTGTCATTCAGGTTACTCAACGTTAAAAAGCAAACATGTCTATAATTTCAGCGATTTTTACGTTTATTTTTTTTTATATGTTAAGTAACAAAAATGTCATGTCTTTACAAGTTCAATGACCTGGATGACAACTTTCATAAGTTCAGTAACGTGGTTGACAACTTTCATAAGTTGAGTAACATGAATGACAACTTTTAAACTTTAGTGACTTAGGACAAATTTCTCGTAAACTAGTGACTTTTTTGTATAATAACCCTTAGAAAAAAGTAGGAATATAATTCTACTCTAGGTAAATAAAACAAGAACACATATCTTTTCCACTTTTCTGAACTAAATTGATAAAGAGTAATGCTACACTCACATAAATTTTACAAAAAAATTTCCACATGCACATGTGTCAAATGAGGTGCACCAATCAAATTTAATTATATTTTATCTTTCTTACTTTCACTCCCAATAGTTAAATGACACATGTACGTGTTGGAATTTTTTTGTAAAATTTGAGTGAGAGTAGCATTTCTCATTGATAAATCATGACTTCACTTCAAAATACAGAGATCCATCATCACTTCTCTCTCTTCTGTCTTGAAAAAAAAACTTTACTAAAATGACCCATTTTAAATAACCCTTTTGTTGGATCTAATATCTAGTTGGGTTGATTTTTGTGTTCAATTCAAGAATCTTGAATATAAACTTTGAGGTTTGTTTTCTTTACTCTTGTGTACTTTGTACATTCATATGTTTATTTGTTTGGTGTTACTATTTGTGCTCCTTTTTTCAAACTTTACTGAAGGAAAAAAAAACATGTTATTTGACTTTGAATTGGACTGTTTTGGGACTAGGGTCTATGTATTTTAATGGACTTTGAAAAAAAAACATGTTATTTGACTTCTAGACTTTGATTGTTGTTTGTGCTGTTTTTATGTACTGAATTGTACAATATAAATAACATGTACTTGTTTCGTTCGTATAGTGTTAATGACATAAAGTTGTTTGTTATTTGTCGTCCTTCAAAATGAGTACTAATTTTTAAATATGTAGAAGATAAGGATATTATAGAAATCAAGGAAAGTGCGCCAAGTTGCAGTCCCTCGTGATATACGTAGTTACTAGTTTCGTATTATAGGCGATTAGAAATTAAGGGGTGTTTCATGTTTGGATCTGCGTTTTGATATTAGATGATCAACTACTTTATATAGATGGTGTTTGGATGTGCTCATGTAGCTTGAAGTTGTAAAATTTTGACATTTAATATGGTTGGGTTGCGACAAAAGAAGTAGGTATCCCAAAACTAGATATGAGATAATCACTTTTGCTAAACACACACCCAAACACGCCCTTAGTACACAGTAACTAACTTTTGACACCTAGAAGTAAGCTGTAATGTATTTGTAATCGTGCCCCCTTCATAGATTTTATGGTTTTCTCAAACTTATACAAGTCACAGAAAACAAGCCACAGAACGTTCTTTTTTACTAGTGTAGGGTCTGAACTT
Source organism: Chrysanthemum seticuspe (assembly GCA_019973895.1). Classification (NCBI taxonomy): domain Eukaryota; kingdom Viridiplantae; phylum Streptophyta; class Magnoliopsida; order Asterales; family Asteraceae; genus Chrysanthemum; species Chrysanthemum seticuspe. Next base: position 17,570,454 of record BPTQ01000002.1, read on the forward strand.
AAGTTTAAAATCTTGGCCAGGCCATGAGTTGAACTTGAGCCTATCATTCTTTATACAAGCCAAATAAGCTCTGACACCGCTTCGACTAGAGGTGGCAGAATAGGTGTGGCGGACATGCCTGGTAACATGTAAAAACAGGCTGGGCTGTGCTGTGCTGTGCTGTACTGATCTGCAGCCACATCAAGATGTACAAATATCTTTTTGCGCTGAAAGTCATATCTGTAGTATGTGCTGTATGCAAACATGTGGAAAATTCTGTGTGTCAACTTCATATTGAACCATGCAAGTTTAAGAGTTTAAAATTAGTCATTTGACTTTCCGAGTACAAATTAGCCATGTTTTTGTGCTAGTCTAGTTTCAATCTCTTAGCATTTCCCTGAATCCTGATTGTTCAACTGAAACCTGTGTACTTGATTTTGTTTTGCAATCATATTCTAATTTGTAATGTTTGTATGACCAGGCTTAGAATGCAAGATGATACCTGAACAAATTAGGGGTGAAACATCACATAAAGAACATGAGGCTTCCAATGTGTCGAAACATCTAGTTACAAGCATTGGCCAAAAGTTGAAAAACGACTACCATGGAAGTGTGATGGATGATGATATTGATGATGACACGGGAGTCGTTTCATTAAGGTGTCTGAGTTTGTATACTAGGGGCGGAGGGTGCAAGGTTGGAGCCACAACAAGTGACGAGTTCGGTGAAGTTGTGGGTAAAGGTTACAAACCCGGGAGTGGGACGGACGATACGAGTGTGGATTGTTTCTCATATGGAGTGGATAGGTTGTGGAAGAGAAATAATCGGAAAAAGAGTTTTGAAATTGAAGAGTCACACGGAAACAACACAATGCATATGTTTCTTCCTGATGATATTCTCGAGTTTTGTTTCATGAGACTCCCATTAACGAGCTTAATGAACACTCGGCTCGTGTGCAAGAAATGGAGATCTTTGACTATGACACCTCGTTTTATGCAAATGAGACGAGAAGGGTATCACCCGAGTCCATGGTTGTTCCTTTTCGGTACTGTTACAAATGGTCTTAGCTCTCGTGAGATAT